>PYAF01006153.1:501553-536627 GCA_007407185.1 Glycine tomentella
CCTTTTCTTATCCACCTTTCCCTAAGCCATTCATTACAAGCTAATAAAGTCCTTTTGATCTTTTGATGCATGTGTATTTCAAGTTGAATGAATGAGAGGTTTGTCAATGCTTGGATGTGCTAGTTGCATGTGGTGTTTGAGTGTAAATACAAGCCATACACATCATGTGAGGTTGAGTGCCACCCTTTGAGAGAATTCTGTCAAACTTGGTGCATTCTTGATTCTAAACTTGACTACTTTTTCACTTTGCACTTTGTGATCATGTTTTCATGGATTGTTTGTTACCTCAACATTATGGCAAAAGAACCAAAATAATATTTTTTATTAAATATTTACCAAAAAGGGGTTGTCTATAAAATATTTACAGAAATGGGGCTGTGTAACATGCCTGGATTAGGCATGTTACAACACACCCAATCTAGGCGTGTTGTAACATGCCTAATCCAGGCATGTTACAGCTGCCCCAATTCTATAAGTAGCCCCCCCCCCCACCATTTCCTCACTTTCCACTATCTCTTTGGAAGTGCTCTGCCTTCTCTCTAGAGTTTTCGGTGGATATTTTGTGCAGCGAAGCTCTGCTGAATTGCAAAGTTTTTCAGAAAAAATCCTGTGAACAAGTGAGCGCTCTGCTCTGCCTTTTAGTGATGTTGTTATTATTTAGTTTTTTATATTGTTAATGATGCATGTACTTATTTTTTAGCAAAATAGATGTTAGGTTACTTAATAATTGTTTTAGTTTATGGTTTAAGATTTATTTATTAGAAAAATGTTAGGATGATGTTAATTTGTTAGTGACATACATTTAGGTGGATACAAAATTGTTTAGGTGTTTGGTACTGTAGTGTTTGGCTAAAATGATTAGAATTTAAAATTTAGGGTTTGCTGGGCATGGTTAGGTAGTGTTTAGGGTTTGATGATGTGATATTCAATTCTGGTTAAGGGTTTAGGGTTTGGTGGGCATGGGACGTGACGTTTGGGTTAGGGTTGGGGTAGGGTTGGGGTCTTGATGGTCATATGATGATGGTGTGCGGTTTAGGGTTTATGGTTTGGTTGGCCAGGTAGGGTGTAGGGTTTAGGGTTTGGTTGGCCAGGTATATGACGTTTAGTCCAGGGTTGGGTTTAGGGTTGGTGTCATGGTTTTGGTTGCATGGATTAGGGTTTGGTTCAGGGTTCGGGGTGCAGTGATTAGGGTTTATGGTTGTAGGCCGAACAGGGTCTAGTGTTTAGAAATTTGTTGTTTTAATGATTTGTGAATTGTACATAATTGTTAACATGGATTTTTATTTTTGGTGTATGAAGTTACTGATAACATGGCCGATTTATCTGGATCTGATTCGCCGCGCTCTGTATCGGATCATGAGGCTGAGCCGATGGATCCGACATCTTATGTGGTTCCTACCCCGTACAGATGGGGCGCTTTGAGTAGGCGTACTCAGCGCACCCATGTTTCACAAGCTGTGTGGAACGAGGGCACAGTACGACTACTAAAGACTCGACGTGGCAAGGTGTCGGGGGGACCAGCATATGACGACATTCCTCAAGTCATTTCTGATATGCTGCGGGACGCTGGCTTTCTTCATGTCGCACGCATGCGACATATTCAGGTATACAACACCTCATATTAGTAATCAAATTTGATTTAACAATAACTATAGTTGTTAATTGATTAATGATATTGTTTTAGATTGATGCTACCCTGATTAGTGCTCTGGTTGAGCGATGGAGGCCAGAGACCCATACGTTCCACATGCCACATGGCGAGATGACTATCACGTTACAAGATGTGGCTGGTATTTTGGGATTGCCCACGGCTGGCAATGTCGTCACTGGAGTGACTTTGTCCGATTGGGCGGAGGTGATTGAGGACGTTTTCGGTCAAGAACCTGACGAAGAAACAGAGCTGACCGGTGGATACCTACGACTGACTTACTTCGATAGGCATTTTGGGGATCGGGGTGAGTTGGATAAAGATTTTGTCAATGTGACGCGGTTTGCAAAGGTGCACATTGCCCGCCTTATTGGTGCATGGCTGTTGAGCGATCGATCTGGAGGTAGCGTGATGGCAGCACGCTATATCCCTTTGTTGGCTGGGGATTTCCCAGAGATCGGAGGATACAGCTGGGCCTCTGCGGTCCTTGCACATTTGTTTAGACAGATGTGCGAGTGTACAGATGCATCCAGAAAGGACATTGGTGGATGTCATATGCTGCTTCAGGCATGGGCGTGGCTGAGATTCCCACAAATTGCTCCATGTATTCCGCAGCCTAAGGACCCACGAGCCCATTTTGGACACCGATATGTGTGACTAAATGTTCATTTTATAACAATTTAAACAATTAAGCCCTGCATTGTTTAATGTTAGTTATTTTGTTAACAGGTTTAACGGGTTACCTTGACTTAGCCCGCATGAGGTGGTGTACTACAGGACGGCCTTCAATGCCCTCATTCAGGAAAACGTATGTATAGTGCTTGTTTATTAATTGTAAGTTTGTACTTGTTGTACATGTGATTACATAAAGGAAGCTAACTGTTTTTTTTTTATGTGCAGGTTGTCTGGGAACCATATGGGGACTATGATTTCATTGGTGCATCTAACCATGAGCGATTGTTGTGGATGGTGTCAACGCCGATTATCTGTTTCCACACAGTTGAAGCTGCCCATCCGGATAGATGCATGCGGCAATTTGGGAGGGATCAGCCAATCCCACGTCCTGCCATGAAACTTAAGGGTGTGCACGACTTTTCCCTGTGTGGTAAACGAGAGGAAAACTGGGTTCGTAAACTTAGACCGTTTATCAGGCGCTGGCAGCATAGGGAAGAGCACATCGACCTCCCCCCCCAATCCAGGGCTTAATGTCACCAAACCATGAGTGCATGGTTTGGTACAGGGAAAATGGGAAGCGGTTTATCACAAAGGAGGGTGCCAAGATGGGTCGTAGTGTAAGTTTCGTTTTGATGAATATTTTTATGTTATTTACATTAATTATCATAGTTGACATAGTTGACACTGATGTTTATATATTTGAATTTGAATTTATAGGTCGATGGGATAGAGATGCTCTACTTCGCGACACTCAGACAGAATAGGGTGACGTTCGACTTCGATTGGGCCAATCAGGAGTTGGGTCGCCTAATGTCTGTCTTCACACAAAGTTGTCAAGTGGAGGAGTCTGGACCACAAGCTCCCGAGACGAAGCTTGAGGAGGAGCCACAATTGTCTCTTCAAGTTGGTCATCGCAGAAGAGAGGGACGTGGCCTAGAGTGTCGACGACGACCTATTCAGCAGGTGCCTCAGCCCATTGTTGGTCCCGGGCCTGCCGCCCCGGGTTGTTATAGGCTTCCAATTATTGAATCGACATATAGGAGCCAGGTCTTTTACCATGATCCTACTGATCCGACGCAGGGCCAATATGAAGACGTTGGCTTTGGGAATGTTCCCGCTGATTGGACGCATACAAACATCGATCAGATGCTCATGGAGTTTGATATGGCCACAACAGGTTGTGCGGGTTGGCCAACAGATGCACCATATGTGCCCGAAGTTGCTGAGCATCCTATGCCATGGTATGCAGACCAGGGCACTCCATGTCCAGCTCCATATGTCCCAGCATATGATGCAGGCCCCTCTCAGGCAGACCCAGCCGAGGTAAGCAGTTCCCAACGACCTCGAAGACGGAGGCAACCTGATAGACAAGCGTGTCGTCAACAGTGGCCACCACCGTCTTAGTTTTAGTCGCTTGCTTGTATCATTCGTTTGTACCATTTATTTTAATGATGTGTATTGTAACTATTATGTATGTTACATTTGTTTGTGCTATTTATTTTGTAGTGTAACTACTATGTATGTGGAATGCTCGAATTCAACACAAAGCTTGAAACACCCCACACTGAAGCCCTTTGTGTCCACTTTGATTTAGTATTATTCAGGTTGATTCTATCTATCATCATCACAGGCGTTTTCCCATCCTATAATCCAATAATTGTTCCTAAGCAGACAAGTATTCGTAATGGTCCTGTTCAATGTAACCAGCTTGCTATTAGCAGAGATAATCAATGAACTCAACTTTCAACTGGTATCTGAATAGGTCTCTAATGTCAAGGAAACAGCTGACACAGACAATTGCTATCTGAATAGGTCTCTAATGTCAATGAAACAGCTGACAAAACGGAAGTGGCCGGGAAGCAAAGTGAAGAGAGAAAAGCAAAGAAAATTGCAGCTAAGGAAGTGCGTGCCAAGGCAAAACTTTAATTGGAAAACTAATTACTCAATATTAGTGAAGTGTATGTAATACCCCTAAGTCTGTAACCAAAGACCTTAACCTTAATCACAATATCAGGCCTAAACCCTAAACAGGAATCCATATACCGTAAACATAACGTTCATTTGTAATAAGAACAATAAAGTAAAACAACATATTCAACGCACATTTTTCATTCAATCTGCATGTCCGGTTTGCTAAAAATGGCTAAAATTTCAATTGGACGAAAACGTTTCCAGTAGTTCGATTCTGCCATGATCTTCAACACGTCTTTGTCACTTGTTAACTCTTTTATGTGACATTCGATTGTGGTGGTCGAATGTTGTGCATGGCGTGGCTGTCGAAAAAACAATTTTCTCACCACCTGTGACATGTGAATCCCATCAAGGGGAAATCCAACCGGCGCAACTTCCTTGATGACAGCCTTCAGTCTTTCCATGGTGCATGCAGAAGGAATTTGAAATCGTATTGGGTTTGTTCCAGTAAAGGCATAACCTACACAATCGGCTCTTCGGGGTATGTTCCACTTTCCGTTGTAATATAGCGTTGCATCATGCGTTGGAACGATTGTGGATTGAAGTAGGTTGAGTATGCCATCGGGTGTTCTGTGGATGACACATAAAATTTCAATTGGGCCAGCACTCGACATATTGTCACTGCACCTTAACATTCTGCAAACATCATCATCATTTGTGAGTGCCACAGAAGTAAAAAAATAGTGCTGACCTGCATGCATCGATGGTTGTCGATAGTAGATGTTGTCAACAACGTGGTCATCAGGAAGAACAAGGGTTTGCTGCATCCTACTCTTCAGGGTTTGAAATGAACAGTCATCAGGAACTCGCATTGCAATTGGAGTTGCGCATTGGAAAGAAACCCCTGTTTCGTCGTGCTTCGTTGACCCATTCGGATAAATGAACGCTAATTTTGAATTACCAATGTTCTGACTGCTGGTTTCTCCTAAGAATGCCATCATATGCACATTGAATTTTGAGTGCCGTGAATGCGACTTATATAGGCCTCAATGGCGCCCAACTTGGGCGTGTTCAGTCACGCCGAAGTTGGGTGTCTTGAATGACGGCCTATTTGTTAGGCGTGTTCAGTCACGCCCAAGTTGAGCGTGTTGAATGACGCCTATTTGTTAGGCGTGTTCAGTCACGCCCAACTTAGGCGTGTTGAATAACACCTATTTGTTAGGCGTGTTCAGTCAAACCCCAAGTTGGGCGTGTTGAATGAAGCCCAAACTTGGGCGTCTTCAATGACGCCCAAGTTGTGCGTATGATGTAAGACCTTGTTTAATAGCGTGCAATGAACATATTGTTACATTATCAGACAACCAAAAAATCAAAGATGATTAGTATTAAAACGTTATAAACAAAAAGTTAATACAAAACTAATATAACATATCAAATAACGTTGTACATTAACAAACAGTAGCAAAAAAAAAAAATACAACCATTCAGCAAATCATGAAGTCCCCCCACGACTAGGACATACTCTCCGGTTGTGTCCAACTTGCTTACAAATGCCACACCTCATACGTCTCTGGGATGTTTCCACTTCATCCATCTCGTTACGTATTCTGGTGGACCTTGGACGACCTTTGGCACGCAACATTGATTTGTCAGGTATAATGACTGAACCTTCACCCGGTGGAATGGCCCGTTCATTACCTATTGGCTACCATGGCGCTGAATATGCCTGCACCAACGTACTTACAAGGAAGACGTCGTCCACGTACTGAAAAGGATTTTGGCGCACATGTAAAGCAGCAGTTGCGGCATGACTGCATTGGTATTTGAATGCCTTGAACTTCCCACACTGACAAACCCGATCGGCAAGGGACACTGAATATGACTTGTCGCACCCATCATCCACCTGAAATAACGTTCGAGCAACGTTATATCTGCGTACATGGTGCCCTGAAGCCAGGGACTGATTACGCCTCATTGCTTCAACCACATTTTTGCAATATTGTTATGAATTCTGAAGCTGTTTGGTAGCCACCTCACCTCTGTCTACAAAATACTGAACCAGTCGGGTGTACGTGTGTTTGACAAGAGCTGTGATAGGCATGTTCCTGGCTCCCTTCAACACCCTCTTCACTGATTCAACCAAGTTTGTTGTCATGTGGCCGTATCTTCTCCCCTCCACATCATATGCACATGTTCATTTCTCCTTGGGGATGGAATCGATCCATTCCGCAATCTCAGCACTGGTCTCACGAAATCGTGCAAATGCGATGTCAAACTCGACCATAAAGGGTGTATAACCTGCAACATCAAAAAATACATCAACATAATTTTCTTTACAAATTTTTCTAAACCAAAAGTATGATAAATATCAACGTTTTCAGTCACCTAAATTCATGAGGGCCTTCTTCAGTCTTGCATCCTTGAATCTTTGATTAAAATTGCTGACAATGTGTCGCAGGCAAAACACATGATGCGCAAAAGGTGGTTGCCAACCAGGATGACTTTCAACAGCAGATATAATGCTCCGGTGGTGATCTGAAATGAGGCATATATTTTGCATGCGAGTAATGTGGAAGCGAATGTTAGAAAGGAAGTAATTCCAAGCTTCCAGCGTCTCCCCCTCAACAATGGCAAATGTCAAAGGCACACATTCATTATTCCCATCCTGAGTTGTGGCAACCAACAATTTTCCTTTATACTTGCCATATAAATGAGTCCCATCAACTTGAATGATGGGTTTGCAATGGTTAAATGTCTCACAACACTGTCCAAAAAATGCGATGAAACACGCGCTTTGTCCGTACCAGTCGATTTGCAATGAAGTAATCATTCGTCTGAATATCAAAATAAGAACCTGGTGCAAAATGAAGCATGTAGTTACACCATCATCTCTGCCAGATGCATCACCTGCAAAATAAGATCCCCACACATGGGGTGAGATACAATCTCAGTAACCTCAGGGTTCTTGGATGCTTCTCCTCCCCCTGGCTCACTTCCATGATACACAACATCAAAGGCATCACAACACCAGGCCTCCTGGCCCTTACAACAACACATAGACATTCTCTAGCTCTAATGTGTATCTGCGGTACTATGCCCGCCAAAGATGCATCATCATCAGCATCGAGACACTCAGTCCCCAGTGTGAGGCCGGAACTCACACTCGTGCCATCCCATCGAGAGCTACCCCTTTACACATGGATGCACGTATATGGAACCTCCGAGAATAGGCTTCAACCGTGACGGGACCACCTATCTCTGGTGTTAAGGGATCATACACCCTTTCCGTGAGCAAACCGACTAGGAGTTGCGCTCTACTCCTAGGGAGGTCCATATCTATCTAACTGGCCAGAAGATCCATCTAAAAGGCAACCATACAAAAGGCACAGAAACACGCATACATATTATCATGAGGAAAGCTATAACATCCAATTCAATGCATATGAATCATGTATGCAACCATCACTCCCTGAGAGTGTGGTGGAACTTAGGCAAAGGAAAACACTCCCAAGAACAAAGAACTTACTTGACAAAGCAGTGCTCTGCTGTTCAATCCCTGAACCGTGGTCTCCGCCACTAACACCCTCGGTGTCACGCCCTATACAAAGGAACACAAGTAGTCAACAACAGTTCTCAACCGTTAGAATGAAAAGAAACACTATTCTCTTTCATTATAACCCCTTATTACACTATTTTTCAAGTTATGAGGACTAGTCATACAACTGGTGACTTACTGACCCCCAACAGGATCTATCTCAACCTAACCAAGACACTAAAGTCTCCCTAAGACTCTGCATAAGTCAATTCAGAGAGTTCAATACTTTATTCAAGCCAAAACTCAATGATTATCAATATGGCTAAAACGGTTACTTCAACACAATTTCACCATTTATATAGCCTCCTGAGCACATATTGTAAAAGCACCAAGGCTCATGCATATCATAATATCACCAATTTAACCAACATTCATTCTAAACATACATTCTTCAGAGCCAAATTCCAAAGTCCATAAAAAACATATTTCAAGGCTAATCCTTCATCACGACAACCTCCTAAGCATACTTTTCCAAATGACTCAAGCCTAATTTCAGCTCTAACTCAAATGGGTCATTATTCACCCCAAGAACAAAATCTTAAATAATTGGTAAAAGTTGTGTTTCTTACCTCTAAATTGACAAAGAAGGCTAGAGGACAACTTCTCCAAGTTTGAATGTCCTTAAAACGCCTTCTTTCTCCTCAAAATCGAAGTTTTGTAAAGTTCCCTAGAGAACGTGATCTCTCCGTTTGATGGTTTTCAGAGAAAAGTGATGTTGGAAGCTAGCTCATTAAGTAGTTCCCTTCAACTTTCATGTTGGAAGTTAAATGTTTTGGTCAATGGTTGAGTGGGTAAGGAGCTTCCCAAGCTCAACAATGGAGGAAACACACAAAGGAAGAAGAGAATGAGGTTTTGTGAAGGAAGAGAGAGAGAAAGGTCACTTAAATGACTTCAGCCCGCGTCCCCACGCCATCGGCGCCGTTCTCGGAGCTCCTGGCGCCGAATTCTAGAGAAAAATGGCTTCCGGTGCACTTTGGTGCTAATGGCGCCAACTTTGGCACTATTGGCGTCGGGGTTAGCGCTATCGATGCCAGATTTTTTTTTTGGGGCCTTGGTTATTATATTGACCCTGGCCTCAAATTCATCTTGGATCTTGTCTCACAATTGTTTAGGTGTTCCCATCTCCATGATTTTAGTAAAAATGTGATATGCAAGTCCTAAGTGCAAGCAAGTGATAGCTTTATCTTTCTTTAGCTTCTCCTCCTCATAAGCTTTCATTTGAGCCATATATAGTAGGATTCTTCTATTACTGGTAGTGGATTAGCTTCAGAAATTACTACGTTCCAAAAACCTTGAGACCTTAAAACAAATTTCATCTTCATAACCCAAATATGATAGTTTTCATCAATAAACATGGGAATGCCAGATGAAATATTGTTGGAGGTAGACATGTTTTTATCATAATTGCTTGAAAAAAATTGCTCAATGAGACTATAGTCTTTGCATTCAACCTCACTTTGTTTAGCATTCAATAAATTTTTTTACTCATAGTCAGTAAAAATATAGCTTTGATACCACTGTTGGAAATATTTTGAAAAAAGAAATATAGAAATAGAAGAATTTGTAGAGAAAATATAGAGATTAAAAATGGATAAAAATAGCCATAAAAATCATGAAATGAATATGCCTATTTATAGGCTTACGACCAATATGAAATTCCTAAACAATCTAATCTTTTATCAGATTTATTTAAAATTTAAATTAACTAACTGAAGCAAACATAAAAGATAAATTCTGTAACAATAAGAAAACTCTATCTAAAACATTCAAAATTCAAGGCAAAATCTCATATCTCTAACATGAGACCTCATTCTCTAGAGTAAAGCAAACCTTTTCTTGTCCCTATGCTGCACATCTAGCGTAGTGAGGAATGACCATTGCTTAGCGAAACACCCTAAAGCGGCAACATCTGCTTTTCAAAATTAAGATCTCTCTCAACAACACTAAACCTCACTCTTTGTCCTTATTCCTGTTCAACGAGGGTAATACTTTGCTTAGCAAGATCTTTCTAGGTAACAAACCTAGAAGCTCATGATCCTGACTTAGCAACCCTTAGTCTCACTTAGCGTGGATCATCTAGAACCTAAATATTTATGCCTTGCTTAACGAGGCTGGTGCTCACATAGTGAGAACTATGATTCTACCAAACATGATGGGTCATGAATCTGCATATCCATGGCCATACTTTGATTCTGACAACCACAAATAATTCCTCAACATTTTCATTACATTTTTAACTGATTAATCTACCAAATAAACGCCTTAAGCATTCTTAAGTAATCTCTCAAAAACTTAACTTTAAGCATAAAAGGGAAAAAAGGGAAAAAATATACAAAAACAAACAAAAAGATATGGGAAGACAAATAGGAAATGCTCACCTTGAAGTATGTGCAGATCTAAGCTCTAGCTTGGGGATATTTGCTCCTCTTCACACCTATTCCTTTAATTCTCTCCACCTTTCCTTTTTTTTTAATTGTTTCTAACTTTCCCTTCCCTTTCTCTCTTAAGGTTATGTGTGTGTGGTCTTGGTGGACCTTGACCCACCTTGGGCCTTATCTCTCCACATCTAGGTCTTACTATTTGTTTCATGCAAATTCCTAGTATAAAAGTAACTATTACTAATAAGTTTAGGAGATCTAACTTAAATTCAAGAGGTTATAAATAGTTAAGAGAACGATAGATGGATGAGGGCCATGATAGAGGAATGGAGTTCTTGCATAAGAACCCGACATGGTACATTATTGAATAAATATTTCAAAGAAAACAAAACAACGTTTTTCATTTGCGAAAATGCAGAGTGAACATGAAAAACTTTTCTCACATGGTAAAGAACATCACATTGAACTTTTGTATAATTTTGTACTTGGCCATCCTAAAGGTCATACATAAGGTTCATAACAAAACAAATCCAAACTTAATAAATAAATCTAGTAGATTAAAGTTCAAAAATCAAAGACATTAAGATCTCTTAGACCCGATGTCAAACCTATTAGAATTTTACAAATCCCAAAACAAAATATAAAATAAAAGAGAATAAACGATGACATATGCCTTCTCTGTAGCATCATCTCTAGGTTCTATTGGACATCACCTACCACTAACACATGCACAAGAAAACACAAACAATTAGTGAGATATATCTCACTACATACTCATGGTATGAAAATGGAGACAGGTAGCAATACAAAACACAACATTTATACATAAGTCAAGCACATACACAGTAAGGTATTCATGTAATGTAGTGTGTTCTATGCTCTCAGCTTTATATGCATGTGGTACCATTCAAAACTTTTTTGTGAAAGTAGCCTAGGAGTACATGCAGCCGACAAATAGTCACACCATAGTCATACCAACACATACACCATAACATCCTAAGCATGCATAGTTTACTTGTATCAAGCATATCATATTCATTGCAATGTTCACTGGACACAAAATACACATATATGTATAAAATCAATTACCTTGATGTTTCTAAACTCCAACACACAACAGTAATTCTTAGAGTCATGCTATTGCAACATTATAACATCCCAAATATCAATCATTAATATAAATAAATAAATAAATATAATATAATATAATATAATATAATATAATATAATATAATACATATAAGTATAATATAAGTAATATAATAACTACATATAATATATATGTCTAAATATATATATCAACATCATCAACATCAACATCTTTAACCCAAGTTAATTGGAGTCGGTGATAGATGAATCAAATGATAAATACGAGAAAGTTGGAAAAAAAAAAAGAAGAGACTAAGAAAAAGGGAAAATAAGACAAAAGAAAAGAAGGGTGAAATAAGGAAGAAAAAAATAAGAAGAAAAGAACTAAAAAGGGGTCTATATATATAAGAAAAATATAAAAGCATATGACTATAAATATTCATAAATAGATATAATAGGTTAAATACATCACACAAGCCACTAGAGTTCATTGAACTGAATTCTTTCATGTTAGAGAATCTCTTTCTAGTTGATCTAGAACAATTAGAAGATTCTTTAGAAGAAATACAAAGTTTTACTTTTGATGGCAAACACCCTATGGGGTGCATTACATATGTGCCATAACAACGCTAACACTATTAAGCATACAGTGTTGCTATAGAGTACTTTCTAGTTTTATAATAGTATAAAATATGATTAATTATGCAAACAGTCAAATTATTAATCAGTTATCAACCAAAAGGATGCATAATTATCAGCATAAGCATCATGAATCTCAGAAAGGATTAGACCTATGGGATCCTACATTATTGAGCTTTGTCTCCCTCAAAAAAATAGATATCAATTAAGGGAGCAAATGACATTAGATACCCAATATAAATATATAACTTTCCACTTTCAGGATTCGTGACACATTGTAAATTTTTCATTTATCTTTTAAGTTTTATTTCTAATTTTACTATTGGCATTTATTTTCTGGCAGAGGTTGGAGAAACTCAAAATTCTAAATCTTAGTCATTCTCATAATTTAACAGAGTCCAGACTTTTCAAATTTGCCCAATCTTGAAAAGTTAGTGTTGATTGATTTTCCAAGACTTTCTAAGGTTTCTCATACCATTGGACACCTCAATAAAATTCTTCTAATAAATTTGAAAGATTGCATTAGCCTTCGTAACCTTCCAAGAAGTATCTATAGGTTGAAATCTCTTAAAACACTCATTCTTTCTGGATGCTTAAAGATTGACAAGTTGGAAGAGGATTTGGAACAAATGGAGTCTTTGACAATCCTTGTTGCAGATAAGACTGCAATGACCAAAGTTCCCTTTTCAATTGTACGATCAAAAAGCATTGGATATATTTCTTTGTGCGGCTATGAAGGATTCTCAAGTGATGTGTTTCCTTCTATCATTTCATCTTGGATGTCACCAATGAGTAGTCTCTCATCCCGTGTTCAAACATTTGTAAGCATGTCATCTCTTGTTTCTCTAGATGTGGCAAATTGTAGTTCCCATCATCTATCATCTATATCTAAGGACCTTTCAAAGCTTCAAAGTCTTTCTATAGAGTGTGAATCTGAACTTCAACTATCTCGAGAGACAACAAGTATTTTAGATGCTATGTATGCCACAAATTCTGAGGAATCAGAATCAACTGCAACTACATCACAAATACCAAATATGAATGCTTTAACAGTAATTGGATGTAACAGTCAAGTGAATATTTCAGCATCAAGAAGCTCCATGGGATCTCTTTTAATTCAAATGGGAATGAGTTGTCAAATCACCCATATTCTTAAAGATACTATGCAGGTTTCACTTTCTCTTCCCTTCTCTCTTTCATATACATCTAACTATTATAGTCTCTATATATATTTGGCAGTTGAATTATTTTTAATATATCAATTGTATGTAAAAGTGTATTACATGTCGTCAGTATAAAATATTGAAAAATATAAAACGCATCTTAAACATCATACTTTAAAATGATCATAAATGTTTTTCACACACACTACAAAAAAAAATCGTTATTTTCGACGGCCAAAATCCGTCGAAAATACAAAAAATCCGTCGATAATGTCGAATTTTCGACGGACAAAAATCCGTCGATAAAACGGTCGTTGGAAATTTAACCGACGGATTTTTTGTCCGTCGGAAATTACCGACGGAATTGACTGTTGAAAATTTCCGACGGCCAATTCCATCGGAAATTAAAAGGCCACAATCTTTAGCAATGCTAGGCAATACATGTATGATTCAGATCCATTCTTGAAAGAAGGTAAAACCATTGTGAAACTAGGATCCTCCAAATCATGCAGCAATACATATAAAGATATAAATAATCACGAACCATTTATCTCAGGTTTAATCAAAGAGATTTAAAAAAAAAAATAGCAATGCATGGTGTAAAAGTTATTATTTTACATATTCACGGGCATTTCTTAAGATATGCATCATGGCTGCAATCAATATATGGGATGAATTCCATAGTACCACACGACACAACTAGCAGAATATGAAAAGATGGATAAGGAAATACAGCAATTTCAATGCTCAAACCAATACTTCATAAACTAGAAAACAAAGAGGTTCAAGAATGAAGCTAGCAGAAAAGAACGAGAAATAATAATATCACCTCACAGTCTTTAGGATTCAAGGCGCTAAGCATTTCCATGAATACATCAGCTAGTCCTTGAGCATTTTGAATCTCTAGCAAACTGGTTATAAGCAAATCAAGTTAGAGAAAGATAAAACAAACACCAACATATTTTTCCCATTAAAAATGACTTATTAAGATAGGACATGACAAGGTTTATTAATTAAGTAAGCATTTGTGGAACAAATCTTTGCTCAGTGTTGTATCTTCCTCAATCTTATTACATTTGTCACTCTTGTATTATTTTTGCTTATTTTCTGACTTCCTTCTTCCAAGTATCCATATGGTTTTGAATTTGTTCTTCGTTGTTCTGATAAAGAAATTGATCCTATAAGAAGAATGCTAAAACTGTAACACTACAACTGTCATTTTCTGTCAAAAAAAAGAAACCATTTACACAGCTAAAATCTATCTTCGTAAATTAAAAATACTAATAGAATTGTGAAAGTAAAGTACCTTTGATAATGATGGATATTTCCACACCATTATCTGATTTTGGGAGTACCCATGAGCACTTAATAGGTCATTCACATTGTTACTCCAATCAAGGTTGTAGACCTGCAGATGATGCATTAAATTAGTTGAGAATTGAGTATCTAATGTACCAAAAGTATCAGTGGACAAATGGACTAAGACATAAACTTTGCTCCCAGTGTCAACAAATTTCAATTGATGGCCATTTAAGAAAATTTGTAGAACATCTGAAAAGAAGCTAGCTCAGATCGCATATGTTCAGATACTAAGTAAAAAATGATTGCATGGAATCTGATTAATTTTTTTGTAAGATCTTGAGAGAACCAGCAATGATTGAGCAAAGGAGAGAACCTTACCTCATATTCGTTGGAAGGTAAGACTCCAAACATGTCAACTGCCATGCCCTTAGACAAGTCAACTGCAGAATCATTTAAACCACCATTCAAACTATTTTGCTTGATTTCCATATTGGCATTATCACTGTCAAGATTATTGGCCTCAGCTTTTATGCATGAAGAAGAGTTGGAACTATCTGATAAGCGAAATACAGCTTGGACCCAACTCCTGAACCAACAAACAAAGGAGAACATAAAAGAATAATCACAGACAATATGTGTGTTTGTGGGGGGGGGGGGGGGTGTGTGAAGGCAAACAAATGGCATCTCATATCTCTAAAATCTAAACTAACAGAAGTTCAAGAAAGCCTTCACACACAAAAAAAGAAGCTTCAAGAAAGCATTTTATATGATAGGTTACCTAACACAAAAACAACTGTTATAAAACTATTATCACCATTACCATATAAAAATGAGCAAAATGAACTTGTGATAAAATATATTACCAATTCATTATTAAGACCAACCAAATCACTAACAACACATAGACCCACAGTGGTCTATCTTAGCCTAGCCAAGGCACTAGAGTCTCCACAAGACTCGGTACAAGCCAAAACAAAGAGCTCCAAACTCTATACAGGCCAAAAACTCAAGAATGCACAACGTGGTTTGAACGGTTTCTTTCACACAATGTAGCCATTCATATAGCCTCTCAAGCACATATAGAGCAAGTATCAAGGCTCTTGCATGTTCTATAATTATCAATTGACCAACAAAATATCAACACATGCATTTCTCAGAGCCAAGAACCAAAGTTTATGAAACTAACATATGAAAGCTAATCCTTCATCACAACAACAGTCTAAACATATATTTCTAAAGGATCCAAGGCTAATTTTAGCTCTAGCTCAAGTGGGTCATTATTCATCCCAAAATCAAACTCACAAATCAATCGCTAAAACTTGAGTTTCTTACCTCTAAACGGTTAAGGAATGCTAGAGGATGACTTTCCCAAGCCTTAGCGTCCTTGAATCGCCGTCTTTTTCCGCAAACTCAAGCTTTTCCAAAGTTCCCTAGAGAAAGGGATCTCTCCGATTGATAGATTTTAGAGAAAAAGGATGAAGGATTCTAGCTTATAGGAGGGTTCCCTACAAATTCTATGTTGAAAAGGAAGTGTTTAGATCAAAGATGGAGTGGGTATGAAGCTCAAAGGCTCATCAATGGAGGAAAAACACAGAGGAAGGGGAAGAAAAGGGTTTTGGGCCAGAAATTTGAAAAAATGGCCTTTTATACCTGTCCTGCCCGCGTCCCCGTGCTGATAGCGCCATATCTGGCGCTATTCGCGCCAAGATCACGTAACAACAGGCATCTTGGGCACTTATGGCGCTAACCGCGCCAACTGGGTGTATCTTTGGCGCTACTCGCCCCAAGATGACGCTATTCGCGCCATAAAACCGCATGAAATGGTCTTTGGAGCGTCTCCCACGCTAACAGCACCATTTTCACGCTAATTGCGCCATATAACCGCAAGAAAAAGCCTTCTGGTGCAATCTCACGCTAACAGCGCCACTTTCCACGCTACTGGCACCGCATCCCACGCTAATCGCGTCGTTCCCATGCTATTAGCATGAAATCTTTTTTTTTTGGGATTTTTTTTTGAGATTTTTTTTTTAGAAAACTGGGTTATTATATGTTTGCACATGTTCCTTTAAAATTCTAATTTCTCTTTCATATGATTTTTTATATCATTTATACGTTCCCATTAAAAATTTATAATTATTATAACTAAAATGATACTAAAATACATAAATATACATGAAAATTACAAATTATAGTTAAAAGATAATATTTTAATTAATAGTTGGTGTGTCGATGTTATATTTAAGGATATTAAACAAGAAGATAAAGGCCCATCAACCTTAGCAAAGAACTACATATTCATAATCATTTGTAAAGAGACAAAACTATCAAATGTTGTTTGACCTAAGTAGTTGAGTATTCTCATTTCTAAACCAATGATTGTATTTAAATTCAGTTCTTAAAATAAATTCAAATGTTTGGGTCTTAAATTCAAATGTTTGAACTATTTGACGAATCAATTATTTTAAACTAGTTTTAAATAATCGATTTAAAATTGATTATGAATGAATTTTGATTAACTGAATTAGTTGTAAATAAATTATTTTTCACCGATTTTTTTTGAAAATCATAATTTACATCATTCTAAATTAGTCGATTTGACTTTAAATAAATTTGATTAAAGTTCAATTCAAAACCAATTAAGTTTAAATCATTTTTTTACACTCAAACATTGGTTGATGGTAGGGTTCATTGAAGTTATGGTTTTAGTTCTTTAAAATTTTTATTTATTTATTATTAATATATTTTTAAAAAAAATAAATTTAATAATTATTTAATAAACAACACTAGTATCTTACTTAAAGTAATTACACACACTAAAAAATATTGTTGTTAAATATTTATCCTCTAAATATTAATTATGATGGAATTTTTGTTTATCCTTCCTTTTAGTTATTAGATAATGACTTGCACTATTGTGAATAAAAAATTGTTAAATAAAACTATTTACAATAATATTATAAATGGTTTTACATCTTACAAGTATAATAGTATCTCTTTTATTATTTTATAGAAAATAATAAAAATATCAAAACAAATGAGTAAAGCAAATATCTTACATGCTTAATGCAAAGTAAAGAATTTATAAATGTAAAAAAATTATAATCCACAAAATATTTTCCGTCGGAAATGCTAAAATTACCGACGGAATATTGTCCGTCGGAAATGCTAAAATTATCGACGGAATTTTGTCTGTCGGAAATTACCGACAGAAACATTAGTCGGAAATTTGTTTTTTTTCGACGGAAATATTCGTCGGAAATTACCCACGGAAATATCCGTCAGAAATGCTAAAATTACCGACGAAATTTTGTCTGTTGAAAATTACCGACGGAAACATCTGTCGGAAATTTGTTTTGGCCTTTCCACAAATATTTCCATCGGAAAATCCGTCGGAAATTGAATTATTTTCCACGGAATAATTACCGACGAATATTTCCATCGGAAATATTTAGATTTTCGACGGAAACTAATCCGTCGGAAATGCTGAAATTACCGACGAAATATTGTCCGTCGGAAAAACGATTTTTTTTTTGTAGTGACAATCACCATACATTTTGCTACTAGTCACTGACTCAACTTAAATTATATGTTTAATTGCGTTTTAAGTATATTATTTGCAGGAATTATGTTTAATTGGTTAGTTATACTCAACTAAAAAAGAATAAATGATCATTATGGTCCTTTATCTTCTTTTTTCTATTTGATCTTTTATCTCTTAAAAAATTTATTTTGATTCTTTAAATTATTAAAAAGGTTTAAAATGATTCGATCTTTATGTTTTAAAAAGTTTACTTTGGTATCTCATTATTTAAAAGGTTCAAATGTAGTCCTTCAATTATTTATATATACAAATAATCATTTGTCTTAGTGTAATTCAAAGGATAAAATTGAATATATTTAAAGAGGTGAAGGTCATTTGAACCTTGTAAGAGATAAGGTATCTAAATAAATTTTTAAAAAGATAAAAAAATATTTTGATCTTTTAAATAAGATATAGGATGAAAGTGAACTTTTGAAAATATAAACCCATGTATTTTGAACAAATTATATAAGATCATGTTATGATTCAAATATTTAGTATTAAAATATTTTTTTTAACCAATACAGTGATTTCTAAATATATTTTTTTATATAAACCTTTCTTTTCAACTATATATTATATTATGTGAAAGTTCAATATAGGATTTTCAATCTTTTTCCATGAAAATGTACAAATAATGATAACGTAAGCCAATTGAATATTCTCGGGTTGTAATAGATATATTAACTCTTTAGGAAATTAGTATTACACCACCTGTCATACCGGAGGTTCGATCTGTTTGAATAATCTTTCCAATAAGTACTTTATAAGAGATTATAAGACAAGTACATAAAAAGAAATATGTTTTTTCCATAGGTTAATATTAAGTTGTACAAAAATTAAAATCAACTTCCCCTAAAAAAAGTTAAAATCAACTTTTGGAGAAGTTAAATGAGAGAGCTTCTATAAATTAATGTTGAAGTGCATAAATTTATTTTATCTTATGGAAAAAGCTAAATTTATTTTATCCCCTTATTTTTCTGTTGTATAAGTACTTGCTGAGAAATTCATCCAAATAAAGCATAAGAAAATCCGTAAATCTGAGAATTTTCATGAGTTAAATGCAGTCCTAGTAACATTATTTATATGTACTTTGTTTTTATTATAAATTGTTACAACCTTCATATGGAATATTTTAATGTGTTGTGTTTTTATCACAATATAAATCTCAAAATTAAATTGAAAATGTTCTATATCACTATTTTTAATTCTTTGGATTGGTATGGTATTCTTGAGTTAGACTCATATATAGTCTTTATTTAAATAATCCAAGCAAATATTTCTATGCTAAACTTTTCAAATTTTTTAACAATTTTTTTACTACAAGTTATCATCATTCAGAATAGTTTGCCTAAATCAAAATAAATTTTTTTATTGATGGGAAAATGAGTTGTTAACTAGTTCTATCTTTATTATTGAATTAATTCTAAGGTGTGGTAATAGTTCAATAAACTTTTGAGCGTATATATTTTCATTTTTACAGAATATGATTACCAGTGAGCATAGTGGTTGTTTGCTCCCTAGTGATAGTTATCAAGATTGGGTAACCTTCAACAGCGAAGGTTCTTCCGTAATTTTTAAAATCCCTCAGGTGAACGGACGTAAGTTGAAGACAATGATGTGCCATGTCCATTATTCTTCCCCAGACAGTATAACATCAGATGGGCTAAAAAATTTGTTGGTGATAAATCACACAAAGACCACCATTCAACTTTATAAGAGAGATGCATTAGCCTTCTCTGAAGATGAGGAGTGGCAGAGGATGCTATCAAATATGGAGCCTGGTAACAAAGTGGAAGTTGTTGTTGTCTTGTGGAGCAGATTATTTGTGAACAAGACCACAGTGTATCTGATATATGAGCCGGTGGATGAACATATCAAGCAGTTCCATGCAAAAAATAAGAAAGTAAATGTCTCTAGTGATGATGAAAATGTACATGTTGTCAAGTCGATCTCTCATCAAGTGGAATCTATGGATGACTTGGGGTGTGCTTCAAAAAAAAGTTCAATGAAGAACATATTGAATAAGTGCTTATTGTGTAAATACATTTGAATAGCAAAATCAGAAAAGAAGAAAAATCAAGTAAGGTTAAAGGATGATGAAACAATGATACGTCAAAACTGATTCTTTCGTGTCTGCAGACCTCGTGTTGGTGCTATTATTGGTTTTACATGTAGATTAATCCACTTGGCTTGGGATCTTGGTTTTTGAGGAGTCCAACCTGAACTTGATGTTGTACCCCTGATTTTAATCTTTAAAGTGAAAATGATATGTGTAACATTCACGGTTTGATTCTAGACAATTGATCAATCAAATGAATAGTATAACAGAATTGTCGTGGGTATCAATCAAATGGGATATCTTGCTTACTGTTTAATCGTTCTTTTGAAATTTAATCTAATACCACCTCCATTTGAAACACCCATATTATATAAGACTTGTTTATATTATTTTTATAAAACTTTATAATTTCTCCAATTTACTATCACATTTGAACATGAATATTACTTCATAATTTGTAAGTGTATTTTACATATACACACTTACTGTTACACATCAACTATCAAAGTGAACACGGAGTTTCAAGCAAAAGAACCGATACTAACAAAGTATTTGGCCAAAGTCAACGACATCAAGAAAAAAAATTGAGAAACTAGAATTCATCAACATAGCCCGGGATAAAAACAAAAGAGCGGACTACATATCAAAATTGGCCAATTTGGAAGAAACAATCAGGGTAGTAATGCAGCAGACAATACACTCTCCCAATGTCATACTAGCAATAGAAACATAGGCCAGTTGGATGACACTGATATTGGCTTACCTGCGCAACAGAATGCTCTACCTGAAGATAATAAGGAGGCCAGCAAGTTGGAAAGGAAAGCAGCAAAATACTGCTTCTATCAACCACTCCTCAAATGCCTAAGGATGGCAGAATCCAAATATGTAATGGCCATGGTCCATGAAGGATGTTGTGGGCAACACCTAGGTCACCGAGCTCTGGATACTATTGGATGACATTGGAGAAAGATAACGCATAGTACGTGAAGAAGTGAGAAAGGTGCCAAAAGTATGCCAACGTCCAATTAGCACTAGTAGAACATAACAGCCTCACATCTTTATGGCCCTTCTTAGTTTTTATGGTGGGGTATTGATATTTTGGGCCCCTTTCTGCGAGCACTAAGGCAAGTAAAGTACCTGGTAGTAGCAGTGGACTACTTCACCAAGTGGATAGAAGTATAAGCATTGGACCACATCACATCAACAAACGTGGAGAATTTTGAGTTTTCCCAAATTTTATGCAAGTTGGGCATCCTTGGCGTAATAATCACAGACAACACACAAAATTCACTGACGCTCAGTTCCCAAATGTCCTATTGGGGTTAAACATCAAACAATGCTTTACATTCTTAGAGGACTACGTTGGAGGCTGCAGGGAGAAAAAAGAAGTTGGGTAGAACAGCTTCCACATGTGCTATGGTCCTATCAGACCACCCTACATTCAACAACGGGATAATCATCATTTAGACTGGTATATGGTATGGAGGCCATAATTCCAGTGGAAATTGGTGAACTAACTTGGAGAACATCAAGTTTAAGCCTGGAAAGGAATGATGCCACCATAAGAGCAGAGCTAGACTTTGCAAGGAGAAAGAAGAGAGGTAGCGGTGATTAGGGAAGCAGCCCTAAGGAGAAGAATTGCTGCTATATATACCAGAAAGGTCATACCACAGTCGTTCGATGTTGACAAACTTGTACTATGACGTGCAGACATAGTTGGCAAGAACAATCAAGAAGGAAAGTTGGCTCAAATTTGTAACATCCCAATTTTTCATGTGTGGTAGATAGTATTATTGCATTATTAAGTAATTGGGTAGTGTTTTTAAATTGTTAAAAGGTAGAAAATGAGATATTATCATAGGATACTTTAGTATGGTTAAGCTCTTAAGTTTTTAAGCTAAATTCTAGAAAGAATAACTATAGATCACATGTAATTCTTTGATTAAATAATGATCAACTCATTAATGACCTAGAGGTAAATAATTAGATTTTAGTCTAGAAATAGAAATTAGAAGCTTGAAAGAAGAAAATTAATATTTAATGTAAGTAAGGTTAGAAATTAAGTGGGGATAATTAAGGTTGATTAATGGTGATCTAGATTTCATAGACTTGGAAAAGGGATAATTAAGTCATAAAAGTTTAAAGTGGAGGGCATTTTTGTAAATGATTGTACAATTACTTTAAAAATAGAATATTAGCTTAATTAGTTGGTGACTAACTAAAGTGCCTAATTATATGATGTAGAATAATTAAAATAAGTTAAAGTTGTAACACCCTAGAAAATTATAACTCAGATTGACAGAGAAAATTCTATTTTGTGACTTTGTTGATGCATATATGAATTTAATTTCAGTAATTACATGATTTTAATCATGGAATTTCATGTCATGTATGATTATATGTATATATGATTTGTTTAACAAAGTTTGACAGGAAATAGAAAATGTTTGAACCAAATTTTCATCTGTGAGAGAATTGTACAGAGCAATAGTGTAAGTTAGCTCTGTGTGAGAGGACTCTGTGCAAGGTCCACTTTGAGTGCACATCTTCCAAATGAGAATAACACATTAATCTATAAATGTTAGTACATTAATCTAGAGGATTAAGATAGAAATTGTCAATTTTAGTAAAAGCAATTTTTCCTTTTTTGACTTAAACCCACTTTAGCCTTTTATAATTAGTTTTGGAAAAGTGAAAGAAGCCATATAAGACATGGTTGAAATCACGGAGAGCACATAAAGGGCTGTCCAAACTACCAATTAGTCATATTAATTGTCATTCAAAGTTCTTAGATTAAGAAGAAAAGAATTAGGCCTTGTAATTTCCATTGGTCCAAGCATTTCACCTACAATAAATGTTGTTTTTAAAAGCCAAAGTCTAGGCCATTTCTCCAATTTTGCAAAAAGCTTTTAGAGAGAGGAAAGAACATAGTTTCTTCTTCTTCCAAGTTCATATATGTGTTCTTGAAGTTCCTTCCATAAAAGCTTAGGTAATTAAGTTGTCTCAAATCCTTCTTCTAGACATGTTTTCTTCACTGGAATCTTGCTAGTTTCTCATCTATGGATTCAAATTTCTTTTTTTTTTTTTTCATTCTTAGAGGTTGGAGACATAAGCTTTTAACTCCCTTGAACCAACTAATATTTCGTGCTCATCATCCAAGGTAAGGGGAATTCCTAAACTCAAACCTAGTATTGATTGGATGCTAAGCTTCAACAGGAGTTGTTTTTGAATGCTAGAGATTCATAGTTTCTTCCTTGTTGTGATCTGTATGATTCACTATTTTTATTGCTATAATATTGTCAAAAATGAATTTGGTGCATGCGAAAACCTAGTGTTTGATCTAAAATTCTCTTAAAACAGAGTTCTATAGAGAAAGTTATGACAAATTAAGTTTGTGGTGATTTTGTAAGAACGCTAAAACAGGTCGAAATTGAATATGGTCAAACTGATCCCATAGGTTAGTTTTCTTCATAAAATGACTTCATAAATGAATTAATTAGGGTCTAAACTACAGGGTTACATGTAAAATTTATGAAAAACCGATTTTTGAAACACTATAGAAATTTAGAAACAAGTTTAAGAGTGAAACTTTGTGAAACAGGGAAGCAGTTTGATAATAGGCATTAGAATGAAGAAAACCATAAGGAAAGTGTCAGAGAGTCCTCAGAACTAGTCTAGGATCCACTATGAACCTTTAAGCTAAGATAAACAAAGTTGCTAAACCCCTGAGGACCAACTTGTATTAATTCTCTAATTTGTAATTTCATGTTGCATGTAATGTTTGTGGATTGTAGGATCAATGTTGACATTAATTGCAATTGTTCTATGATGGTTACTGTTATGCCTCAAAATGTTATGGATACTGTTAATGTGATTGTTGAGATATAAGGTGAATGTCATGTTCAATGCTGAAAGTGATTGTATGCATGTTCGATGACTATTGTTATGCTTTAGGTGAATATATTGCCAGATAGTGTGACTGCTGAGATATGAATGGAAGATGAAATTTTATTATTGCTTATGAATGCCTAAGACTGAGAGAGTGTGAACTCAGGCACTTGTATTTGTGGCGTGTGATTTATATTTCTACAATATATTGATATTTACTGTACACGCTTTGCTTTGAGTCCAGGGTGTAAGACCTTCAACAAATAGCTTGTTATAAATTTAGGGATGTTGTAAATATAGTCATGATGCTGTCAAATTTTTGGTAGAGTTATGTGAAAAGTGATTCATATCACTTGAGAAGCCTAGAATTGTTCCTTGAGAGTAGTACGTAGGTTTGAGCCTAGTCTCTATCTCTCTCTCTCTCTATGTCAGTGTATGAATGTTTGCTTTGTGTGATGTACGCAGCATGAGGGCTATGCATGCATTGAGGCGAGAAGATGCAAGAAGATTGAAGGAAGAGTAAGTAATCGTTAGTTTTGCCCAACCTGTGAGATTATGTGTTTTCTTGTTAGGTTTCATCTGTTAGATGATGTGGTTATGGTTAGATTCCATCTATTAGACGGTGAGGTATGCGATTATGGTCCATCTGTGAGATGGTGACATATGTGATTATGTTCCATCTGTGAGATGATGAGGTATGTGATTATGTTCCATCTTTGAGATGGTGAGGTTTATGTTGAGAAATGGATGATTACAGGGTACACTAGGGTATAGAGGGTGGAGAGGTTCGAGGAACTTAAGGGAATTAGCGAGTAGTGACTACAAGGCATTTGGTGCACTCATTTAGCGTGAGGAACTCACAGGCATCACTTTGCTACTCCTGATGGGCTCTGAGACTATACTTTTTGGAGTTGGGAGCTTGGGGATTGATATACGTTGTACCCGTATATGGTGACCACTCCCAACTATCATCCATGTGGTCATGTAAGACCATCAACACTTGGGAGGCTTGGTGGCATTGTTGGGCCTTGTTATGTGTCGAGTGTGATAGTCAATTATGTCCCTAAGATTATCAATTATGCCAGGTGTAGTAGTTGACTTTGTCAAGAGTGATAGTCAGTGGTGTTAAGTGCTATAGTCATTTATGTCAAGTGTGATAGTTATGCGCTCTAGGGCATCAAGAGTGTTGTTTTCCTAGAAAAACTACACACCATAGTTATGTAAGTTCTATGCTTTGTGTATTGTTTGTGGCCGGCATTTGAGGAACGGATGACTCACCCCTACAACCAACAACTTTCAGGTATTGACGTTAGAAGAGATGATGATGATCACATGCTTGCAGAGATAAGAGCATAAAAAGTTGTTGTGGCAGTTAGAGCCTTCATCTAAGGAGGATAAGGATGATCCTTCGAGGATCCATCTTAGATACAGTTCAGTACTTTAGGTAGGGTAGATGTCTACTATGATACCTAGGTTTTCTTTTAGATGTATCTATTTTAGAATTTGGTGTACCTTGGTTCATTCAGTCATATTTGTTACATATTTACATGTTATACTTACTTTTAAACATTTATGGATTGTAATTACATTTTATTTTCACGTGACACGGTACTATGGTACTTTTTATTATGTATGAAGACTATGTTATTTCATCCTTGTATTTAATTATTTTGTTGCAAGGTTCATATCTTTCCGAAGGTCGTGATTATTGTAACCTATTTCGAAATTTTTTTAATTGCACCGACTTTCAAGAAATGATGTTAATATTTTCTATACATCTTAATGATCTTTTATAATGGTAGAATTTATTTACACAAGTTTTACAATAAAGTTTATCCGCATATGTTTTCAAAAATAAAATATTACTCAAGTTTTAAAGAAGGTATTAATTTATTGACACGTATTTCAAGAATAAAAAGAGTTAACAAGAGTTTTTCAAGTAATGTTTTGAACTAGAATCTGGGGTGTTACAAAAACTGGGAAGGTACGTGTAGGGTAACAATAAAAAAAAGGGTGCCTACAAGCTGGAAACCATACCAGGAACCTCAGTTCCAAGAACATGGAATGCAACAAAACTAAAGTGATAATATAGCTAAAAAGGGATAAAATCACCAATATCTTTTGTTTTATTACTCAATAGACTTGCTTTTGCAGGGAAAGTGTGGCATATATATTGTCATTGTACTACTTTGAACGAATGAATAAAATGAGAAGTTATGCCTCAAAATTGTTGAAGACACCAACCATAGTAATTAATTTGCTCATACTAGGGGAAATTGTTGAAGACATGAACCCCAATAATTGATTTGATCATACGAGGGAAAATTACTGAATACATAAACTTTGGTAATTGATTCGCTCATATTGGGGGGAAATCGTTGAAGAATAAAAGTAGAAGGAAAAGAAGATAAACAATCAATCACATGAACAATCAGCATCAACAATAAATTTGAGAATGACCAATACATCGGTAACAATTCTACATTTATTCATCATCTCACATATACTGCGACAAAACCACATGCAAAGTGCCCACCAAGACAAGCAATATAAAGTAAGAAACACTCATAGAGGGAGATAAATGTGAAATTCGTTTTGCATCAGCAAAAGATATGGAGGCAATTACGAATATTCAATAGCATTAATGAAAATTGCAAAATCAATTACCCAAAACCAACATTTACGAGGGCTTCGTGGAAATAAAACTTGAAAAAAGCATGCAAAAATTTCAAAGAAGACCTAGTTGGCTCCAACAAATATTGTAAACACACGCAAAGGTAAAGATGAATATACGAAGGTTGGATAACAAAATGAATGTTAAAGTCGAATAACATAAATAACATAAAAAAATCCATAAAAAATAAACACATGATAGAAAAGTCGAAAAGGGAAAACTAAAACAAATATAAACATTTTAGAATTCCATTACAAATGAAACCAGTATCCTGACCCTTCTTAATTCTCTTCCACATGGTGAACCTCATTGTTGACAACCTCAACATGACCTTCTTCTTTGCCAGCATTCAAATCTGAGGTATCACCATCATCATTGGTCACTGGGGTCAAAATTAATAAGAGACTATCAACAAGTCGACTTCATCATCAACAATTGGGGTAGAAGTAGCTCCAAGAGCGACAAGTTGAAGAAGTCCGTTAATCCTTGCATGCCAAACACCTTTGAGAATCACACATCCAGGGTCACAATGAGTAAGGTTCATTTGCACATCTTGGTTGAGATAATTAACCTAAGAAATGGAGTTCTCAAAAGACTCTTGGGTAGCCTGCATATAAAGATCATCCCATTCGGTAACCTTATCCTTAGTCTCAGCAATTTCTTCCTTAATCTCAACAAGCTTCGGATTAAAAGAAGCCTCATTTTTCTAAAAAGTTTTCCTTTCCCTTTCAAGGTAGGCAGTAACCTTACCATGGAATTCCTTTAGAGTTGGGAGCTCTCAAAAAGTTTTGTAGAAAAGGACTTGTAGATATCTAGCTTAGATTGAATTTTCTCCAAAGTAGCTTATTTCTCTGACAATAGAGCTAAGGGATCAAAACCTCCACAATGCTTTTTCAACTCCAAGAAACTAATATACCCAGAGAGACACGCCTAACAAAGTGGTACAACCCCTTAAGAAGACCAATAGCAAAGTTGATGTTTTCCATCCCTTCCTTCTCAATGTCACACTACTAGAAAAAATGCTTTTAACATCAGTTTGGTCAAAATCGATGTTAAAAAAAGCACAGTGGCATATTTGTAAATAAATTGAGTTCGTTAATATCGGTTTTTCAAAAATCGATGTTGTTTTATGCTTGTTAACATTGGTTTTTATATAAATCGATGTTGTTTGATGCTTGCTTTCCTAAATTAAAATTGAATAGACGGTGAGGAAAACCCAAGAACACACAATGCAAATGAGGTTCCTTCTCTTTTAGCAACACCGATAATGCAAATGCAACTATTTTTATCTCTTATAAAAACTGTAGCAAACTTTTAAAATCAGAAAATTGTCTTTCCTCTCTCAATTGTCTTCCTTCCTTTCCATTTCTGTTTTTGTGCCTTTTCCTAGTTTTGCGGGGAATCCAATTTCCCAAAAAAACCAAAAACTCGCAATTGTGGACCAGAAGAAACAATGTGGGTTTGGGCTTTTGTAACACCCCGTAGGCCTTCGGTGCGTTATCATTAATAATATCAGTTAAGCGCTTAAAAACATAATATAAAATTCAGCGGAAGCACAAAATCGCTTTTCTTGATTCATTATGTATGGAATAAAACACATCATAGAGAACATACACACAAGACATATATTTCCACACCACTGCTGATCCAGTTTCTCATACATCATACACATATAGACAGATACGTGCACAAATAGGCAGATAAATAAATGTTACACAATATACTCAGGGGAATGTCTCATAACATATCATCAACAGTTCTGTACATATCTACATCAGTTTCATCACCACACCGTGGTGGTACAAAAGAATAACAGCCCTCACCGAGGGTATACAGAACTATACATCTCAGGTGTACACACACCATCCCTCATGAAGGGTACAAAACATAATCAAAACAAAACTGAGCCTTTAGCTCTCCCTGCTACCCTTCAGTCAGCAGCCCAAGTCTCTACTGGGGCTTCCTGCCCTGAGACTGCTCTCTTCGTCTGGAAGAGTCACCTGAAATCATAAATTCCCCCACGAGGTGAGATACACATCTCAGTAAGCTCAGGGTCCTTGGGAAATCATCTCAAGGGTAGGCATCGCTAGACAAAACAGATCAATCACATAGGCTCTGCCCTCATACAAAAACTGCACGTCCTTGCAGCACGTGCTCACCTGACATCTCTCTCTAGATGCAGTAATAACCTCCATCGGAGGAGCAAAACTAAGCTTAGGCAATCGAAACCTATCAAAAACCACATCCTGTATGAAGGAATGTGTAGCTCCAGAATCAAACAATACTCTAACATCACAATCATCGATCAGAACTGTACCTCTGATCAGGTCTGGAGCTCTGGTTGCCTCTCTAGCGTCTACAGTGTACACTAGGCCTGCTTTAGGTGCCATCATCTCCACTGGAGCAGCCTGTGCCCGACTCTCTGTCTGAGGGCACTCTCTGGATATGTGGCCTGGCTTGCCACATTAAAAACAGATGATCTGGCCTGTAGAACATGCTCCCAGATGCTCCTTTCCACAGGCGGAACACTTCGGGATAGGTCTTCCCCGAGTTGAGCCCCTCTTGAATCTACTAGAGGGACCAGAGGCTCTCAACATCTTGCCCTTACCCTTCTCGGGTGGGCCAGAATCACTAGACCTTCTGCCCTCTTGTCTGACTGAGGGAGGAGGCTGTCCGCCTCTCTGTCTCTGCAGGATACCTTCCACTTGGCGACTCTGCCTCACCAAGGTATCCATATCTTGTGACCCACTGCCGGCCACCAACACCTGAATATCATCCCTAAGTCCCCTCAGGAACTTAGCTGCAAGAATCTCAGCTTCAGGCAAAGGTCTCCTGAAGTGTGCATACTGAGCCAGCTGATTAAACTGGGCCAGGTACTCGTCCACCGTCATAGTCCCCTGGACGAGAGTATCGAACTCCGCCTGCTTCTGCTCCTGGGCGTCTCTAGGAAAATACTTGTCCAGGAAACAGGCCTCAAACAACTGCTAGGTAATCCTCTCTCCCCGGCCTCTCAGAAGCTGAGCTGTGGTCTTCCACCACTCGTGGGCGTCACCCTGAAGCATATATAGGTTGCATACAGCAACCTCTGGTGATCAGGGCACTCCATCACCTCAAAGATCTTCTCTAAGGCTTGCAGCCACCTTGCTGCAGCCACTGGATCATAGCCCCCTGAGAACACTGGAGGGTCATGCTTCCTGAAAGTAATAAGCATTTTCCCTCTGGCTACCACATCACTGTCAGCCTCTACCTGGGACATCTGGTCCCCTCTCTGGTGGCTCCCACTAGTCTGCTGACGACTACCCTCGCCATCATGGATAGGAGGTGTGGAGGATGCTTTGTCATTCCTCCTGAGGTTCCTCACCTCCTCTAGCAGATCATGATTAGCCTTCATCAAGGCTTCATTCACCTCTCGGGTGGCAGTCATCTCTCGCTGCATCTCCCCCTAAGTCTGTCTGTTAGCAGCCATCTCCTGTTGCATATCTGCCTGGATCTGTCTATTAGCAGCTAACTCTTGCTGCATGGCGGCTAATGCAGCCGCAACTAGATCAGTTTGGGCACCGGTAGCCCCACTAGTGCTTCTAGGTCTCACCATGGCACTACACATGTACATCACATAGTGAGTTGATCAGGCCCATAGTTAATGTATCCCCATGCAATGCTCATGTCAAACAACCATAGACAAGCACCAAAACAAGTTCCATACATAATGTTCTTATTAAGAAACCGCTCTGATACCATTAGATGTAACACCCCGTAGGCCTCCGGTGCATTATCATTAATAATATCAGTTAAGCACTTAAAAACATAATACAAAACTCAGCGAAAGCACAAAATCGCTTTTCTTGATTCATTATGTATGGAATAAAACACATCACAGAGAACATACACACAAGACATATATTTCCACACCACTGCTGATCCAGTTTCTTATACATCATACACATATAGATAGATACGTGCACAAATAGGCAAATAAATAAATGTTACAGCTTTGGTGCTGAGTTTTGTACCTCATGATCTACGCTAGGGTTTGTGGCGCGGCCAGAGCCAAAATGTGGGAGAGGTTCGACGGGAACATGCCTAATGGTTCGTCGCCCGAATCCTACAACACCTTGCCCAATATGTTCAATCGTGTTCTCAAGGAGTTCTCTGAGAATGACCAGCCCGAAGGTTTTATTTTTCCCATTTTCTATTATATATATATATATATATATATATATACTTGTGTAGTATAGTGTGTTTGTTTGTTTGGAAACTCGTTGAGGATGCATAAATCATGTTTGGGATGTGGAAGCTATAACTGTTAGCTTTTGAAAATCACATCCCAAATGTGGAACCAAAGGATCAAGGAATATTATCATGGATGTCATCTATATAATAAAAAAGAAATCTGGTGAGAAAAAAATTTCTCAATACCATTTAATAGGTTAGTATATTAGTACTTTACAAATTATTTGAACATTCCATAATTTATCAATATAATCGATATAAATATTCAAGTAACCATTCAAACAATATATGCATGAGAAAATTTCAAGGTGCACATGGTCTCTATATCCCTACCCGAGTGTAGTACACTGTTGTCGTCTTACGTTAAATAATGCATGATTAATTCCAATGTGCACCTGGTCTCTACATCTCTGTCTGGATGTAGTACTCATTTTGTTTCTAAAATCTCTACATGGATTCAGAAACAATTTCAATATATCATCACATAGAATCCATTGATTTCCTTTGTAATACAAACCATGATTAAATCTATACAATTCCATGGAAACTTTATCACAAAAATCATAACAATATCAAATATGTGGCTCAGCCACCATCAAAGTCTTATGGAATTACAAGATAGGTTTATATTTGCACAACCTCATGAAACTTTACTATAAAAATTTTGACATAACCAATTTGTATGGTTTGACTATTATCCATACTCCATACAAGTTCATGCAATCTTATGCATGCAAATACTATCATTAAGTTAAAGAACAACATGATTGTACTATAGTTAGTAAGTTCCAATATACCATCCAATATAAGTTCTACTTCCTTTCACTTACACAAGGGAGCTAAAACCTATTCTAGACCTTAATCTCCTTTCAAGTTGCCATCCTAAGACTTGATCCTCAAAACTGAACCACTCTAGTATTTAAAATCATTTCAACATACCATTCAATATCAATTCAAAACAATCCCAATATATATGTAAAATAAATAGTCCCAATGGTCATCAAATTTAGTTCAAGATATCATCAAAATCAATTCCAACAATCACCAATATTTCAACATTTCACTCATAACATATTCCAATACGTAATCAATATGAACACATCATAAAGTAACCTCTAAGGAGCTAAAGACTCAGCTTAGTGTGCTCAACCAAAAATATGCACCATTAAGCATAAAAGTTAGTCCAACTAAGCCCTTAAACCAAGATTGAAAGCCTAGCCTATCTTAAGCAAGTTTTCTTCCAACTCCTCCAAGTATTTGGCTGCATACCTCAAGGTCTTGAAGGAATGAAAGTCTTGTCTTGTATTAGATGGTTTGGAAAAGATAAGAGAAGGAAATAGAGGTGAAGGCTACAGTTTGGAGCCAAGAAAGAAGTGAGAAGGATGAAAGCAAAATGAAAAGAGAAAAATGAGAGAATGACCGTGAGGTTGAGAGAGAGAGCATTGCACGTGTGAGAACTTTTGAATCAAATGGAGTATTTATAGAAGAAAAATTAGTTAGGATGGAGGCCTAGTTAATCCTTAGTTTAGTTCTAGTATAACTAAGCAATCATGCCATGAATATAATTACTAGATTTTTAAGTTTAATTTTAAATCTATGCATTTAATGCAAGCTTATCCATTCATCAAGCAAATATTCCCTTCATAGATGCTCAAGATCACTACTACAAAAAAGGCTTTTTACATCGGTTATTTACCGCTTTCTACGTCGGTCGTACAACCGTCGTAGTTATAATGTCGTTAAAAAAGCAAATTTTTAAAGTCGGTTGCAACCGTCTTAGAAAATGACTTTCTAAGACGGTTGTTATCGAATAACCGTCTTAGAAAGTCATTTTCTAAGACGGTTGTTAGTTACAACTGTCTTAGAAAGTCATTTTCTAAGACGGTTATTAGCCTAATAACCGTCTTAGAAAGACATATTCTAAGACGGTTGCTACGTAACAACCGTCTTAGAAAGGCATATTCTAAGACGGTTGTAAGATAACAACCGTCTTAAAATGCATCTTTCTAAGACGGTTACTACCTAAAAACCGTCTTAGAATGTGTATTTCTAAGACGGTTGTTACGTAACAACCGTCTTAGAATGTGACATTCTAAGACGGTTTTTTGTTGATAACCGTCTTAGAAAGATATATTCTAAGACGGTTTCAGCGTTACAATCATCTTAGAAAGGCACATTCTAAGACGGTTCTCAGCCTAATAACCGTCTTAGAATGTGTTTTTCTAAGATGGTTCTGTTGGCAACCGACGTAGTTTCGTGATTTTTTTTAATTTTTTTTCCAATTTTTTTTACGCGTACATAATAGTAGCTACGGTGATATGAATATGTCTTTCTAAAACGAAGTATATAAAAATAAATATTATTTCATTAACAAAAATAAACGCAAAGTTTCACTAACAACAATATACATAAGATAAAATATAACATCTATAACAATACACACCTCTTTTCTTTGTAAATTCTAATATTCTGACACAAAGATATCAATTACAGGTTTCAAAAATGTCAAATAAGAATGAGTTGTCAAATAAGATCAGTTCTACACACGTGTTGTCAGGCAGCTGGAAGTTGACACACGAGAGAGTCAAAACATATGCGTTTTTAAGCTACAATCCTTGACCTGCCATAATTATTAAATAAAAAATAACAATAAGAATATTGATACAACATACTAGTTGGATGATGAAAATTAAATCATACTATAGAGAAATGAGAAAAAGTGAGAGGGCAAAACTGAGAGGTGATTCCAATTAATAAAATATTAATTTATTTTTTAGTGAAAGAAAATGACTCATTAGTAAATGTATACCACAATAAAAATTAATAAAAAAGATGCAAGAATCTATTGAGTTAAAATAACCAAGGGGTCAACTTTTTTCAACCAAAATCCAAAACATAGAATAAAATTACATTACTGAAGCTCAGGCAGAAGTTGCTGAAATTACATTTTTATTCCTTTTCAGAAAAAATAAATAAAGGGTTAAGTTTCAACTGTCAAGGTATAGTGCTACTTATTTATTCTTTTTGCAAGGGCAGGGGAGTTAATGCTCCATCTGATGACTCTTAGTACAAATATTCTATTTTCCACTCATGCAATTTAGAACAGGACACACACCAATATGTAAAACATGTGTATACAGGACACACACCTAAATATGCTTCTCGATTAACTGCTCCCTGCAAGTTTCCACCTAAATTCAACGTAGTTTAAGCTTAGTTGCATTATGGACACAGGACACACACCAACATGTAAAACATGTGTATACAGTACAAAATCATGTTTCAATAGTTATAAGGACTTGCTTCAGTCCTTGTGGTGCGAATAAAGCTTAAGAAAAGGCTTAGTTACAAAAGGAAAGATGTTTACCTCAAGTACCATGTGAAGCAATTGAAAGGCTACATGCATCCCATTGTCTCTTAAAGTAAAAGAGAACTCCATAGATATGAATTCCTTTGTAGATTCCAAGGAGCAATTTATTAGGTGATTTAGATGCAACCATTTAAAAAAATATGAACAGCTAGCTGAAAATGGAAAATGCATATGATAAAATAGAGAGGGATGGTATTGCTGCAAAATGATAATAGAATATATCTTCAAAAAACAAATATATGAATTTGAAGAGAATAAAAAGACTCATCCAGCAGCCTTTTAAATAAGATGAATCAAGATTAAATGTGCCATAAAATTGGGCATGGCATGCCTAAGTGCATGTTTGGAATAATTTAGCGTTATGGAAATAATTGTTTATGTTATAGAAACTTTCAAAAACTTGACAAAAATAAACAACTATTTCTCTAATATAAAGTGAACCGAACATACATGTAGTCAAAATTTTCCATGCACAACTTGACATTCTAAGTGAATTGCGTAGCATAAGATGACATACTCTATAAAATTGAGTCCATGATTACTCTATAAAATTGGATAGGATGATATAATAAGCCTTTGATTCAATTCCAACTTTAGTTTTGACTAATTCTTACAATTAAGCATCCAAAGCATAAAAACCTGCAAAGCTCCATAAAAGTTGAACAAGATATACCATTACTTCCAAACTTGAGATTAACAAGTGAATAGCTTAAAATGCTTAATTTTTATATATTGTCAGTGTGATAAAAATTTATATTATCAACTAATTAAAAATCATCATAAATATGATTTTTATAATAGTTATAACAAGTCTATGAATATACACAATAATCTATTATTAGATAATAGTGTGAGAAAGCTTTAGGTGGC
>PYAF01006153.1:536727-595740 GCA_007407185.1 Glycine tomentella
GGCCAATATATATATTTAAATTAAATTCTGATTAAATTATAATAAATAAATATTTATGAATATTGAATTATATTTTAGATTTATAAATTCATTGAAGAATTATATGATATAAGACTATTTTTAACTAATGAGTTTTTTTAAAAAAATATTAAAATTTAGTTTAGAGGTAATGACAAAAGATGGTAGAATGGAAGAGATAAACAGTTAAAAAAATCAAATATATACATAAAGATAAAATATGATTGTTTGAATTTGTTAAGAGGTAATTTTTTTAGCTAATATGTGAAATGCATACTCAAAAGAAAGAAGAAAAATATTAAAAGTGTGGAATCGAGAGAATTCTAATTTATAATATTAGAGTAGATAGGTTTAAGAGCAGAACCAAAGTATAATTTAAAATCTTTAGTTTCTATCTTTAGCAAGTCTCTAAATAAATATTTATATCTAGGCATATATTTCTCTATCACTTCACCAAGAATTGGGACCTTGAGCTTGTTCAGTTTTGACGGTGCCTACATCTCCTCAAATTACCTTAAGTCAAATTTTAACTCGTGTTCTTACAATATTAGGTAAGAAATTAGTAGGAGAATTTTTTTTATTAAGATTTATAAAATCATGTTACTCGATCATAATTTTTTTTAGATTCTTCTATAATTTTTACTTTTAATTCTTCAATGATTTTGGGCTATTATTTATGTTATGGAATTAAATTTGTGCCTATAAAGTTCAATCGTATTTATAGCTTTGTAATTGGGGTGGGGGGTGTGTCACGGGTTTATATGTCTGTAGCTTTTTTGTCTTTTTATTCAAGATGATTGAATTGATGAGATTTCAGTATTTAGATAATCTTGCAAGTTCACGGGTCATCGTGTAATAAATTCTCATTCTTCCCTCTTTAACGAATATGAGCATCTATGTTTTCTTTCTAATTGTATCCTTGTCATATTTGCTCCAAGCTTGTTAAATTATTTATTTTTAATCATTGTTATTTATTTATTTATTTTTATCATAGGAAATTATCTATCTTACATATTAAATTATTTAAAATTAAGTTTTGGTTGACAGTTATTTATGAATGAAAATATATATTTTTTATTAAGCCTCAGACATGAGCAGACTATACATACCTGTTGCCAGCATAGGATCAACCACAAAAACTTTAGATCCGTCTGAAAATGAAATTACATCCCTAAAATGCTCACAACTTAGTATATGAAGAAAAAAAAAAAACCTCCTGTAATATGTAATTATAAGGCCACAAGAACTCCTACAAATACTTGATTCTAATCAAACATATTGAAAGTAATATGCTACTTACAGCCACAGGCTCCCTTGGATCAATGAATTCCACCGAGGCTATACCCATTGGTGATTGAATCTCTCCAGAAACCGTAGGCTATAAACATAGAAAGCAAAGCAGATATGAGAAAAAGTGTTCCAGATTCAGGCACTAGCATTAAAAGAAAGGCTTAGATTCAAGAAAGGCTTTAGTTCCCTCAAAGCCTATTTATCATACATAAGGTAAATAAATTATGTTATCTTCGACATGTATTGTTCAAGTCAACCCAACCAGGCACCTATTTAACCCTTAAAAAACACTACCTACCAAGCAATATAATTTGAAGTCCAGACTCCAGAGCAAGGTTGACCCATGACATATGTCATTATGTCTTAACTCTTAACACCTATTTAGTCATTAAAAGATGACCTACCAAGCATCATTGCAATACACAAGTATAGCCTATAGAGAAAACATAATTTGGACAACTATACTAGACGCTTGAAAGTTGGAACACATCAATGACAGCATAGAGTTTATGTATAAATATGACCAGCGCAAGATGCATCATCATTGACTAACAGACAGAGCATGCCAATGGATATCACATTGACAGGGATCCAGGCCTTGATCAGCCTCCATATGATGCAAAACCATTTAACTCAGATCCCACAAAAGAAAAGAAATCCCATCACTCAAACTTAAATGTATGCCCCATAAGTAGGAGAACAAAATATAAGTAAACCTTCAAATAAATAAAAGAGATTTAAGGAATTGAAATAAGTGAATGTTTATATTGATAAGAATTAGCACTGATGAACCGTGCATGGATGGACCCTTCCTATACATAAGTCTGTAGACAAGCAATAATGCATACTTTGGATGGTTTACCATCTCATGTCATGCCTCCATCTCATTAGTTTTATAGCATTTTTTTTGCTCGTTAATTTCACTAAGCTGGTACAAGGAGTACTAAACCTACAAAGAAGGAAATTCCATATTGGTTGGCTCACACTCAACAACAAATAACTGAACATCTAAAATCATAAAGCAACAACTACCCATCAACAGGCTTCAAATTGTTCTTACTTAATCTTGAATTCAAGTTCGAATGGTTTAAATATTCAAAAAAAAATTGCTTGCAATATTCTTACCTAACTCAAACAAAATTAAAAGGCAAACCCATTTGGTTTGGCATGAATGAGTTGCTGAAATTACCAATATTTTGTGGCCTCTAAGCTTAGGATCGTCAAAAGCAGGTTGCTGGTGAGATCAAACACAATCTATCAAATCACCATCTGGACTCTGCAACAAAATAACAAAAACCCCAACACAATGCACCACAAGAAACAAACAAAAAAGAATAAAAAAATATAATAACAGTGTGTGTCACTGTCATCAGTCACCATAGGTTGTAGAGAAAGAAAAAAATAAAATGAAGATGGCTGAATTGTCTTGACAGGAGGCTTGTTGATGTTCTTCAAGTGAGCTCTAACTCTCCTCAACTTGAGCAACTCATGACTTGGCCTAAAAGTGTGGTTACTACCCTGCATGGGGTGGCAAAATGTTGTTGGGGCAATTGAAGTAACAAGGAGCAGCAAGGCAACAAAAGCAGGTAGCACGTGTGTAGCATTTTGTGAGAGAGAGAGAGAGAGTGTAATATATAGGACCAAAAGTTGATAAAGTACAATAGAGCAGGCCCATTATCAATGTATATAACAATAAGAGGAATTCAAAGAAGATGCAGCCTGGTTGTAGAATGTCCTGCTTTGGGATCTGAGATGTCCCACACTTTATTTAGAACTGCAGTAAACTCCTGCAGTTCCAATGTGTTTCTTTCGAGGGAAATCACAACCTCCTATCTCACTACTCTCTTGCTCTCCTTCTCTCTTCTATCCTTTTATACATTGGCTGACTTAGTTGATTTTAACTAACTCCTATTCTGTTATTTCAACAGCTATTCCTATTTACACCTTCTAGAGTACATTTGACCCCATCTACCTCTATCAGTAACCAAGAGGTAACACTCAAAAAAGGGATTTCAAAAATTTGAACTTTACTTAAACCATATTCTTTTCTTGTCAAGATAGCCTCGTTTATCTCCAAAATTGAACTTTCCTTGAACTATCTCCAAAATTCAAAGTAAAGGTATGGTCAGCCTTCTAAAAGCATTACTAGTCACTAGTGCTTGGGAAAATAAAGATTGAAGCAGAAATGGAAAAAATGCCATATGAAGATACCACTTTTTCAAACAAGCTAGAGAGGTAAAAATACACAAAATAGTCTTCTTGGTTTCTAATACAAATGTTAAGACACTGTATTTAGGAATTGATAGTCATTTAGGGCTTACTGAATGACCCAAGGTAAAAGTCTTTGTTCCCAGCAACTCTGTCTATCCTCGCTTGCCATCTTCCATGTTGGTGGTGCTTGAATAATAATATTAAAAAATAAACTGAACACAAATCATCAAACTTCACTATTATTACTAATAAAATAAGGGGCAGGAGAACCACACTTACCTTGTGACCCCTCTGTAAACTGAAGCACCTCTAGGAAATCCGCTATTATTACTAATAAAATAAGGGGCAGGAGAACCACACTTACCTTGTGACCCCTCTGTAAACTGAAGCACCTCTAGGAAATCCGCTGCTTTTTCTACAAGGCAAACAAATACACAATCATAATGATTATCATTATCATATGCAATGTGGTGTTTGGTGTAAAGGACCTTGAGCAAGTGAACTAGTTTTTGGGAATAGAAATGCACAGAGATGACAGATGAATGTATATAGCGTAAGCAGACAAGATATAATCAATAAGCTATAGAAGAAATTTAGCTTAGAGAGAGCTTTATATAAGATGTTGACAAATTGGGATTTTCAGATGCTCATTTCTCTACTAGCATTGAAGATAGGAAATGTATGACAGGTTACTTTGTATTTCTTAAAGAAACACTTGTGTCTTAATTAAGGGCCACATCAGAGTACAAGGCACTAGCTGATTTAGCTACTAAAATCTCATGGATACAATCTCTACTTCAACTCATTAATAGATAAAACGCATGACAAAACATTAAAAGAGTGACCGTTGTAAATATTACCTTAGTCAAATGCACAGAAGAAATTCAAATACCAACAAAAAATCCAAAGGCAATTCCCATAATAGCTGTAATGATAATCTGGGTAGTATCATTTGATCTTTTAAGATAACTAAAGAAGCATAAGATAATATGTGATAATTGAAATAATTGAAATAGCACATTAAAGTCCATATGTGATAATGTAAAACTTAGTTTAAGTTGTTTCTGGCAGTGAATATGATCATTCCAGTCTCATCACCAACCTAGCACTCAGCAGTTGACATTTGACGGGATAAGAGCAAGTATAATATTATTGTCTATTTAGGCGTAAAGTAATTATAAGCAATGGCAGGCATAAAGTAATTTAAGCAAAGCCAACACAGGGAATAAATTTATACTGGTTGTTTTCTTTATTCACTTTTACTTAAATTTAGAAGAATTTATTTAAATTTTGAAAAGTGCAGATTTTTATATTTTCACTAGTGAAGATTTTGTTGTTATCATGGATGTTGAGACAACAGCAGACAATAAACTATTACAGTTACCACCGATCAGGATGTTTCAAAACATAAATTCGTGTGTTCATAAATACGGCTGAGGAGTAAAAGGAGGGTGGTTAAGGATTTTAACAAAAACAGCATGGATTAATTGATCCTATTGAGGACAAAATAGACTGAACAGTCTATAAAATTAGGATAGAGCAATTTTAAAAAGAAAAATTAAATTTACCCAACCATCTGGCTTCTCTATATATGCCATTTTTATTTGCAATGTATAATAATTGACTTCCAGGAATTTTAGGAAATAAAAATCAACTACCTTATATGGCATTCCAAATCAAATCAAATAAAGTTTAGAACTTTAGTCAACATAACCAATTAGGCCAGGATTCTTAACATCCAACAAGTGCAATCAAAACATACACGTTTTTAGACAAAATATCCCATGGCCTTCAAATCATTATATCCAACTTTTATCTAAAAACTATATCGTCCATTGCCCAACTTGACATGAATTAACTTGGTCAAAATACAAGGTTATTGACCCTAGGCTAAGCAAGAATGCAAACCCATTTTATAAGTGAACAACATCTTGATAAAATTTTAGCAGAGTTGAAATTGATCATCTTCCCCAAAATCAATTCTCTCTATAACACTTAATGAAGAGTCCTCTAAGTAACAACAAATTCAGATTGCCAAAACCTACTGTTTGATATCAAACAAATGCTTCAAAATGAAAAACAAAAATAAGAAAAAGCAATTGGATGATCCACAAAATAAAACCACAATGAATATCATTTAATTCAATTCAGTTCAACACATGATATAACTAGAGAGAAAAAACATAGATTACAAACTTCACCAGTGAACCTACTTTAGCATTCCAAACTGTATTTCCTTGTTCTGGATTTGGAGGTTGTCCCACCATAAGCTTGTTGGAGGAGTCTCTAGGCTCAGTGGCATTTTCTTCTTCAACAAAGTCATGCTTAAAACTGCTCAAAATCATGGTTACCTTATTACAACGATATATATGCTAGGAAATGCATAAATGATTAAGACAAGCTCAAAATAGCAGAAAATAGTTTTAAAAAATGGGATCACTTTAAACTGTCAAGAAAACAAAACTCATTTTTTGAAACCAAATATAATGCAAATGTAACCACAGCCATCCCACCTAAATATGTTTTCCTCTTAAAACCAAAATCATCAACACCCAGCAAGTATTGCCAAGTGTTTAAGATACTCAGACTACACAACGAAAAAAAAAAGGGCCAAATAATTAAATTCTTCATATTATGGATAAGGTAGAAAAATAAAGAAAATGAAAAGTCTCAAGGTATAATACATCTTTAGAAGCATAAGATAATATTTTGTAATCATATAACTGATGTGACACAAATGAAGATAGAGGTACCTGACAGGAGTATTAATAGACAGTTTAAGGTTTTCCTTTGGCCAGTTCACAACAACCTTAGAAAATTTTACAAAATAATTTCAAATCAATATCAAGAACTTGTCATCAAAGAAGCAACATATACAGAAATTCTGGATTAGCTAATTTGGTATTTAAAGAAGCTTTTCCTCAAGCTTCTAAGAGAGATTTCAAGGAAAAAATAATAAAGTAAACATTTCACCAAATAAACAAACATAGCAATAGTTTTAATATACCTTCGAGAATTCAGGAGACAAAGAGTCGAGGATATCACTTACTTATCTAATAAGAGGTAATCCCTCTCAATGTCTATCAAGCGGGATAGGAATACCCGTCCATGCAATTCAGAAAATGTAAAATTAAATTAATCTGATTTCAGAACCATGCAACAATATAAACAGTATGAAACCATAATCAAGTCTCAATTTCAAGAAATCAATTCACATTCATTGCAGAAGTGGACTATAATTGCAATGCAGCATCAATAAGAATATGAATATTCTAGAAAAACTATTTTCCCCCTCTTTATTTGATTCATCTCCTGATCCGCTACAAGAAAAACATCCCAAAATAAGAAACAGGTTGGGTAACAATAGAATGAAGAAAAAGGAAGCAACAAACTACCAGATGGAAGAACTGCAAAGCAACCATATGGATTGGACAAAAAGGAACAGCAAAGAATAATATATTCTGCCAAGTTTCATAAGAAATTCAAAAGACAACTCAAAGTGTTTTATATATTACTACCACAATGGATAGATATAATATATTCATTAAAAAAAAGTTTGGTAGGATTGGCAAAAAAGCACTAGGCAAACATATGAAAATGAATATTCTTTCAGAAATAAAATAAAATACCTAGCACCCCCATCAAGTGATGCAGCCTGCAGAGACTCAACTTTCAGCAATTGCTCTTGTCGAAGCAAAGCTGCCTGATCAATGCAATCATAAATTTCTGATTGCTGAACATAAAAAATGCAATATGATTATTTTGTTAAAAAAAAAAGAAATAAAGCATGCAAGAGTGGTAATTTTCTTCCTTTTGTTTTGTAAATAGATACTCAGAAAAACTAAGAAAGCTGCCACTTTTTTTCTAGGAGCAAGTATACATCTGACGTTGATCACTAAATCCAACAGGACCAGCAACATATCTTCTAGCTGGGTCACTTGTTAAGTCCCTACCAAGATAACCACTCTGTCGTTCACCATACTATCTCCTATCTAATCCAGAATATTCCAAACCTTTGTCACCGTACAATTGATCAGATTTGTGACCATATCCATGGCTTAAGGATGAGACATAATCTCTGGATGCAAACTTAGGTGAATCAGAGACACCCAAAGCATAACCTCCACGGCCATCTAAAGCTGATGATGCAGAACCCTTGGTACTCAATGAAGGGACCTATACAAAAGTTCAAAAAATAAAACAATCAATTTACCACATGTAGCACTGTAAAGAGAATATTATATGTGGTATCAAGGTCAAGAAGACAGGTTAAAAGAACAAGTTTTAACAGAAACATAGATAATGTGAAGTTAAACAGTGCTGACACATACAAGACACACATAATGACATCGTACGATTCTTCTCTATGTCGGAACTCACTCTAGAACCCTATTTTCACTCTCCGTCGAGGACTCCAACGACAGCGACATGCCCGTTTTGTGCAAGCTCCCATTCATGAAAGCGTTTCAGTCAGCGACGCTGCCGTCGAATCCATCTCGGTAATCGAAGAGTTTCGGAAGCTTCTGTTACTCTTCGATGGGGCTTTGTTCTTGGTCAGCTCTGAACTCTCGAATCGCAACATGAAATTGAGTTTCCCGAAAGGGGTTTCGTTGGTCACGAGGAGAATGGTGGTAAATCTCCGCCATCAGTCTCTCCAGCGGTGATCTGCTTGAAGGAGATGGTTGGCTTTTGGCCCCATTAGGTGATGCGAGTGTTGGAGCCCCACCTTCGCTCGCACATAGAGAACCAGAGCTTTGAGTCATTGGGGCAGAGAGAGCCTAGTTTCTTCCAGGTACAAGGTTCACAACTTGGAGTTGGGCGCACGGTGGTGTTTTAGGGCAACGAGGCTTGGGATAATGACAATGGTAGATGCTGTTTCAGATAGGCCTTTTAAATTATACACAACAAAACCACGACGGTTTTAGAGAACCCGCCCTTGTTCAACTAATATTAATATGGTTTTTCCTTAGGACCGTCGTTAACAACTCCATTTAATTACAAAAATGCCACCGTCCCTTTTTCTAAGACGGTTTTTGTATAACCGACGTGAATCCGCTGTCGTAAAATAGGATGTTTCTAGTAGTGGATTCACGTTCAAAATCTTACTTAAGAAACATGTTCTTTTTGTTTTATTCACATAATTCATGGTTTCACCTTTTGTCTCTTGTATATCATTTTTACTTAAGCATTCACTTATACACACACACACACACGACTATACTTCACTTTGTATCTCCTTTTACTTTTGCTTAAAATTACGTACACATATGTGGCTTCCTTAAATATGCTATCCTTTAAATTTTGTCTCTTTTGATTTATACCACTTGCACTTCATGTGTTTTTCAATAAATGTGGTGACTATTAATGTGTCATTACCTATTAAGTTCCTTTGACAATCATCTAAAATCTTATGTCTTTATCCAATATTCCACACAGTTAGTTCTTTTTATGTTACTAAAATTTGTTTCCTTTCTTAAGTTAACTAATCATGACTAAATCTATTCTAAACACTTCTAAGTTTGTCATTTGGATCCATTAATTTCTATCGCTCCTATCCTTCTTATTTCACACTACCATCATGTGTTCCTCATTTGATAATTTTTCTCATAACACCAAATTTTGTGCATCTTATAACCATGTATTAATCATCACACTAATAATTCAAACATTAATACAAATTCAAGATTAAGAAAATTTGAGAATGTTACATTATCTCTGTTTGAGAATAAAAAATCATAAAAAGTTGGGTTGTAGAAAATGATAACATAGACTCATCACCTTAAAAGTTGTTTTCTTTAGTTTTAATTTTATAAAAATGTAAAACAATATGGAAATAAACGAAGGTAATTGTATAAACAATATGTGTGGTATTAATTTTTTTTAATGTTTAACTAATGGAATAATCAGAATATGTTTTGAACGGTATGAAAATGATATTATATAATGCATATAATAAGTGTAATTTTCTCCATTTCATTTTTCTGATGATTTTTTATCCTGTTTTATTCTTGTCAGGCTGGTTATTCATTGGTTAAGCACTTAACCATGGTAAAGTTAAGTTTTTGTTCCTTCAAAGACTGGTTTCGTCTATTAATATTAAATAAAATATACATTATTATGATAATAATTATATTTATTTTATTATTAATATTATATTTTATTTTATTCAATAATATTTATTATTATTATTATTATTATTTTATATAAAAATATTATTATTATTTATTATATTATTTAATATAAGGGGAGGGGAGATAACCAAAATCAACCTTTTACATAAAAAAAAAAAAAGCATGGTTAAGTGTACCAAAATAGAGCACTTTTTATATATAAAAAAAAAACATTTTTCAAATTTTGACAATTGACAATTTTATATGTAACCATTTTTGTTAACTTTTCTTATTTACATATATTAAAAAACAAATAAATTTGTAAGAAAATCAAGTTTTATAAAAAAAAAAATATAAATCCTCACTCATAATGTGGCCGTGCATCAAACGTATAGATCTAACATCTAGTTAATTCATCAAACGATCACGTTTTTGCTAATCACTAAGAGGTTACAACAATTACTTTTCAAAACTGTTGTTTCTATTATTGCCATCCATTTGAATTTAGATTACAATTCAAGTTGGCCCAAGCAAATAGAACCAAAGACACATGGTTCTTCTTATCTTCTATTTTGCTTTGAATTACTTCTCTTATTCCTATTGGCTGAGGCTCATTTAGTTTCCTTTGATATGGTAATTCATTTTCTTTTACACTGAACTTTTGATGGGAAAACTGCGCAATCCAAGTGTATCAGGCTGAGAGGGGATCTTATCTAGTCGTGTCCAAGGTGACCTCGGGAGATACTATTCACACTGACAAAATTACACTTTTCACTACCCATGTGGGTAGTTTTTATTAAGTTCCAAAAGTAACATTCCCATGAAAACAAGATTCCATTGTTCACTAGTAAAATGGGGACCGCATTTTCAATGTACATAGTTGGGGTGAAAAAAAACTAAATAATAGAAACACGTTTTTATTGTATAATAAATTGTTATTTCGTTATTTTTTCACCCTCCAATAGACAACGGAACAAGGTTTCGTTGTTTACTTTTTTTTACCCCTATATACTAAAACAAAAGTATACCTCCATTGAAAAAGATGGCCAAATTTACAAAAACGGAAGTATGCTTCCATTGAGAAGGATACACTAATTTAATTTCAATTTTGAAGAGTTGCTCGATTAATTCAAAAACGAAATGATACCACGTATTTACTCTTTCTAATATCAATAGGTTAGAAAAATGCAAAATGCTTGAATCTCAACAGGCGCAGGGTCAGGGTGGTGCGATGCATGAGTGGCATAAGGTGGGCAACGCATGCGTGGCGAGACACAGGTTTGGACAGGGTGAGGTGGTCAACGCAGCGTGGCATGGTGTACATCTCGACAAGGTGAGGTGGTTTGATAACACAAACATGATTCCGAGGGGTGGCACACGATGGTAACAAAGGAAGGGTGGTGCACGACGATGGGATGGAATTTAGGGGGTTAGAGTATGAAGGAAAGGGAAACAGGTTGCGAGAAAAGGGAAGGAGGGTAAGTTCATCATTTCACAAATTTTAGTAATTTTAGAAGAACGAAAAACATTTTTGTCTTAACTTTTTCTAGAATGTAACAGAAGATTTTCTAGAGAAGATTTCAATAAAAAAAATTACAGAGAAAAGTGTTTTAATTCTATGCTGAAAGTTCACACATTGATTATGGTTCTGTGCTAGAACAAGTTGGTTTCCCACTTGGTGTGGTTAAAGGAATAGCTGGGAAGACATGATTGAAGGTATACACGTAAGATTTTTGAGGTGTCTAATGTTATAATACTCTTAGTTGCTTGGATCAGTTGTGGTTGTTCCCTATCATTGTTTTCTAGAAGTATGCAGTGATATCTTTTGAGGAAAAGCTATTAAACATTTCTTAATCATTATAGGATTGTAGATAACTAGCAACTTAAGGGATTTTGATCTAGTGAGTTAAAACCTCAAGCAAACTAAATCAATTATGAACTTGTTTGGATATAAGGCTAGAAGTGTTTATGAGAACTTCTCTACTGAAAAAGTTATATATTTTCAATAGAAAAATTCTCAAAAACACTTATGACATGTATCCAAACAATCCTTATATATGATTAGTTTGGATTTAATTTTATCCTAAATTTTAACTAATCGAACATTTAAATAATAAGAACATTACCTTCAACAGATAATATAAAATAACCTTAACCACCGACGGATCTACATGCGTTGGAGGGTGGGCAGATGCACTCCGTCATTCCAAAAAAATCATTAGTATTTGTCCTAAAATATTATGTTTTGCATCCTCTAATTTTATGTATTTGAACCTCCTTACCGGTTCACATGTAAGAGTAAGTAAATATACCATCTTATTTTAATAAAATGCAAAAAAATTATATTTTGCACCTATAACTATATATTTTGAACCTCCTAATTTTATGTATTTAAACCTCCTTATCAGTTCACATGTAAAAGTAAGTAAATGCACCATCTTATTTTAATAAAATACAAATATTTATTTTAAAACTTTATATTTTGTACCTCTTATTTTCATGTTTGGATCAAATTATCTCATATGATAACGATAATTATTAATTTTTATTTTTTAAATAAATTGTCTCCATTGATCCAGGGTCCTATATCTGCCACTAACCTTAACCCCACTATGTAGTCTTTGTTTGCTTGTGCTAATTATCATTATTATTAATGAGATCTCAATCATGTAAAAAATTGTGTAACTATTTGAAATTATATGCAGAAAAAAATATTATACATTTCAACTATTATAAATATTATACATAAAAAGTTTTAACAAATATAAATATATTTAATCTTTTAAATTTTATTTATTTTTTCATACATTTCTTTATCATTTAACAATAAAGAAAAAAAAAACCGGGCATCATCACGGGGACAAAACACTAGTTTACAGCAGGTAGCGCACATTTGAAAATGTGTGTATTTTGAGCCATCATTTTCTTTATGATTCTACCTAAAAAATTTGCTCATCAAATTAAAAATCACAAAGAGGAGTAGTAACTAATTGAAAAAAAAGGTTATGTATTGATAATGTGAATAAATTTATATAGTCATTTAATTATGATTTATTGTGTATATGATAAGTTTAATGAGTTTTAAAATAATTATCTTAAAATAATTTAAATAATGATTTATAATAAAATGATATTATAAAATTATTTTACACTGTTAATAATATATATATATATATATTAAATTTTAATTAATTTTACACATTCGATCATGCTGAGCAAAATTTGACAGTATAACAACTATCGAGTAACACCACTTTGTGAGGAGCATATCCAGCTTCAAAACAAAATTATTCCTAACAGGAACAACTAATTAAAACATCGTTATATATTAAATCCATACATAATAATTTGCCAGAAGCAACATCTGGTAGACTTCTAGTCAACCCAATATCAAATTTAACTTCCCAAGGTTTATATAACAACGTATTTGAGCTTGTACACTCAAGGTCAAAATACCTTGGAGCTTCATGACTAATGACAAGAAAAAAAATAGAGAAATGAAAGCTATTTAATTACACAAATGCCACCGCATATCATTCTAAAACGGTTTTGTGACAACCGTTTTTAATTGGCCGTCTTTAAAGACTATTTTTGTAGTAGTGAAGACAGGAAAAAAAGTTTGAGGTCTCAACACTTACTCTATGACTCCTTATATAATGTACACACAATCAGACTGCTGGCAAAGATTTAAGATAACTTTTCATAATAGAAAACAAAAACAAATCTGTATGAATAAATGCTCATAAAGCTAAACATTTGATTAAAATTTTGTAACGTTAAGTATATCAATAGTAATAAAGTATTTCCTCCCTCTCTTACTTATTAAGACATCTTAGACATGATCACACAGAAATAAAATGAATTAATGCAGGTAATTTTATTTATTTTTAAAAAATGCTACTAAATTATCAATTTAATCCTTATCAATAATCATTAATTTATTATGAGTAATGTGAAAATATTAAAGTCTAAGAGTATTATGCATCACTATAAATAAAAGTAAAAAGACTTAGACTATTTAATAATAGCAACTAGTAGAAAAAAAATAAATGTTGTATAGAAATTATAAAATGACTTATAATAAGAAACGTCAATTCTTTCTAATTAATACCTTATAATAAGGGACAAAGGGAGTAATTAATATGCCAACAGTAATAGAAATAATTGACACTTATGTGCAGATTTGTTTTTGAATAACTTTAAGTTGTTGGAGATGTTATTTTTTTCTTTTTTTTTGAAAAAAAAAAGTGACTACTTCCTCAAAATTAATGACAAAGTGTTAATCCATAGTGTTCCTGGTTGATTGTATATATCTTAGTAGCAGTACCTGAAGAGTGTGGGATGAATATGGATTGTATCTTAGTACCTGTGAAGACTATGATCGGAGAAGATATATAATTCGTGTTTTATATTGTTACTATTGCAAAGAATAACAAAATATAGAGACGTTTGTCTTTAAAACATGTTTGAAAATCTTAATAAATACAGAGGAAAGCATCAAATAGCCCGGATAAACTATTCTAATAAGTACTTTTGCTTTAAGAACTTTTTTGTACATGCACTTTTACTTTAGACTGTCTAGGCGGTGGTGATGCTGATGTTATTATTTGAAAAAATGTCATCCCGCGTCAAAAGCATCTTCACATGTCGCTTTTTCCATCTTCTCATGGGATCATGGGTTTGAGAAAAAAGTGTAAGAAGTTTGACACACATTCGTAGCTTTTTTTTCCTCCCATAAAGTTAAGCTCGTAGTCATTAACCTTTTCCTTCATTCAATTCAATTCTCAAACCATTTGGGGATTTCTATTTTCTGCAGGATAGCCTCACCGATAGAGCAGAATTGTATCCCAGTGGGGAAATGAGTGAGGGACAAAGCAGCCGCATCCACCAAGTAGCCATGACGCCGGAAACCGCGAGCGTTATCAAGGAATCAATTGCGCTGGCCCGCAGTAATAAACACTGCCAAACGACGCCGCTCCATGTGGTGGCCACGCTTCTCGATTCCCCCTCGGGATTCCTAAAACGAGCCTGCATGAAATCGCAACCGAAATCATCTCACCCGCTTCAGTACAAGACGCTGGAGCTATGCTTCAAGGTGGCCATGAACCGGTTGCCTACAACCATTTCTTCCATGGAGCCGCGAATATCCAATTCCTTGATAGCTGCCTTCAAGCGGATCCGGCCCCAATGGCGAGGCAGGCAGCCTCCATCCACGGACAAAGTCGAACTCTAACAGTTAATCTTATCCATTTTGGACGACCCCAGCGTGAGCAGGGTCATGCAGGAAGCCGGTTACTCAAGCCCCACCATCAGCGAAACCTTCCAGCGGGGGCGCAAGTATGATGTGTTTATGAGTTTTAGAGGAGAAGACACGCGTGCTTCTTTCACTTCGCATCTCTATGCCGCTCTTCAGAATGCCGGAATCGTTGTTTTCAAGGATGACGAGTCACTTCCAAGAGGACATCACATTTCAGACTCACTGCTGCTCGCAATCGAACAGTCTCAAATTTCTGTTGTTGTTTTCTCTAGAAATTATGCAGATTCCCGATGGTGTTTAAAAGAGTTGGAGAGAATAATGGAGTGTCACAGAACCATAGGGCATGTGGTAGTGCCAGTGTTCTATGATGTTGATCCCTCTGAAGTACGTCATCAAACTAGCCACTTTGGAAATGCATTTCAAAACCTTTTAAACAGAATGTCCATAGACTTAAATTCCAGGTAATTTAACACTTGTTGCTGCCTTCTGATACTTTTACTGAATATTTTCTATAAAAATAACATTTTTCAAATTCATAACATGTATCAAGTGGAGAAATGGAGATGATGCTTAATAATGAGACAAACCTCCACGCAAAGAGTTGGAGGGAGGCACTTCGTGAGGCTGCTAGCATCTCAGGGGTTGTAGTCCTCGATTCCAGGTAATTAAAACACACCTTGTTCTTCAGACTTCAAATTTTTATGTGCCGTAGTGTCAGAATTGCATAGTTGTAAATTTGGTAAATAACCAATTAAATTGACACTTTAAATATGTAAAAGTATAGCAAATAACAAATAAAAAGATTATTGAGAAATTGTATTTAAATTCCTTATAGAAAGGAAAAAATATTTAAAAGACGAAACAGAGGAAATATGTGGCAGAGTTTGAGAATTGCGGTAATCAAGTGTTTACAACAAAAATTGGTAAAGATCAATATGTTTATACAAATTAAAAACTTAAATTTTAAATTAACTGATATTTATAATTAATTAGAAATTAACAATGATGATCTGATAATTAAATAATAATTCTTATTTACTGTATCTTCCAGAAATCAAACAAATGTTGGTTAAAGTAGCTGAGCAATCAAAGAACCTTTATTTTTTGTTTTTGAAAGGAAAAAATGTTTGATAAAAGTAATTTCTGAAAACTATTTATTTATTATAATAAAGCCTCTCTGTTTTAGCTTTAAAAAGCTATTTTATTTTTCACCTTTACTCATGTTCTTCTTTGTGCTGCATCATCTTCGAATCCTCCACTTGCTCTCTTCCGTCCCATTCTAACAAAATAGTTTTTGACAATTGTTCTACAAATTACTTTTCAAAAACCAAAAAATAAAAACACAACCTAACACACTCCAAGAATCGTAATAGATGTATCTTTTTGTTATATATATTTTTTATAAATGGTAGTTAGTACCATACATTGTGCTATAAATTTTTGACTCAAATGTCCCACTAATTTTGATACATATATGCGTGTACCTTTCCTTTGTTTTTTCTATAGGAATGAAAGTGAGGCTATTAAAAATATTGTCGAAAATGTTACACGTTTGTTAGACAAGACAGAGTTATTCATTGCTGATAATCCAGTGGGAGTAGAATCTCGAGTACAAGATATGATTCAACTGCTAGACCAAAAACTTGCAAACGATGTTCTACTACTAGGGATATGGGGAATGGGAGGCATTGGTAAAACAACCATTGCAAAAGCCATTTTCAATAAAATTGGCCGCAACTTTGAGGGAAGGAGTTTCCTTGCACAGATTAGGGAAGTTTGGGAGCAAGATGCTGGCCAAGTCCATTTGCAAGAACAACTTCTATTTGATATTGACAAAGAATCGAAAACAAAGATACCTAACATTGAATTAGGAAAAAATATATTAAAGGAAAGACTTCGCCACAAGAAGGTACTTCTTATACTTGATGATGTGAATAAATTGCACCAGTTGAATGCTTTGTGTGGAAATCGTGAATGGTTTGGTTCAGGGAGTAGAATAATCATCACAACCAGAGATATGCATATACTTAGAGGGAGAAGAGTTGACAAAGTGTACACTATGAAAGAAATGAATGAAGATGAATCTATTGAGCTTTTTAGCTGGCATGCATTCAAGCAACCAAGTCCTAGAGAAGATTTTACTGAACTTTCTAGAAATGTAATTGCTTATTCTGGGGGATTGCCACTAGCTCTTGAAGTCCTTGGTTCCTATTTGTTTGATATGGAGGTAACAGAGTGGAAGTGTGTTTTGGAGAAACTTAAGAAAATTCCTAATGATGAAGTACAAGAGAAGTTAAAAATAAGCTTTGATGGTTTAAATGATGATACTGAGCGGGAAATATTCCTGGATATAGCTTGTTTCTTTATTGGGATGAACCGAAATGATGTTATACATATACTAAATGGCAGTGAACTTTATGCTGAAAATGGAATACGTGTCCTTGTAGAGCGAAGTCTTGTTACTGTTGATAAAAAGAACAAGCTTGGAATGCATGATTTGCTACGAGACATGGGAAGAGAAATCATCCGTGTGAAATCACCAAAGGAACCTGAGGAGCGTAGCAGGTTATGGTTTCATGAGGATGTGCTTGATGTATTATTAAAAGAAAGTGTAAGACCTACATTTATTTATTTTAGGATGAGCTACTAAAAGCCATACTGTCATTTTACATTTTTGTCAATTTGATTTCACAGGGAACAAAAGCTGTTGAGGGATTGACTTTGATGCTACCACGAAGTAATACAAAATGTTTGAGTACTACAGCTTTTAAGAACATGAAGAAACTCAGGTTGCTTCAACTTGCTGGTGTTCAACTTGCTGGAGATTTTAAGAATCTTTCAAGAGATTTGACATGGCTATATTGGGATGGATTTCCTTTCAAATGCATACCAGAAGACCTTTATCAAAGAAGTTTAGTTTCCATTGAGTTAGAAAATAGCAATATCAGTCATATGTGGAAAGAGGCCCTGGTATTAATTTTGATTTTAATTTTTGGCATTTCTTATATTATTTTTGCTTTTCTTATCTATGGATGCAATCTAAATTAAGCATCTCAAATATTAATACTAATTTGATCCTCTAGGTTTTAAAATTAAGAATCACCAACCTTTTTCCAAAAGTATCCTATTTAGGAGATGATTTCAAATATAATTTATTGTCAATGTTAATTTTATTTGTACTATCTGTAAATGATGTGTGAGCCCATTATTTTTAAAACATAAATCTCCTACACAATGATAGTAATGGTTTAACTTTAGTAATGTAAAAAAGTTTTATGCTAACCTGAAATTTTATATATTTAACAAGCACTAACATGAAAATTCTGTTTTAGTTCCAAAGATAAAACATATAGTCACCTACATCTTGTCCAAAAACTTTGAAATGAAAAGGGAGATGTAAAGATTGCTATTTTAAATACTTTATTAAGCCGCTCTAATTTCAAATATCAAAACCTATCTAGTATTTGTTAATTATTATCCTTAAATTTTAAAACCTCAATACTGTGCCAACAAATGTGACATATTATATACAGAATGTAGTCCTGGTAGAAAAAATTGAAAGCAAAAGTAAAACTAAACCCATTGACATTCAAATAATGACTCTACAATAAAATGTAAATATTTTTCTTTCTAGTTGCAAGGTTATTGTTGATGCACTGCAATTGCTTCCATCTATATTTGTAAGCTTCTCATTTTTGTAACATTTCTTTTCTTCCAGTTGATGGAAAAGCTGAAAATTCTCAATCTCAGTCATTCTCATTATTTGACACAGACCCCAGACTTTTCAAACTTACCATATCTTGAAAAGCTAATACTCATAGACTGTCCAAGACTATTTGAGGTTTCTCATACCATTGGACATCTCCGGGATATCGTGCTGATAAATTTGGAAGACTGTGTTAGCCTTCGGAACCTTCCAAGAAGCATTTATAATTTGAAATCTCTCAAAACTCTTATTCTTTCTGGATGTTTAATGATTGCCAAGTTGGAAGAAGACTTGGAACAGATGAAATCTTTGACAACACTGATTGCGGATAAGACTGCAATAACAAGAGTGCCTTTTTCAGTATTACGGTCAAAAAGCATTGGATATATTTCTCTATGTGGCTATGAAGGATTCTCACGAGATGTATTTCCTTCTATCATTTGGTCTTGGATGTCACCAACAAATAATCCTTTATGCCTAGTCGAATCTTACGTGGGTATGTCATCTCTTGTTTCTTTTAATGTGCCAAATAGTAGTTCCCACGATCTTCTAACTATTTCTAAAGAACTGCCAAAGCTTAGAAGTCTTTGGGTGGAATGCAACTTCAAACTTCAACTATCTCAAGATACAAAAATAATTTTGGATGCTTTACATGCTGCCACAAATTTTGAGCAAAAAGAATCAAGTGCCACAACTACATCACAAGGTCCAAATACAAAATCTTCTGCAATAATTGAATGTAGCAATCAAGAGCACATTTCTGGACCAAAAAGTTCTTTGAAATCTCTTCTAATTCAAGTGGGAACGAATTGCCAAGGCTCCAATATTCTAAAAGAAAAGATTTTACAGGTCTCTATCTCTACTATCTTCTCACTCTTGCATGTGCATCTATTTGTGATTTATATATGATATAGACTTAAATATGTTTTTGGTTACTACTAATTTTTAATTAACCTTTTAATCCCTAATAAGTTTTTTATTTTGTTTATGGTCCCTAAATTTGTTCAGATAATGCTTTAGGGACCAAAAGTAAAATAAAAATTTCATCAGGGTGTAAAAAGTTATAAAAATATTAGGGAACAAAAATAAAATATGAAAATTTATTAAGGATTAAAAATATATGTCGATGAAACATGAGTGTTATTTTTTTTATATAAAAACCAGTAATAATTTTAATTATGGCCTTAAAGTCTTTGTAGTTGAGTCTTTTTTAATATATGAATTTGTTGAAAATCTCATATGGACTGATGATATGACCAAAGTAATATATAAGTACGAACAATCTTCACCTCATAAACTAATTTTGTGACTTGAATTAGATTAATCCCATACTCTAATCTAATGTGGTATACTAGTTGTATATAGAATTTCAAAAAAAAATTATGATAAATATGCTAAAAGAAAAATGATGTTGTAAACCAATTGAGCATGCTAGAAATGGATATCTTCTCTTTAGGAAACCAGTATCTATACATAATTTGTCCCACAAGAAAAAGAAGTCCAGTAATGGAATTTCACTTCAGATAAAGGTAGTAGTAAGAGTGATGTCATTTATATATATTTTTTCGTACAAGGAGGAGAGTTGGCATCAGGTGTGACGAACTGGCTATAAAAAGAGCTATATTTATGAGATGAACCATTATGATATTTCGTTGGAACATACCCTTCATAACGACACGTTACATCGGGTCTTGGGTGTAGCAAAAAATGGGTTTGGCAATTGCCACAAGGCAAGGCGATGTATCAGTTTCGGGATGTAGTGATACTTGAGCTAAGGTCCTTGCTGCAAGGCAAAGCGCCAAGTCTTCACCGGATTTGGTGACATGTAGGTCAGGGTCCCAACATGCATATGAGCGAGTGTGATAGACAAACACCGCCCAGGGATTAAGGATGCAATTGGGAAGCTGGAACATAGGAACCTTAAAGGGTAAACAAAGGGAGTTAGCAGATGTTTTTGCCAGAAGGAAAGTGAATATTGTTTGCTTGTAAGAAACTAAGTAGGTTGGAGAAAAGACCAAGGAAATGGATGACACCTATTTCAAGTTGTGGTACATAGGCATAAACATGAGTCAAAATGGTGTTGGAATTATGATCGACATAAGTTTCAAAGATAAACTCGTTGTCATCAAAAGGAAAGGCGATAAGATTATGTTGATTCAACTTGTAGTGGGTAATTTAATTTTGAATATACTCAGTGTGTATGCACCCCAAGTTGGACTGTAATCAAATAAAAAGAATCAATTTTGGGAAGACTTGGAGGAGGTTTTGAGAAGGATACCACGAGAGGAGAAAATTTTCCTAGGAGGAGATCTAAATGGTCATGTTGATATAAGCAGTAGAGGTTTGGATAAGATTCATGGAGGTTAAGGCTATGGGATGAGAAATGAGACTGGAGAAGATATCTTGAACTTTGCACTAGCCTATGATTTGATGCTTGCAAACACCTTTTATCGAAAAAAGGGAGTCTCATCTTATCACTTATCATAGTGGCCAAAATCATAGTCAAATTAATTTCTTTATGACTACAAGAGAAGATAGAAATTCTTCTATCGACTGCAAGGTCTGTTTTGGAGAGTGTGTCACCATGCAACATAAGCTGGTAGTTTTAGAGGTTCGGTTCAACAAAAAACTTGATATGAGGGAGAAGGCTCGAAACCCAAGGATAAAATGGTGGAAGCTAAAGGAGGAAAAACAAATAGAGTTTAAGGAAAACATGTTGCGTGAAGGATCATGGGAGTCTGTTGGAGAAGCAAATGAAATATGGAATGAGATGGATATGTGTATCCAAAATGTGGGAAGGAGGGTGCTGGGAGAAAGTAAAGGAAACAAATTTCTTACAAAGGAAACATGGTGGTGGAATGGACAGATACAAAAGACAATTAACAGAAGAATGAATGTTCTAGATCTTTGCATAAAAGTCCTAATGATGAGAATTTGTAAAAGTTTAGAGTAACAAAAAAATGCAAAGAAACCAGTGCGGCAAGTTAGGGGCAAGGTTTTCGCCGATTTGTATAAAAATTTTGTGAGCAAGGATAGTAAAAAAGGTATATACAAACTTGCAAAAATGAGGGATAAGAAGAGGAAAGACCTCACCCAAATTAGAAGCATGAAGGATGAAAATAAAAAACTTTTAATGAGAGATGAAGATGTAAATGAAAGATGACTGAACTACTTTAACAAACTTTTTAATGGGATGACAATAAAAGTGAGATGGACTTGGAGGATGCTTATAATGATCTGAATAGAAAATTTGTTCATAGAATTAATACACATGAAGTTAAGGAAACTTTAAAAATGATGAAGAATAATAAAGCTTTGGGACCCGATGGAGCCCCTATTGAAGTGTGGAGGGCCTGGGGGATGTGGCAATAAAATGGCTGACAAATATTTTCAATAAGATTCTTCAAACAAATAAGATGCCTAATGCTTGGACGAAAAGTATGTTTGTGCATATTTATAAAAACAAGGGAGATATCCTTAATTGTTCTAACTATAGAGGCATTAAACTTATGAGTCATACTCTGAAGTTGTGGGAAAGAGTTATCGAACATCGTTTGAGGAGAGAGACCAAAGTTTTTGTAAATCAATTTGGATTTATGCCAGTAAGATGTACGATGGAAGCCATTTTCTTGATGTGACAATTAAAGAAAAGGTATTGAGAAAAGAAAAAAGACTTACATATGATGTTCATAAATCTTGAGAAAGCATATAGGGTCCTAAGACAAGTTTTATTGTGAACTCTTGTGAAGAAAAAATATCATTAAAGTATGTAAATGCAATCAAGGATATGTATGATGGGCTAACACATGTGTGAATGCTTGTAATGGAACATCAAGGTATTTTCCTATCACGGTAGGTGTACACCAAGGTTTGACTCTTAATCCTTATCTCTTTGCCTTAGTGATGGATGAACTAGCAAAAGATATTCAAGAGAAAGTGTCATGGTGTATGCTTTTTGCAGATGATATTGTGGTTACTGATGAGACCAAAGACGATGTTAATAGGAAACTTGAATTGTGGAGAAGCCTTTTGAAGTCTAAAGGATTCATGATAAGCCAGAGCAAGACTAAGTATATAAAATGTGAGTTTTTGCTGGTAAGAGATGGTAATCAAGACTTTGTGCATCTACTTGGTCAACAGGTACCAAAGAAAGATGTTTTTAAATACATGAGATCAATTTTGTAAAAAGGTGGAGAGATAACTATAAGAGTTGCAACGTTATATGGAGCTGAATGTTGGCTAGCACATAAGCAACATAAACATAAAATAGGGGTAGCAGAAATTAGGATGGATATAGGAAGATGGATAAGATAAAAAATGAAGATATTCAACAAAAGGTAGCAATAGTATCGTGAGTGAAAAGATGAGGGAACATAGAATGAGATGGTTTGGGAATGTAATGAGATAGTCCCTGAATGCTCTTGTAAGAATAAATGTTTGTTACCAAGAACTCGACACAAAGAAAGGTAGAGGTAGATCGAAACTTACCTGGGGAAAAGTAGTTAAACAAAACTTAATGGAATAGGATATAGATTGGCGGACGGTACGTCTTAGGACGGAAAGAAAAGAAGTTATAAGTTTGATGTAGGGTTAGACCCGTTGGTATCTCTATGTTCCATATGGTCCATTTTTAGTCATTTTCTTCTTGATTTTCCTCTCCTTTTTTTAGGAGTGGGATATAGATTGACGGACGGTACGTCTTAGGACGGAAAGAAAAGAAGCTATAAGTTTGATGGAGGGTTAGACCCGTTTGTAACTCTATGTTCCATATGGTCCATTTTTAGTCATTTTCTTCTTTATATCCCCTTTCTTCTTTTACCATTCTTTTCTTTCATCTTATTTTTTCTTCCCCTTCCCCTTCCACTTTTTTTTTTTTCAACTTCCTCGTATATATCATTAGGTTTATCTACCACTGATCCCAATTAAATTTAGTTAAAGGTGTCGTTGATGTTGATAAGAAAAAACTATTAGAATCTTCAAAATGCACAATTGAGTGGTATTTCAAAATGCCTAAGTTTATTCTTTATAACAATTTAACTTTTATCTATCAGTTATATTACTTCAATATAGTTTTATAAAAGTTATATTACTTCACTATAGTTTTTTTGATAATTAAAAGATCTTTTTTTTTTTTATTGATATTGTTAGAAAAAATAGAGACAAGACTAGAGAAAATAGAGGATATAATATTGCATTTGGCACTTAAACTACATGAGTTGGTAGACGATAACCATTCCAAAACTCTTCAATTAACACAAATGAACATAATGTCAATTACCCTTTAATTATACATAGCGGTTACATATATATAAGAACAGTGTTCCTAATGCATATTAACTCACACCCCTTTATCTTCTAACACTAACTCTGTAACTCATAATTCTTTATTTTCTATTTCTTTACTAAACAAATTATTATTATAACTCAACCCTTTATATATTTTCTAATCATTATTTCTAACAGATATGAAATTAAGTAATCATCTTGTAATGAAAATTATATCCTTAAGGTTGCATTCATTAATATATTGTTCTACAAACATTTGAGGATATTTTCAATTTATTTTTTCCAGAATATGACTACAAGTGGGTGTGACAGTGGTTTGTACCCAGGTGACAATTATCCTGATTGGTTAACCTTCAACTGTGATGGTTCTTCTGTAATTTTTGATGTCCCTCAAGTGAATGGGTATAACTTGAAGACAATGATGTTCATTATCAACTCTTTTACCCCTGACAACATAACATCAGATGGCCTTAAAAATGTGTTGGTGATAAATCACACAAAGTCCACCATTCAGCTTTATAAGAGAGGCACATTAGTATCCTTTGAAGATGAGGAATGGCAGAGAGCAGTATCAAATATAGAACCTGGTAACAAAGTGGAGGTTGCTGTTGTTTTTGAGAATGGGTTCATTGTGAAGAAGACAACAGTTTATCTCATTTATGATGAACCAAATCCAAAGGACAAGAAATTAGAGTATTGCCATGTATCTGATAAGAATGTTGTTTCCGGTCGCGATGAAAATATATCTGTTGTTGGGTGGAATGACTTCAAACAAAAACAGAAAAGAATAAAATTTGAATGATGATAAAAGATGATGAAAGGATAATTGGGTAAGCATAGATTCTTTGGAGTCTGCAAACCTTAGATTGGTGCTTCTGGTTGTGGTGGATTTACCAAGGATAGTTTAAGACAGCGGATTAAGGTTTGAAGTGTAGATTGGTGGTTATCAATGCTCTAGTTGCTGAAGCGTGGGGTGCTCGGGAAACATGTACTCTTGGTTTGGGGTCTTGGTTTCAAATGAGTCCAACTTGTGCTAGCGCATTAAAAAGGAAGAACATACACATCTTGGATACCAGTGATCATAACAAAGGTATGATAACAATTCCATGATACCAGTGAATTTCTGCTTTAAACAAGAAAATGCTGAAATGCAGGGGACATTACTTTGCTTTTGCATTGAATGGCTGATAGACCAGATTACTAACTAATTTTTCACGTAACTACTGTCTTGAAGTTAGTGCAATTAGATTGAAGTTTGGGTTTTTGCTATGTTTGATAAATGTTCTTTAGAATCTTGAAACAATGTTGAGTAACGGTGGTACTGGGTAGCTGTTGTTTTTCTGTCCCTTTTCTTGTCTTTGCTAAAAGACTAGGTATCGATGGTTTCGAAGGATTAATTCTACATCTTTTTATATAACGGTTTTGCTATTTGCTTGTATCCAATAGATCAAATGAGACTGATACTAACATTCTCTGTTGCAATGGGATGGAAGTTCTTGCTGTCATTAATGAAATTGGTTTTCAACTTCATTTCATTTCATTGCATTGTTAACATTAAATGTAAGCATGAATTTATGGAGATTATAAATAAAAATAAAATTTTACAGAGATTAAAATTCAACAAACACAAATTTACAAGAACTAAAAATGTAGAAAATATCATCTTACGGAGATCAAAATTGAAAAAAATTTCTACTTAGAGTAACTAAAATTAGAAAAACGAACTTATGAGGAGAAAAATGCAAAAAAAAAACATTAAGTGAAATTACCAAAAATATATTTAAACCAATAAGAAAATACAAGTTTCTGGTTTTTTCATACAAACCCGTCCCTACTCCTTCCAATTTATGTTTCTTCTTTTTCTAGCTTCACCCTCAACCTTACCCTTGTTCTGTGAGACTGTGAGGCTTTAATTTTTTCCTGAAAGAAAAGAAAAATGAATGAAATATTCATGAGTGAAGGATCGTCCTTTTCGTTTGAGATTGACTGTCACATATGCAATATGCAATAGTCACCGTGTGCCGTTTAGCGAAGCATCATCCTTTCTTCTGTTTTTTTTTAAGGTGCAAGCGTTGGGTCTGTGCTCCTAACGGATTATGATTTGATAATAAAGCTATAAGATATTGGACTATGAAAAAAAGTGAATTATGGTGAACTTAAACGGGAATAACATTTGGAATATTTATTTAACCTCAGACTTCAATATGTGTACCAAAATAGAGAGCACACTTTTTAAAATAAAAATATTGCTTTGCAAATTTTGACAATTAACAATTTTATATGTAACCATTTTTGTTAACTTTGTCATTTTACATATATTAAAAGACAAACAAATTTGTAAAAAATCAAGTTTTATATAAAAAAATTATAAAATATAAATCCTCACTCATAATGTGGCCGTGCATCAAACGTATATATCCAACATCTAGTTAATTCATAAAAGGATCACGTTTTTGCTAATCACTTAGAGGTTAGAACAATTACTTTTCAAAACTGTTGTTTCTATTTATTGCCAACCATTTGAATTTAGATTACAATTCAAGTTGGCCCAAACAAATAGAACCAAAGGCACATGGTTCTTCCACTACTACAAAACGCTTTTTATGTTGGTTATTTGACTCATTCTACGTCGGTTTGAGAATCGTCGTTGCATCCAACGTCATCGAAAGCTAAGACATTCTACGACGATTATTGAATCATCTTAGAATGTCACATTTTAAGAAGGTTGTTAGCCTAGAACCGTCTTAGAATTCGTTTTTGAATTTTTTTTTATACATCATTCTAAGACGATTATTAGAAAGAACCGTCTTAGAATATCACATTCTAAGACGGTTATAAGCTACAACCGTCTTAGAATTGAACATTTAAATACGGTTCTTTGATCATAACCATCTTAGAATGGGACATTCTTAGACGGTTATAGGGTATAACCGTCTTAGAATGAGACATTTGATGACGGTTCTTTGCATATAATCATCTTTAAATGTGACATTCTAAGACGGTTTTTCAAATAACTGTCTTAAAATGTTTCTTTTAAATAAAAAAAATTAACGATTCTAAGACGGTTTTTTGACAAAAATCGTCTTAAAATATCTTTTCAAAAAAAATTTGAAAAAAATTTAATATTTAAAAATGCATTAATATATAGTGGCCTAATTAATTTATTAATTCATATTAATTAATTTATTAATTCATATTGCAACTATATATAATTATAATAATAAATAATATGTATGTAGTGAGTTATATAAGATCTGCCGTGTTTGAATTAAACATTTAAATCACTTTTGATCCAATCAATACCTTGTGTATGAACTAATATCATACATGTAGAATCCAAATGTAGCATATGAAGATATTCCTATGAGTGCACCTTGTACAACCAACCCAAGAGAAAAAAGAAATGTGGCAATATCATACATCTAAAAATGATGCTAACTCAAATAAATTCACCCAATACTAGTTTCAATACTTATAGAGCCAGAAATAACATCAATTCCAGCAGTACATCCCTCTTTTTGATACTCTTCACGGAGCTGAGAAATCAACTCAGCACTGTCCAAACCAGCATTATCAACAATGATTGTTGGAATAGGCAAGAGTGCACGGGAGAATGCCTCAATAACAAGAGTCTTCTTTCCAGGATTTTTCTTAGCCAACGCCTCAACTTCTTTTGCCATCACCATCTCAAGCCACCAACCTCCAAGCAACACTCTGTTGTCATTGACAGTCTGAGATAACACACACAAGGCACCATGCAATGACCTTTCAGCCTCATCAAGAACATGGTGGCTGCAACAAAAGTAGACATATCATACTTAGAGTGCAAATGAAAAAAACATTCATTCAAGTTTGTTGAAAAAAAGATGTCTACTTCTGCATAGAAAACACTCCTACACATGTCCAGCTCATAATGCATCGATTGAAACAATCAAAACATTTGAACAGGACTAAATAAAGAATAAAATGCATAAACTAACTCAGTATGATGCTATGAGCACACATGAAGTCATGAAGACATGCATAAAAGCAAGTAGCCATCAAAATTCCAGCACTCAAAAGTTAAATCATTGGGCTCAATATGCATATCCAATATTTTGAAAGGAAATATATACAGGATTCTGGATGTGAAATTTCAATAAATCAGCATGGAAACAACAAAAAAGGTAGTAATATAATCCACCATGAATAGATATTGATTATACTTTAATGGAATAAAACATCAAAAAAAAAAAAATCCTACTGCCAAAATATTAAAACTTCAGCTGACAGAAAAAGATTTGATATAATATGTCATCAACAATAAAATGTTTGACTAGGTAAAAGAACACTTGAAAGAGGTTTTAAATAACAAAAGAGTAACAAGTACCTGGCAGTGTATGCATGGTAGTGTTTGCCACCAGTGTCTTTGCATTATCTATCTGTTTAGGTTGTCCAATACCAATTTTCTTGTCAAGAATGAATCTGACCAAAAAAAAATAAAAACAGGTAGAAAACTTACATTTTACCCAGAGTAATGCAAGGATACAAGATGCTTGGAAAATAAATAGCAAGATTACTAATGGAAAATTATTGATTATGTAGGAAAGTGTAGAATTTGATCATTTTATAAGCATTTGACTTTATTATCGTAGATAGAAATGCAAAAAATTCCTAATACAGTACTCATGCTATTTTATTAAGATATATATTTTTAATTGTACTAAGGTAAATTCTTTATATACTTTAAATTAAATATTAAATAGGTACATGTCTTTAGTTTTTATTCCAATAATTTCTTTACTAGCATACTTTGAATTAAATAAAAAATAATCACATTGTTATTTAAAAGAAAAAGTACTTCGTAGATACCTTTTCCCAAGCAAAATAATATACATTTGTGTAGAAAGTAGAAGAGTCAGTTTCATTCCCTAAACAAATATCATTTAATTAGTATACTTCATTTTGGGTTATCACATGTTCACCTCTTCATGACATCTCTTTTCTTGAATTTTGCTTAATTAAATTCACAGTGAAGACAATTTTGGTGAAGGGTAGTTCGTATAGATATAAAGTTTTGAGAGACATGTTATAAAAATGAAGACAGACAAAATAATTAATCATTATCTTTATCTCTCACTTTTTTTTAATCTTTTTTAATACACATACATAAAAAAAAGAGTAGTATTTTTTGGATACCTATAAACACCCATTAACATTTATTATTTCTTTCAATCTTTATTTTCCACATCATATATACAAGATTAACACAAATTTAATACTTTGAATTACTAGGTCAGTTCATTACTTTTTATAAGTCCTTTCTAGTGCTTTTGGAACATCTTCTGGATCATGATCTATGCACCTGGATATAGTCAAGAAGCAGAGGTTCTCTGTTGGGAAACCAAATACAAACATATGTTTCCAACATTGAGAAACTTCACAGTTTTATAAGGAGAAACCAAATACAAAATTAATTTGCTCCCCCTTACTTAGAAAATTCATCAGTTTTTACTTTGTGCAAAACACAGCAGAAAACAGAGCACAACAGAGAGCAAACACAGAGTATTTGAGGGATGAAAATAGAAGTTTTGAACTTTTAAACCTGAAAACAAATAAGCCTCTTTGCCAAGAACAAGTGTTAAGAGAGATATGCTTGCATAAACATTAATCATTAACTTGCATTAGTGCTTGCTTAGACTTAATTTGCTCCCCCTTACTTAGATAATTCATCAGTTTTTAATTTGCGCAAAACACAGCAGAAAACAGAGCACAATAGAGTATTTGAGGGATGAAAATAGAAGTTTTGAACTTTGTAAACCTGAAAACAAATCAGCCTCTTTGCCAAGAATAAGTGTTAAGAGAGATATGCTTGCATAAACATTAATCATTAACTTGCATTAGTGCTTGCTTAGACTTAATTTGCTCCCCCTTACTTAGATAATTCATCAATTTTTAATTTGTGCAAAACACAGCAGAAAACAAAGCACAACAGAGAGCAAAACAGAGTATGATACCAATCAATATTTCTCCCCCTATTTGGCTTATCAAAGACAAAAAGATAGCACATCAAATAATGAGAAGGAGAAAATAAAACTTCATTAATTGAAAGGGGAGGACAGTACATTAATCAGAAAAAAAAAAAAGAAAAACAGAGTAAAGCAAGAAGAGGAAATGCAAGAGACCTAAGCTAGTTTATCAAAATTGTCAAGGACAAGCCTAGCTTCTATGTTCTCTAGCCTAGATTTCATCTCATCTAGAGATGAATTAGTCTCAGCATTGTGCTCATGATGTAGGGTCAATAAGGCATCCATCTTTTGAATCATGAGAGATTCAAATGGACTGTAAGATGGTTGAGCAGGGCCTTCATCTTCAGCCTCTTCATCAGCTTCCTCTTCATTTCCAGCAGCAGGGATTTGTTGGCCAGCCATTTGCCAACCATGAGGGGTTTTGACCATCCCTAGCTTGGTGAGATGCTTCTCTTTGATGAGGCTATTGCTAGAGTTGGTGTTGTCAACAACCTCATTATAAACATCTATATTAAAGTAATCAATAAACCTGGAAACAACAACAATATAAGGAAAAAAGGTAATTCATCAACCTTTTGGATTTAAGCATTATCTCCTCAAGAATAAGAATCTAATTCATCTGAATGGAATTCTTCATGCCATACACAATTGTATGTCACCATTAGTGGCTTGGGCATGGTATGTGGATCTTGGAGTCAAGATATAGGTGATGATGTAGTGGAGAAGTTTGTCCTCATGGGTCATTGGGCCAATGCTTAGCCTAAGCTTCAGCCTCATTTGGGGATCAAGAAGCATCCCCCTATAGGTTTCCACCCTATTATAACCCCCAGCCTCTTCTTCAAATTTCCTTTCTCCTTCAAAGGAAATACCAGCCACAGCTTCCCAGACCTCAGGAGTAATTTCGATGGCTACTCCATTAACTTGGGACAGAAGTGTTCCATCCATAAAGGCCTTAGCACAGGTGTAGAACACCTTCACTAATTCAGGGTAAAAGGTACGCTTCATCTCAACAAAATTTCTCAATCCCTAGAGGTTAGAGGTTTTAGCACTCTTTCTCTTAGAGGTTTTGGTTCTCTTAGGGGCAGACATTTTGAATGTGGGAGGAGAGGCTATAGAACAAGGCTTATGGGCTCAGAGGAAGAAGAGAAACACAGAAGTATTTAAGAAGGTGTGATTTTTCCCTTGGAACATAGGCTATATTTATATAAGAATTAGGGCTCCAAAGTTCAAATTTGAAATGAGTAACAGTTATTTTTGAATTAACCCACTAGCATTAAAGCACAGAAGATTTAAATTTGAATTAGGTGACAGTTGGGCAGTTACAATTTCAAAGAAAATCTTGCAAATTCTGTAGTAACTCCATGAATAATCGATTATATACTTATGTAATTGATTAATACGTAAGCAAAATCAGTTTCTACAGAAGCTGTAATCGATTAATTCGTCAAGTAATCGATTATTTTAGTGAAATTCAGATGAAGAAGATGAAGTGTAATCCATTATTTCTCTTATGTAATCGATTATTACAGAGAGAATTTAAATTTCAAGCAATTTTTCAAAAAATTTAATTGATTACCATTCACTGTAATTGATTATTCCAGTGAATTGAATTTTTGAAAAAAGAGTTTTTATGCTATGTAATCGATTAATTCGATGGCATAATCGATTATTCCAGAGAAAATCATTTTCTGGAAATATTTCATATGAAGAATAATCGATTATCCTGGTTATGTAATCGATTACATAAGTACAAAATTCATTCTAAGCCATGTTTCAAGTTCATTTAATCAATTAATACGAGCCTTAATCGATTATTCTAGTGGAAATATCAGATTCAACAGTATTTATGCAACATATTTTGAATTTTGAAAGCACATGTGATGATTGAACAAGTATGAAGCTATTTCCAATGAATAAACACAAGGCAAACATGCTAGAAAATATTTGATTCATCAAGGATACCTAGCATATTTCTAAGAGTATAGAATCTATCTCTAGTCAAAGATTTAGTGAAAATATCAGCTAATTGATGATGAGTATCAATGAATTCAATTTTGATATTACCTTTTTGGATGTGATCTCTAAGGAAGTGATGTCTTATCTCAATGTGTTTGGTCCTTGAGTGCATTATTGGATTCTTGGAAATGTTGATGGCACTTGTGCTGTTACATCGCAGAGGAACTTCTTTTAATTCTACACCAAGATCTTGCAATTGTTGTTTTAACCAAATATTTTGAGCACAACAACTTCCAGGAGAGATATATTCAGCTTCAGTTGTTGATAAAGCAACACAAGATTGCTTCTTGCAATGCCAAGATATTAGGGAGTTGCCTAGTAGGTGAAAAGTTCCATTAGTGCTTTTTCTATCCAATTTGCACCTTGCAAAGCCAGAATCAGAATATCCTACTAAATTAAGTGATGCATCTTTAGGATACCAAAGACCAACTTTTGGTGTTGATTTGAGATATTTGAGGATCCTTTTGATTACAGTGAGGTGTGATTCTTTGGGGTTTGCTTGATATTTTGCACACAAGCACACACTCAACATAATATCTGGTCTACTAGCTGTCAAATACAATAAGGATTCAATCATTCCTCTAAATCTTGACTCATCAACTTTCTTTCCTTTTTCATCTGAATCAAGATAAGTTGATGTTGCCATTGGGGTTGCAGCATCTTTGCTTTTATCCATTTCAAACTTCTTGATCACTTCAAGGCAATGCTTGGTCTAATTTAGAAATGTCCCATTCTTCATTTGCTTCACTTGAAGTCCAAGAAAGAATGTTAGCTCTCGCATCATTGACATCTCAAACTCATTTTGCATAGAGATAGAAAATTCTTTGCACAACAGTTGATTAGTTGAACCAAAAATTATAGCATCAACATACACTTGAACTAATAAGATATCATTCCTTTGCCTTTTGATGAACAAGGTTTTATCAACATGTCCTCTTGTGAAAGATTATTCATGCAGAAATTTACTTAATCTCTCATACCAAGACCTTGGAGCTCGTTTTAAACCATAAAAAGCTTTCTTTAGTTTAAAAACTTGGTTTGGATATTTAAAATCTACAAAACTAGGAGGTTGCTCCACATAGATTTCATCCTCAGTATATCCATTTAAGAAAGCACTTTTAACATCCATTTGAAAAAGTTTAAAATCCATTAAACATGCATATGCAAGTAATAATCTAATGTCTTCCAATCTTGCAACTGGTGCATAGGTTTCCTTATAGTCAATGCCTTCCTCTTGGTTTTAAGCTTTTGCAACCAACCTAGCTTTGTTTCTGACTATGATTCCACTCTCATCAAGTTTGTTTTTAAAAACCCATTTAGTGCCAATAGGTTTGAGAGAAAAAGGTCTAGGAACAAGTTCCCAAACTTCATTTCTCTTAAATTGATTCAATTCATCATGCATGGCATGCATCCAATGTTCATCAATTAAGGCTTGATCAATGTTCTTAGGTTCTATTTGTGAAACAAAAGCCATATTACAGCAGAGATTTTTCAATGATGATCTAGTAGACACTCCCTTTGAAACTTCACCAATGGTATTGTCAAGGGAGAGATCTCTTGTAGTTCTCCAATCTTTTGGCTCTTGTACTGGTGTTGATTGTTTAGCTTCAGCAATTGGTTCTTCTTTTTCTTTATCCATTGAACCATTAAGCTGAATGAACTCCTCCAAAGGACTTGCATCAATATCACACTTCTTTTCCTCCTTGGAGGGATTAGAATCATCACAAATAACATGTACTGATTCTTCCATGCACAAGGTTCTTTTATTGAAAACTCTATATGCTTTGCTATGTAATGAATATCCAAGGAATATGGCTTCATCAGCTTTAGCATCAAATTTTCCAAGTGATTCTTTATCATTATTTAAAACAAAACACTTGCAGCCAAATACTCTTAAATGAGAAATATTTGGTTTAATACCTTTGTATAGTTCATAAGGGGTTTTCTTTAAAATAGACCTTATTAGCAATCTATTCAAAGTGTAGCAAACTCTACTTACAGCATCAATCCAAAAATGTTTAGGCAAATTTGTCTCATTAAGAAGAGTTCTTGCACCTTCTTCAAGGGATCTATTTTTCCTCTCTACAACACCATTTTGTTGGGGTGTTCTTGGAGATGAAAAATTGTGGTTAATTCCATTTTCTTCACAGAATTTTTCAAAATGTTCATTTTGGAATTCTCCACCATGATCACTTCTTATTGAGATAATTTTGCTTCCTTTTTCATTTTGAGCAAGTTTGGCCAGTTTTCTAAAAGCATTAAAAGCATCACTCTTGGATTTCAAAAACAAAGTCCATGTGAACCTAGAGTAATCATCAACAATGAAAAGTCCATAGTAATTACCTCTTAAACTCATAGTTCTAGAAGGACCAAACAAATATGTGAAGTAATTCAAGGGGTCTTGAAGTAGAAACAACATTTTTACTTTGAAAAGAATTTTTTGTTTGTTTCCCCTTTTGACAAGCATCACATAATTTGTCCTTCTCAAACTAGAGTTTGGGTAAGCCAATGACTAAATCCTTTTTAATTAGCTTGTTCATGTGATGCATGTTAATGTGACTTGTCCTTCTATGCCATAGCCAAGATTCATCAATTTTACCTATTAGGCAAGAAGTGTTATGAAAGAATGCATGATCTATGGAGAGTAAATAGATATTACCTTTTCTCTTACCTATATGAATCACCTCACCAGTTTGTCCATCACATATCATGCAACAACTATCATTGAATGACACTTTGAACCCTTTATCACAAAGTTGGCTTATACTTTGGAGATTGTGCTTTAAACCTTCCACATAAAGAATATTTCTGATCATGGTTTTGAAGTTGTCTCCTATGTTTCCTTCTCCAATTATATTCCCTTTATTGTTGTCTCCATATGTGACAAATCTACCATCTTTAAGAGTCAAATTTGTGAGCATTGACATGTAACCATTCATTGTCTAGAGCATCAACCATCAAGATACCATAATGAAGATCTTGCTCTTAGACATACCTGCAAAATTCAAATCAATTTATAGAGGAAGGTACCCAATTGAGATTGGGTCCATAGGGGTGAGCTACTTTCTTCTTCTTTTGCACCCAAATACATTCTCCATTAGGCACATAGAATCTCCTAGCCTAGCATTTATAAGATGTATGTCCTTTCATTATATAATAGTTGCATGTTACAGATTTTGATGAATTCCTTAAGTAAGCATTTTGATTGATCTTTGAATTATAGAAATTCTTTTAATTTTTCTGTTTTGGTGGTACAAATATAGTTTTGCCAAAAGACTTTGAGCCTTGTTTATAGCCCAAACCAGAAGTATCTCCAGCATATTTCTGCACACTTAACATTTCAGTTAAGTTGCATTTTCCTTTGTAAAGCTTTCTTAAAAGATCAATCAAATCATTATTATTAGATAAGAGTAACATGTATTTTTCTCCTTGATTTCTTTTGTAATCATCAAAATCCTTTTGCAACATATTGTATTTGTCAACCTTAGATGAAGAAGAAGCACATACACAACCATTCATTTGTAACTTGAAACAAGTTTTTCATTTTCTTCTTTCAAGTATTAAATTTCAATTTGCAATTCTGTAATTTTTGCAACATGCCATCTAAGATTTCCTTTTAGCTTATTATTGGATTTTGCAAGCTTTTGGGCCTCTTCATGCATTTCTTGAAAAGCATCAATAACTTAATCAAGTTCAAAACTTACCTCAATTCTAGCAATTGAGAGATCATCATCTTCATTAATTGTGGAAGTGAGACACATATTTGCTTCTTCATTTTCAGTTGATGATTAAGAAATTGTTGACTCATTATCTTCCCAAGCTATATAGGGTCTGTTAGGCTTTCCTTCTTTCTTTATCTTGTTTTCACCTTGTTGCTTTTTCAAAAAGATAGAGCATTCAGATTTAATGTGACCAGGCTTTCCACATTCAAAGCAAGTGAAGTTGTTGTCACTCCTTTTGTTGTTTTTGTTGTTGTTGTTCTTTGTGAACTTTTTGTTCTTGTTTCTTCTTAAGAACTTTCTGAACTTTTTGACAATTAAATTCATGTTTTCCTCTTCATCTTCTTCACTTGAGTCTTCCACTTTTTCAACCTTTGAGGATGCAGCTTTCAAGTCCATGCTTTTGTGTTTCTTTTCTGCATCTTCTGCATTGGTTAGTTGTGACATTTCATGTTCATACTCAAGAAGCTTACCAAATATTGCAACCATGGACATTTTGGATAGATCTTTTGATTCTTTGATTGCTGTCACCTTTGGTTGCCATGGTCTTGTAAGACACTTCAAGATTTTGATGTTCAGTTCTTCAACATCAAAGATCTTTCCAAGACCAAGAAGATGATTAACTATATGAATGAATCTTGTTTGAAGTTGAGATATGCTTTCAGTGGTGTTCATCTTGAACATTTCATACTCATGGATTAAGGCATGTTTTCTTGATCTTCTTACTTCATCTGTACCTTCATGAGTTATCTCCATCATTTCCCACATCTCCTTTGCACTTGTGCACCTAACAGTTCTAAAGAATTCATCAGAGGAAAGTGCAGAAGTAATCATATTCTTAGCTTTAAAATCATATTGGACAACTCTCTTTTCAACATTTGTCATTTCATCCCATTCTTTGGGAATCATATCATTACCAACAATTTTTATAGGAATAATAGAGCCTTTTTCTATAGCATTCCAAGCACCTGGGTCATTTGATTGAATAAAATTTTTCATTCTATTTTTCCAAAAACTGAAGTGCTCTCCTTCAAACATTGGAGGACGGTTGAGGGAGGCACCTTCCTTGAAGGTAATTTGTGTGGTATTTATTTTCTTTTAAAGAAGGATAGTGATCTTGAATAACACTCAAGAACCTGCTCTTGATACCAATTGAAAACAATAGGAATACCCACAATAACCAAGATGGGGGTGAATTGTTTGATCTTGGTATTTTAAAAAAATTGTTTATAAAATCAGAGTTAAAGGATCTTCATCACTTTTAAACCAAGAATACTTTTAATCAATCAAATCACTCAGCCCAAGAAACCAATAGCTCAAAATGGAACTTGCTGAGTTATGATAATGATGCCAAGAACATAATGAATAAAATAATTGATAAAGATGAAGGAATAGAAAAATAACTCAAGAATTTATACTGGTTCAATTCTCAAAAGAAACTACATCTAGTTTCTTCTAATCAACACTAGATTAGAGTTTCACTATTGTAAATTCCTGTTCTTACAAGCTTTACAACAAACTCTCTTTCTCAACAATAGATAAAGAATAGAAATCTAAAACCCTATTAGACTTCAAGTGAGCAAAAACTAGCGAACACTACTCTGTTCTTCCCTAGAGAACACTACTGTAGAACAAGCTTCAAAGAACCCCTTTTACAATAGCATCAAATAATAAACAGTACAAAAATGAATTTACAACCAAAGATAATGGAGAGAAACAACCTGATGATCTATTAGGAACTTACGGCAAGCGCATCAATTTGTCGTTGTAAGTTTCAAAAATTTATAAGATCGTCTCCACAGGAACTTGAGCTTACTTAGTTAATCCAAATAGAATTAAACAGTTCAATAGTTATGTACAAGTAGGTTGAGAAGAATTTCATTTAGTGGTGCAAGTAACGTAAAATTACTAAATTTTAGTAAATGAAATATATCTATGAGAAAGTGGGATTGGATTTCATCATTCTTATCCTTTTATATCCAATTAATATTACCAAGCATAAATCAACGTCTATCCTTATTGATGCACACTATTTTACCTTGAATCGATCCCTCGCATTCAAGTTCTAAGGATATCTACAGAATATCGATCCCTCGCATATGACGTAAATACCCCAGCATTAAGAACTACAATTGCATGCTTTATGCAATCAAAATGTTATGTCCTATTCCAAGCAACGTAACGTAATGAGTAAAATCATTTGGTTGCTTCACGCACTTTCGATGCAGCCTAAGTTAACTTCACCACCACTGAGAAGAAGCTTTTGGTTATTGTTTTTGCTTTAGATAAATTCAGATCTTATTTGCTTTGCTCCCATATCATTGTCTTTACTAATCATGTAGCCTTGAAGTACCTGTTGAAGAAGCTTGATGCTAAACCTAGATTGATCAGGTGGATGCTTCTTCTTCAGGAGTTTGACATTGAGATTAATGACAGAAGTGGTGCCGAAAACTTGGTTGTTGATCATTTGAGTAGGATTGAGGGACCTCTTGAGTCCTTTCTTATTCGTGATAATTTTCTTGATGAGCATTTGATGCATTTGCATTCATCGCATGTCAAACCTTGGTTTGCTGATATTGTGAATTTCATTGTTGCATATGTTGTTCCTTCTCATGCATCTAGGTCCCAAATAGATAAACTTAAGAGTGATGTTAAATATTATGTGTGGGATGATCCTTATTTGTGGAGGTTTGGTAGTGACCAAGTGATCCGAAGGTGTGTGCTCGATCATGAGATTCAGTCTATTCTTTAGTTTTGTCATGACATACCTACCGAAGGTCATTTTAGTCCTCAACGGACTGTTAGGAGACTATTAGACAGTGGGTTCTTTTGGCCCACCTTGTTTAGAGATGCTCATCACTTTACCACCACTTGTGAGTAGTGTCAGAGAGTAGGAGGAACTATTACACATAGACATGAGAGGCCTCAGCAACCTATTATTTTTTGTGAGATTTTTGATGTGTGGGGTATTGATTTTATGGGTCCATTTCTTGTTTCTCATGGTTTTTCATATATTTTGCTTGCTGTTGATTATGTTTCTCAATGGGTTGAAGCTAAGGCCACCAAAACTAATGATTCTAAAGTTGTTGTGGATTTTGTGAGATCTAACATTTTTTGTAGGTTTGGTGTGCCTAGAGCCATTATTAGTGACCATGGGAGCCATTTCTGTAATCGGTCATTGGCATCCTTGCTTCAGAAGTATGGGGTTGTGCATAGAGTTGCTACAGCTTATCATCCCCAAACTAATGGGCAAGCAGAGGTTTTTAACAGAGAGATTAAGCAAGTGTTACAGAAGGTGGTGCAACCCAACAACAAGGATTAGAGCAAGCTACTTGAGGATGCTTTGTGGGCTCACAAGATCGCTTACCGAATACCTTTGGGATGTCTCCCTATAGGGTGGTTTTTGGTAAGTCATGCCACCTTTCGATTGAGATTGAGCACCATGCTTATTGGGTGATGAAGAGTTGTAACATGGCATTTGATGAAGCGGGTATGGAAAGGAAGCTTCAGTTGTAAGAACTTGAAGAGATCCACTTAGAAGCTTATGAGAACTCCAAGATTTACAAGGAGAAAGTGAAGAGATTTCATGACTCGAGGATTCTTAGGAAGGAGTTCCATAGTGGCCAAAAAGTGTTCTTGTTTAACTCTCGCCTTAAGCTTATTTCCGGTAAACTTCGATCTAGATGGGATGGACCTTTTGTTATTACTAATGTTTTTCCCCAAGGTGCAGTTGAGATTAAAAATGAAGTTACTGGCAAAGTCTTCAAGGTCAATGGTCACCAACTCAAAGTATTTCATGAGAGCTCTCAAGTGGAGGAGGAGCTTGTGGCAGATATCTCTTTGGTCTTGCCAATTTTGTGTGATGATGCGTCTTGAATGACATTTGGGGAGTTCCTTTTCCCTTCTTTTATTTGTTGTCTCTTTGTTTGCATTTCTTTGCATGCTTACATTAAGGACAAAGTGCATTTCAAGTGTGGGTGAAGGATTACAAAATCTATTTTCTGGTTATTTTCTGTTTTCTGTTTACATTTCTGTTTCTGTTTTTACATTATGTTCTCTGTTTTAGTTTCTATCTGTTTACTTGTTTCTGTCTGTTTTCTATTTGTTTGTCTGTGTTCTATTTGTCTGTTTTAGTTTTTCAGTCTGTTTCTATTTTCCGTTTATGTTTTGTGTCTGCTTTTGTTGTTTTTGTTTTCTGTCTGTTTTTTTTTTTTGCTGTTTTTGTTATTGTGTTGCAGTAATTGTTTTCTTTTGTTGTTATTCTGTTTTTACATTCAGAAAATTAAAAAAAATATATAGAATTTAGACACTTTTATGTTTTTCATAGGATTTTTAACTTGTATAAATTGTGAGAAATGTAAAAATTTTGGTTGGTGTGAATCATGGTTGATGTGAATCGTGGTTGCAATTGTTGAAGTGATAAGTAGGCTTGAGAAATAGAATTTAAGATGGATCATGTGTGAGAGAATTATGCCTTGTGAGTTTTTGGGCCTTTGTGGATATGTTCTTTCATGTGTGATTTCACCCTTGTGTTAGATTACTCTATGTTTTACCTTGCCTCTTTTGACATTCCTTGTTGCACATGCTTTGATTGAGATGATTTAGGCCTTCTTTCTTTTAGCCACTAGCCAAATAAATTTATCCTTGTATTGATATCCATTGTCACCTTTTTTGAGCCTTTAGCCTTTTCTTTCTTGTATAGCTGATTGCAAACTAAAAAAATGGAAAACCATGTTATCCTAGCCTTAGAGAGAAAAGGGGCTTTGGAATTGTTTAGGGAGTGGGTTTCAAGCAAGTGTGGGGTATTTTTTTTGTTTTGATTTGGAAGAAAAAAAAGAGAGAAAAGAAAGAGTTTAAATAGAAAAAGTTCAAAGAAAAAGAAAAATTGTGTATAAGCAAAGAAAAAGAAGTTCAAGCAAAGAAAAAGAAAAAAATTGCAATAAAAGTTGTTGTGGTTCATTTTCATCCTTGTAAATTCTTTTTATTTTTGTTTCTTTATTTCTACCTCTCTTTTAACTTGTTGGCTTGCTCCCCATTGCCCCTCTTTTCTTTTAGTTTTAGCCTAAATATCTTTTTCTTATCCACCCTTTACCTAAGCCATTCATTACAAACTAATGAAGTCCTTTTGATCTTTTGATGCATGTGTATTTCAAGTTGAATGAATTAGAGTCTTGTCAATATTTAGATGTGCTAGTTACATGTGGTGTTTGAGTGTAAATACAAAGCCATACACATTATATGAGGTTGAGTGTTGTCCTTTGAGAGATTTCTATCACCTTGGTGCATTCTTATTTTTAACTTGACTACTTTTTTGCTTTGCACTTTGTGATCATGTTTTCATGGATTGTTTGTTACCTTGATATCATTCTTCCATATTTCATCTTTCTCACATTTGTGCATTGTTAGGATCCATTGAAAAATTTGTGTGCCTTGTTCATACATTTCTTTTAGTTTTTGGTTTACTTTAGTTTGAATTTTTTCTTTTAGTTTTGCCCAGGAGTGCAAATGTTTAAGTGTGGACTATTTTGATTAGGCATTTTTAGTTAAATACTTTTCTATTCTTCTTAGCTTATTTGACTTCTCTTGGAATTTTATGTTCTCATTCTAATTCAGTTTTTATCTTAGGCAAGCAAGTGGGCTTAATTGCTATTAGTTGCATATTTTCGGATTTTATGCTCACTTGACCTATCTTCCTTGTGCAGCACCTACAGAGATCTACAAAACTCTGAATGGAGTATATGAGTAGTCTTTGGAAAGATAAGGGAAAGATCTACAAGTTTGTCAGAGATAAGCCAAGGCCAATTCTATCATTTGGAAGGTCATTTTAGGCTTGGAAGTCAGAAATACTGCACTTGAATTTTGGGTTGCGAGTTGGATTTTTATTGGTGTAATTAGCATAATTAATAAGTTTAGATGGGCCTACTCATGGCCCATTATTTCCTTCTGACTTAGTCACTATATGCTAGTGCAGTTAGTAAGTGAATATTACACTACATTTTAGCAAAAACAGAATTTACGTTTTCCTTTTGAAGTTTTCACAATCAAAACTCTTTCTCTTATTTTCTCTCAATTGTTCTTCATTGTTCTTCATTTTCGTTTTCTTTTCTTCCATTTTTGTGCACCAATTTCATGGGGCTTTCATTCATGATGATCATGGGAGGCTAAAGAATCAATCAATCCAAGGATCCAGTCCAAGCAAATGGGAATTTGAGTTTTGGTTTAGTATTTCGAATTCTGTGTGAATGTTCACTTTCTTCTTCAATCTTCTATTCAATTTTCATGATTATGAATGTGTTTAGGATTGAAAATGGATTAGGTTATGGATTCATTTCCTAATTTCAAATTTTAATCACAGATTAAGTTGGATGATATTTCAATTAGGTTTTTGATTTCAATTAATTTAGGAGTTAATTCGATTGAACTGCTTCTAATGAAATTGAATGAACTTTCATAACAGAATCATTATCTGAGAACTATGATAATTACCATTGTTTGGTTTGGTTAATTGGATTGATGCTCTTTAATTTGTTTTACATTACCTCTTGTCAATTTGCATTAGTTTATACGTTTTCTGCAATTTTTACTTATCACACACAAACTGTTTGACAAAAATCCCCTATTGTTTATTAGTGAATTGAAGTTGGAACCATATTAATAGTGTCTCTAAGTCGACCTAGGTTAATCCTGTCCTACAGAATTAGCGTAGTTTAATTGTTTTGAAGCGATACGACATCACAAATCAATGTATGTTAGGTATTCTTCTTCTTCAAGCTTGCGATTGCTGCGACTCTGGGTCATAGCCCTATGGAATCATTGGGTTTCCTCTCCTGCACGCCTTTGGCTTTTTCGATTTTCTCCTTCATTTAAGTTACACCTATTTTTTCATTATGTCTTATGTTTCTGACTCTGCACTACGTATGGACGAAAGCTATTCTGGGGTTCTATCCAACAACCCCTGGTAGAGTGGGAAATCATGCCCATTAACAATTCCTCGTCAGAGGAGTCATTCCATGAGGCTTCTGTTGATGGACCCGAGTAACATCGATGAGGGTAGCTCCAGGCTCCATGAAAGGGTGGAGCCCCGATTGGCTCCTTTGGAAGAACAACATTCCCCCGTCACTGTAATAGTGCCCTCTTCCCTTATTGGGGTTGCGGCATGGGGCGACGATGATGAAACTAGGGTTTTGCCAAGGAACAGGCGTCATCTTAGTGATGAGGCACCTTCTTCCCCTTTCTTTGTTGATGGTTTCAAATAGGTGAGGGATGACATTCTAAAGTATCCCTCGTCAATAACATCCTCCGTGGGCGTTTGGGTCCTATGATGTCAATTTGAGCTGGCCAAGCCGGGTGACTCTCGTAAGATGATTGTTATGGCTTGTGGGGAAGATGAGTTCCCATTCATGCATGTTTCTCCCGATTGTCCTCCCTACTTCTACATTTTTCAGTGCATGTTTATGATCTTAAACTTGACTCTTCCCTTCAACACCTTTCAATGTGCCTTGTTGAGGCGCTTGAATGTGGCTCCTTCCCAACTTCACCACAACAGCTAGGCAATGGTGAGGGCCTTTGAGATCTTATGTCCGTTCTTCAACATCAAACTCAATGTTCTCGTGTTCCTGTACTTTTTCCAAATGAAGTTGACCGGGAAGATCGGTTGATTGTTGCTGAACAGCGTGTCCGAGAAGGTGTTCGACTTCGACTCGAACGTGTTTCATATGTTCAAGGATCGATTCTTCAAGGTCAAGGCAACCGGTGTTATTTTTTTGGTTTGTCGTTGATGCATGATGAGAATAGGGAACCTTGTGTCCCATTTTACTTGGAATCGGACCCTACAAGGTTCAAGTCTTTTGAGGAGCATTCGATATCTACAGAGGAGAGGGCAGACAAGGCCATCTTAGAACGATTGCCAGCCTTGCTTGACGGACGGGCCATCTTTTGTTTGCCTTTGACAAGTAACCCTCTTATTGTCAGGGTGCAAAATTCAACCGATGCTATGAAGGTCTTCCTCCAAAGGAGTCTGGCTATATTAGAGGAAAATGGGCAGAGGCATAAGGAGGCTCTGAGCAGAATTACTCCTTGGAGGCTGAGGTTGCCAAATGGAGAGCCATTGCTCAAACAGTGTGGCGAGTGGATTCATCAGTTGTCGTCCAGAGTTGACGATGTCTTTGCTAAGTTGGTGAGCACAATACTGGATGGTGACGAGGTGGTCAAATGATGCCAAGATTTATTAAAAGAAAAGATTGATTTGGAGGGCAAGGTGGAGCACCCTGTTAAGGAGAAGGAAACGCTTAACACGACGGGGGCTAAATCTACCAAGCTGATTGCTGACCTCCAGGCCCGGCTAAGAGATTCAGAGCTCACTGCATCCAGCCTCCAGACAAAGTTGAAGGAGTCCGAGCTCGAAGTGGCAAAGGAGAAGGAGGTGAACAAGGAGCTAGAGGATAAGCTCTTAATGTTTAAAAAGGAGGCTGTGGAGCAGAATGAGATGGGATTTTTAAAGGCCGTTAGGCAAGCTGAATTCTTTATTGAGGGTCTTGACCTCATCCTCTTTGACCCGTTTAAGGATGTAAAGAACAAGCAATTGCTTGATGAAGACGAGATTTCTACTGGGGAGGAGGACGATGGCGATGAGGCCAATGTTTATGTTGTGCTTCTTCTTTCCTTTATTTCGTCGATTTTATGGTTGTATTGGCTTTGTGACTTTGACAATGCTTTAATGCACTTCTATTTTTGTTGTTACCATAACTTGTTATGTCACGGATTTGCTTGCATGTTATCATCTCGTATTTATACCATGATTAGTCTTTGGTAGTTGTCATAGATTAACAAGAGCGATCTTTTGCGTTAGGTATGATATTTTCCTACTTGACGAGTTTGTATGAAATAAAGAACGACATAACATCTAATTATCTCGGGTTTGATTTTGACTTGGTTGAAGGTCTTGCCAAGTCATCTCGGGTTAAATTTCCACCTGTTGATGTTCCCTTCTCGCTTTGCAAAGCTTCTTACCCAAGGCTGTGTGGGACTTACTTGAGTAGCTCGTTAAACTAACCAAGTGTTAGATTAATTTGGACCTTGACTTTACCCGTCATGGTTTCAAGAGATTGAGTTTACCAAAAGTGTGTCTTGGTTACATGTGTAGGACAATCCTTAGGAGATTCGACCAGAGACGTAGTCGTCCTAGGTTTGGCGAGACTCGCCAAGGACAAATCTTGGGTTTGAGAAGCCTTTAGAGATTTGACCAGGGACACATTCATCCTGGGTTTGGCGAGACTCGCCAAAGACGAACATTGAGTTTGACAAGCCTTTGGAGATTAGACCAGGGACAAAAGTCTCGAGTAGGAAAAAGAGTACAACACCAGGTGTTACTGCAGATCAATTGAAATAGAATTTTAGACGGGTGGCATTCCATGTTCTTGGAATTTCTTTTCCATCTAATTCTTGAAGTATGTATGCTCCATTGTCTAAGCTCGCCACAATCCTAAATGGGCCTTCCCAGTTAGATCCTAACTTTCCTTCTCGTAGATCCTTCCTCGCTTCACCTTAGACTCACCACACTAGGTCATCAGGTTGAAAGGCTCGAGACCGAACCTTGGTATTGTATGTTGTTGATGCTCGTAGCTTGGTAGCTTCTTCCTTAATCTTGTCCATGTCTTGGACTTCATCTTGAATCTCTATCTCCATCTTCATGTTTTGTTTGTTCTATTGTGGCTAGAAGAATAGCCTTCCCGTCGAGGGTTCCCGACTTTTACCGGGATCCTGGCATATGTGTCGTACATAAGGCAAAAATGAGTCTCCTTAGTTGTCATTTGAGGCGAACAGTGATAAGCCCAAACTATGATATGAAGCTCCTATTTCCATAGGCCCTTGGACTTGTTAAGTCTCATGCGCAGGGCTTTAAGGATAACCTTCTTTGTTGCTTCCGCCAAATTGTTTGTCTGAGGGTGCTCGACAGAACTTATGAGGTGCTTGACACCTAGCCTTGACAAGAATTCTTCATAGGCTTGAACCTTGAATTGGATGTCATTGTCAGTGACAATGGTGTAGGGAAGACCACATCCTAATACGAGGTTCTTCCAAGTAAACTTTTCTACCTTGCTGGCTGAAATCTCTCGCAGTGGCCTTGCCTCGAAAAATTTATTAAAATAGTTGATGGCGACAAGCAAGAACTAGACTTGCACTGGGGCTTTTGGCAATGGCGCTAGTATATCCATCCCCCACATGGCGAAAGGCTAGGGATTGCTCAAGTTGTGGAGGTTTTCGGGGAGGGGTGTGCACGGGACAGCTGCAAATTCGTGACATCTTCTGCATCTCCCCTGTATGCAGGCCGCAAATTCCTTCATGTAATTATTGCATTACATAGTATGCTTGCTAGCTATTGAGGCACTTGATTAAGGATGTTGTCAACCCCCTTTTGAATAGTTCCCCGTCAAGGATGACGTAGTAACTAGCCTTCTTTTTCAAGCGTCGAGCTTCATTTTCATTTTGTGGTAACACCCCCTAAGTTAAGGAATTCTTATTTGGGGGCATCCAGTCCAATTCCTTTTCTTCTCCCGTGATGTACTCCTTGGTGTCTATCGTTGGAGCTTGGAGTGTCTCTTGGATGATGGTCTCGAGGTGCTGGTCTTCTTGGTGCTTGCAAGATTAGAGAGCAAGTATTCCCTAGCATTGTTTTCCCTTGGTATGTGGTACATTTCGAAACAATCAAAAACATCAACAAGGGTCTTTACGACGTGATAGTATCTAAGGAGAATTGCTTCATTGGCTTGATATCTGTTTGCAACCTGTCCTTGGACCGGCTGCAAGTTGCTATAACACCTAATCTTCCTTGCTCCAACTTCTTTTTCCAGCTTTAAACCTACTATGAGTGCTTCATATTCAGCCTGATTGTTTCATGCTCTAAAGTCGAATTTGAGGGGTTGCTCTAAACTAACATTAATGGGCCCTTTAAGGATTATGCCTGCTCCGCTTCCTTTCACATTGGACGTACCATCTACATAAAGGTTCTACGAGTTTGGGGTAGCTTGGACATTGCCGGCAAACTCTGCTAGAAAGTGTGCCATGAACTAGGTTTTCATAGGACTGTGAGATGCATATTGAAGATCAAATTCCAGCAGCTCTACGGACCATGCTACCATTTTTCTTGCCAGCTCAGGCTTCCTCCACACTTTCCTGATGGGGTGGCCCGTCTTGATAATGATCTGGTGACTCTGAAAGTACGGGTTAAGGCATTTAGCAGAGGTTATGAGTGTCAATGCCACCTTCTCAATCATTTAGTATCGCTTCCCAGCATCAGGGAAGACATGACTAACAAAATAGATGGATATTTGGTGCTTTCCATCTTCCTGGACTAGGGTTGAGATGGTGGCCTCTTCTGCTATTGAAAGGTAAAGGAGCAAGGGTGCTTCTGGCTTTGGTCGACTTAGAACTGGCGGTGCCACAATAGTTTTCTTAAAGGCTAAGAAAGCTTGGTCACAAGCCTCATCCCATAGGAACGACTCAATTTTCCTAAGAAGCCTGTAAAATGGCTTCACCTTTTCTGCGAGCTTCGGGAGGAACGTAGACAAAGACGTTAGTCTGCCGTTCAGCTTCTGAACTTCTCTGACATTTGTAGGGTTGTGCATTTCCAATATCATCGTACACTTGTTAGGGTTAGCTTCGATTCCTCGGTGGGTGATCATGAAGTCCAAGAAATTTCCGCTGTCGACCCCAAATGTGCACTTTTAGGATTGAGGCGCATGTCATACTTGCAAATCTCTCTGAACATTTCCTCTAAACCTACTACATGTTCGGCCACACTGTGAGACTTGACGACCATTTCGTCCACAAAAACTTTGACATTTTGGCCTATCTGTCGTTTGGCGACCTGATCCTTGAGCCTTTGGTATGTAGCTCCTGCATTCTTGAGTCCAAAAGGCATGACACTATAACAGAAATTGGCATCTTCAGTTGTGAAGGAGGTTATTTCTTCATCTGGAGGGTGCATCCTGATTTGGTTGTCCGCTGAATATGCATCCATGAAACTTAACGATTGGAAGCCGAACATTCCATCCACGAGCTTATCAATGCAAGGCAGGGGCTATGCATCCTTGGGGCACACTTAGTTGAGGTTGGTGTAGTCAGTGCACATGTGCCATTTCCCATTAGCCTTCTTTACCATCACAACATTGGCTAGCCAGGTCGAGTATCTGACCTCTTTGATAAGCTGGGCTTTGAGCATCTTGTCAATCTTTTCTGTCACCACCTTTCGTAGTTGTTCTCCCATCTTTTTCGTATTCTGTGAGATTGGTTTGGCTTAAGGGAAAATGGCCAATTAATGGCATATGACACTAGGATGAATGTCTAGCATATAAGATGGTTGCCATGAAAATAACATTCTACAGGATATGTTCAACAAACACAAGAGGGACCCTTTACATAAGGTAGAACATCCCAAGATTGAGTTTCAGAAAAAGGTCAACAGCAGGACACCCTTGACAAAGCTTCTCCTAGTTAACCCATTTAACCTTAACTTCACCTTCGTAGACTACTCCATGCTTGGTGGACTACATTCATAGATGTACGTTCTAAACCAATCAACTGTCTGTCCACCATGGTTGCACATGTCAAAGGCCACCGATATAGAGATTATCGCAAACAAGGTGTGCCCTCGTCTAACTATTTGAGATGATACCAAGAAAATGGGTTTCAAACTTTACTTTTCTGAAGAAATGCCCATTAGATAGATGAAGGTGGACATGGTCAACTGTTCCATAAATTAGGGATCCCTTTTTAGTGGGAAAAAACTCGTAAAAGCTCATGATGCTTTTAACGCCAAAAACCTTCAGGAATGAGATTGTGTGTCTAGTCAGGATGTATCATTTTGATGATGCTTGTGTGTGCTTCACCAAGGATGCTGACAACCACTCTTTCATCAACTTCTTAGAAAATATTCCCACAGTATGCCATGAGACTACTTACAATCTCTCCAAGATGGACAAACAAGCATTTGTATATCATGTGACTAAGCTCCATGCTGCACACTAAGAAAGAAGAACCAAGCTGCAAAAGACCAAACCAAGGCTTCTGCCATGGTTGTGGATGAAAACATTGTTAATGAGGTCATTATTAATCTCACTAAAACTATTGTTATAAAAGAAATCCTTGAGGTGGCCAACTCAGCTCCATCTGGTAAGGTGATCCATTAAGAAAAAGAACATGTGACCAAACAGTCCACCGCCTCAAATGATGTTATGTCTAAAGAGAAGGATGCACCTGACGCCGTCATTGTCAACTCCACAAGTTCAAGTCCTACTCCTCTCAATTATGCTCTCCCCACTACTATGACCTGTGATCAAGTTCAGGAGATGATCGGTCAAGCAATAGACACATTTACTGAATGACAAAGGAAGAAGAATGAGAAATTTAGGTTGTCCATAGAAAATGCCATAACGACACAATTCTCCTACCTTGGTGTTGTGTTGCTTCAAAACTCTCAACAAGCGCAAATTTGAATGTTGGGTGTTCTTGCTGCTCTTGCACTTGTCATTACTACACCTACGTCTGCTATTTTCCAACACCACCAGCTGCTGAGCCAACACCACCACCACTGACGCAGCCTCCACCCTCAAGTTCAAGAGTGACAATGATGTTCTGTCATCATTTCTTTCTTTGAACCCTTAGTCTTTGGTTTATGACAAAAGAGGGAGAATGTTAAAAGAATTTTTTATTATCTTATAAAGCATAAATCTTGATTAGCCACAATCCCTAAGGATCAATAAGTTGAGGAGAATTGACCACAAAGAACATATATTCTTTGATAAGAATTTATGGTTCTACACAAGAATCAAGAAAGAACAATTCTATCACACTTAGAACAAAGCTAAACTCTGATTTCATCCAAATCTAAGTCTGCCTTCATTGATAAAATTGTGAGGTACATATAGTTGTCCTAAGGCATACCAAGACTCCCTAATTATTATAAACTCCTAAGTACAATAATTATTTCAAGTTAGTGCCTTATTAATTTGATAGCAAGCCAATAGCCACTCCTATTATGCCATATTAAATATTTACAATTTTATTTCATAGAAAAATAAAACTAGATAATATATCTTCATGGGCCTTGTCTTGCAAATCAGTCCACCAAGTCCTTGTAGATCTTCGTTGTCCATGTTCCTTGTTTGATCCTTACCATCCTCTCTCTCTTGGAGAGAATTCATACTTGAATTGAAATCCTATTTACCTACATCAAAAGAAAACAAAGTTATTGGTTTCAATGAAAACAAAATCCTACTTCTAAGTAGACATGAATTCCTTAAAAGGGAAAAATCTCTTATTATTTGTGTGCTTACCTATCCATCCTCCCGGATCAAATGCAATGACAAGGAAACTACCACACAATATTAAATGGAAATGCTTTCCTCTTTTGGATCTTGGGCACTTTAGTGCAAATTTCATAGCCAAGTGAAACCGATGTAAATTATGAACAAGTAAAACACTTGAATGTTTCATGTTCCATGTAAGTTCCAAAGGAAAATTCATGCATCATTACACTTTCATCACAAGTTTCTCTAATCAAAGAACCAGTCAATGAAGATTTAGGCACACAAAATTAACATCTTTCAACATTTGTTGTTCATGCCTATAGAAATGATAATTTTTAGCTTCTTCATAAACTACAAACCACATAGATTAAGACTCTTTAGGATCACACAACTCCAAATAATGTGCATTAATCTCAAAACTAAAGGACTTGGTACCATCACCAAAAACAATATCATGCAAATCATATGCATTTAGCACATCACAAGTATAATTCAAATCAAGAATTAACACAAGTTGTATTTAAATAAAAATATTAGGCCTACAGATGAGATGATTCAAAATATTCTTCTCCCAATGGTTGCCTTAATCCTCATGTGTGTCCACCTCTTCTCCCAATTGTCTTGCCTATTGATCCTTGGTTAACAATTCTTCCTTAGGCATCAAAACAAAAGACTTTGCATGGTTAGATGCACATGACAAATTACAAAATAAGGAATTAATCTCATCATTCAAATTAGAAGAAACAATTAGAGTCTTGCATTCCTTCATTGAAACCTTTTCTTCATTCTCTTTCTTCACATGGGAGACTTCATCATCAAACAACGAAGTAGAACATGCAATTATAAATTCTGCACATGGAAGCTCTTCTTGAAACCCCTTGAACAAAGAATTTTCACAAACAAACAAAGGGTCAGAATAAAAAAAGAGTATTCATATTTCTCTATATCTTTTGCTCTCTTTTTTCACTCTTTTTCTCTCATTTCTCTATCTTGTGTTTCTTTTTATTTTTCCTTTTTTCTCTCATCTTCTGTTTTCTTTCTCAGTTTAATTTAATCCTCACTTGCTTCCTTAGGGGAAACTGGTGAAAGTTTGATCTTATGTTCTTTATGTGCAAAAGAAATCTTATTGGTCTTCCCATGATGTTTCACATTTCTTTCAATTTGTCTTGGTTTACCCAAAAAGATGTGACATGTTTCTATAGGAGCTACATCACAAAACACAACATCTTTATATTTTTTCAATGGTAAAACTCATCAACACTTGCTAGTCTACAAAAGATCACCTTCTTCACATGGAAATTTCAAGCAATAAGGAATAGGGTGTGGGGGTGGTTTTAAGGTTTAGTTTGCTAACAAACCTTGTGTTGGACACATTAATGTGACTACCCCCATCAATAATCAAACACACATTCCCTAGAACCAAGCACCTTAGTTTGAAATATGTTCTTCTTTTGAATCTCATCCTCACCCTTACATTAGATACCCAACAACCTCCTACACATCATCAATCCATCATCTAGACGTTTGGTATCACATCCATTATCATTATCACTAGAGATATTAGATGAATTAATAGAAGAAAACTCACTAGTGACAATCTCATTATCCCTCAAAACTTTGGTTTTATTGTTTTAGATGTGTGTTTTTCCCCAACGAAAACCTAGCTGGAACATTTAGAAGAGGCCATACATGATTTACCTCCTTATGTTTTAGTTATAGCACAACTGTTTTCTTCATTATAAACAATGATAAGGCTTAGCAGTTATTACTTACTACCATTGAAGAACATTACTCTATTGAGGAACATCACAATTATAACAAGCAGGGTACTCACATAATTTCCCAATGAATTGCATAATATAACTAACCTTCTACTAGTCCAATATAATTTAACACCAACTGAATTACTGATTTAACCGAATTTAACATTCTCTTAATTATATAATTTTTATCAAGCAAACTTTTAAATCTTCAAACTTATAACTAAATTTTATTTCAATTCATACTCAAATGTGTAACTTATCAAAATCCATGGCATCCTTTTTCCAGAAAAAAATTAATTATAATTTCTTTTAGTTTGTTTGGCTTAGTTAAAATATAAATGGAGCCACTAATTTAGAGCCGAAATGATATACTGAATTGATGCTTTGACTGGTTAGGGATTAGATTATACCCTTGATCATATATATTTTAGAGCAACATCCAACTGGACCAGAAATTTAATATTAAGGAACAAGCGGTCTATCACAAAACAATCCAAAAGTGTGACCTCACAATTTTTTAATTAGTCTCGCGTGGCGTGGAATTTGCATCCAGATTAATATTTTAATTTATGTTGGATAAACATTAATGTCACCTCTATATAAATATAAAATAATTAGCGTTAATTCACCAAACACTATAGGTTGTCCTTGTACATTGGATGCTTTTTCTTAACATGCATTCCTTTGAATTTCCCCGTCGATAATGCTAGTTTTTCAGCTTAATTATTGTTGTTTCGTGTGAAAGAGATCTTATTTATTCTTCCATTAGTTGCAGATGATTATTAGTACATAATTTTATATTATAATATATCTTATACAAATGATACTCTTTTTTTCTTGCGCTCTTTCTCTTCCCTCCTTTTGTTCTTTCTCCAATCAATTTAAATATTTATGTTTGATGATATATATCAATGTGTTGGTAAACCATGATGTTATTTTTTAGTCGCTACCAAAAACATCATTTTTGTTTATGTCAAGAACACAAATTATCCAATTTGCTCTCCCTTGCTCACAATAATGGTCCTCTTGAACTTTTCATTTTAAAGCGTTTATATGTAAACCCTTTTTTACATGAACCCCGCTTTTCCAGATGCCCTTCTTCCTGTTTCTTTCTTATCCTTCACAAAAAATTCTGAGATATGGTGAGTGTCACATCGTAGGCTTGGTTTGTCATTACAGATACTAGTTCGTGATTTTGTATAAAGCGGCAACGTTATTGACCTCGAATAATATTACTAAACTGATGCTTTGGTTGGTTAGTGATAAGATTGAACACTAGCTCGTATAATATATATATATATATATATATATATATATATATATATTGAAGAAGCTCGTATATTTAACTTAGTGCAACATCCAACTGGATCAGTAGTTTAATATATTAGGTAGAAGCAATCTCCTTGACAGTAACAAAACAGTCCTAAAGTTTGACCTCACAAGTGGCGTGAAATTTGTGTTGATATTTATATTATATATTCCCACTAGCATTAATTAATGTCACCTCTGTTTAATTATAAAATAAAGCAGTGCACAATCACGGTCACGCTAATGCATCCAAAACTATCTATTATCCTTTTTTATTGGAACTTGGAAGCTTTTTATTAAATGTATTCCTTTGAATTTCCCCCCTCAATAATTCTAGTTTCGAGCTTATGATAGTTGCTGATAAACACCCATGTATTATATATAATAAGGTAAATGCTAACCAATGTTTCTTAAGCAATGTGATAAGGATATTGATTAGTAAAACCATTATAATAAATTAGTATTGTAGTATGAGCGTGATGTTTATTTTTATTTTTATTGAAAACTCAAATTAATACTGTAGTATGAGAGTCCAGTTTTTGAGGTCATAGGTTAGTTGTATTATAATTGAAGTTAAAGAGGGTAAATAAAAAGTTTGGATAAAGTATCATTGGAGCACTACAGAAACAATATTATAACTAGAATTGTTGTATAGTGTCTTATGAAAATATGACATTAGAAGGAAGAAAAACATTTAAAAGAGTCTTAAATAATAATAGGGTTAGCAGATTAAATGCTAAAAGGGTTAAATTAAAGAAAATCAAACTGGAGCACCAACCTTCAAACCACTCTTTACACCACCTCCATGCTCTTGGGAAAAGAAAAGAAGAAAAAAGAGCAATCACAAAAATGAAAAGGCACATAAACTTTTAAAAGATGTACCGGTAATCCGGTATGCTCCTAGTAGTGCTGCAAAAATAAGGAAAAATGGAGATCTGTAATTAATTAGTTCAAAACAATTTCTTTCTGGACATTTTATATCAGAAAATATAACCAAAAACATGAAAAATTAGCGAAAGAGGCTTTCTCACCTTGATCGTTTCTGGGTTTTGCATTTTTGTCTGTGGAATAATAAGGTAGAGAAATGAAGTTTAATAAAATTATATTTACAGATTATTGTCTTCAATACCTTCAATTTAGACGGGCAGTTGTCGCAATTGCTGACTTAATCTTTACTTACTTTTATAAATAGATAATGAAGATAATAATAACCTAACCCTAACAAAATTAATAACATAACATTCCACTTTTTCCATGTCAAGAAAAGAAAAGAAAACACATTTTCTTTCTTACTTGTAAGTAGCAAACCTTATTTATTTGGGTAATACCATATAATTTGTCCTTTGATAATATTATCTTTTTATACATAGAAGTGAAACTCAAGCATCAGATATTTATAACAACTCATGCACACTACTAAGTTTTGAAATATAAAATATTATTTTTATTTACTACTTTCTAATTGCATTTACCAAAATATGGAGACGTTAGGTGGAGCGCTGTTAGAATAGGCCCCACGATCTCGTGCATCGGGTTTGTAGATATCCTCCACCTAAGGAATGAGGGGGGTACCTGCAAAAAGGGACTCTAATGCTCTAGTAAGTATGTGAGTGAGCTGAGAATGAATCAAAGTGGGCTATAACTTGGTTATTTATAACATTGGACAAGAGCCTCGGGTTCTTGATTGTCGGGGTTGTTATAACAGCATAACAACTTTATTCATAACTTGTAACAACCTGATAAGAGGATACTTCTAACTTGATAAGAGGATAACCATACTATCATTAAGATACAAATATATTGATAGTGGAATGACCCTCTCACCCGACTACTTAGCAAGTAAGGTCCATGCTCCAAATCTAGGCTGACGCATGTACTTTAATGCCAAATCATTTGCGGACCTCGGACAGTACACAAGCCCCCAAGCTCTGAATCCAACTTGTTGGCAAAAGAGATTACACCATTCCGAAGGTGGTAACCTTGACAAATTTACGAGTCGTGGGCTTCACAAGCCTCCCAGCCTGGATGGGAAATGTCTGGGCTATGGCCGATAGATTGTCTAGGGTGAGCATGTTGTACGTCCCTTTAGGTAGAGTCAAGTGTTCAAATGTTCTATGGAAGAGATCCTTGTATTTGACCATTTTGACCCTTCTGATTGTTAGAGAGCACATTGAAGAGAGGAGTTTTAGTTTACTCAAGGTGAGCGCATGTTATGCATGTTTGTTGCCTTATTACACGTGTCTCTCCATGAGAGGGCACATCTTAAAGACAACTTACGTGGTTTGGTGGGAGTTATGTCGTGGGGCGGGTTTTTAGCGTGTCGTTTCAACTCCTGCAACTTACTGAAAGGTCACATCCTCATTTAAAAGGAGTGTATGTTAGGTTTTCTTCTTCTTCAAGCTTGAGCATCCCTTACTCTCATCTCTTTAATTTCTTACTATGATTGTCGCAATTGTTGCGACTCTAGGTCATAGCTCTATGGAATCGTTGGGTTTTCTCTGTTTTCGCTTTTTCAATTTTCTCCTTTAGTCAAGGTACACGTCTTTTTTCATTATGTCTTATGTTTCTGACTCTGTAATAGGTATGGGAAAATTTTGGGGGTTCTATCCAACAACCTCTAGTAGAGTGGGAAGTCATGCCCATTGGTGATTCCTCGTCAGAGGAGTCGCTCCATGAGGCTTTCGACAACAAGTCCTTTTCCTTCGAGAGGTTGATGGACCCAAGCAACATCGGCGAAGGCAACTCCAGGCTCCCTGAGGGGGCAGACCCCCCGTGGCTTCTTTGGAAGAACAACCTTCCCCATCACTACAATAGTGCCCTATTCCCGTCTTGGGGTTGCGGTAAGGGCGACGACAGTTAAGTTAAGGTTTCGCCAAGAAATAGGCATCGCCGTAGTGATGAAGCACCTTCGTCTCTTCCCTCCGTTGCTGGTTTTCAATAGGTGAGGGATGACGTTAACGTCCTCTGTGGGCATTAGGGCCTTATGGCGTCAACTCGAGTTGGCCAAGTCGAGTGACTCCCGTATGATGACTGTCATGGCTTGCGCGGAAGACAAGTTCCCGTTCATGCATGTTTCTCCCGACTGTCCTTCCTACTTCTACGTTTATCGGTACATGTTCAAGGTCTTGAACCTAACTCTTCCCTTGAACACCTTTCAACGTGCCTTGCTGAGGCACTTGATTGCTTCTCCTTCCCAACTTCATCCGAACAGCTAGGCAATGGTGAAGGACTTTGAGGTCCTGTGTTCGTTCTTCAACATTAGGCCCAGTGTTCTCGTGTTCCTCTACTTTTTCCAAATGATGTTGACCAGGAAGATCTGTTGATTGTCGTTGAATAGCTTTCCAAGAAGATGTTCAACTTCGACTCGAACGTGTTCTGCAGGTTCAAGGACCGATTCTTCAAGGTCAAGGCAACCAGTTTCATTTTTTAGGGGTTGCAGTTGATGCATGATGAGAATGGGGAACCTTGTTTCCTCTTTTACTTGACAATCGGACCTCAAAAGGTTCAAGTCTTTCAAGGAGCGTATGATATCTACGAAGGAGAGTGTGGACAAGGCTATCTTAGAACGATTGCCAGCCTTACTTGACGCACGGGCCATCCTATCGTTGCCTTCAGTAATTGACCCCCTCTTATTGTTTTGGATGGTAAAGTGTCTTGCCTTTCCCATTTTTGGGTTTGTTTTAGTATATTTCCTCTTTTGTGATTGTCTGTTATGTTTTTGTTTGTCCTTGCAGGGACAATGGGCAACTTTGAATGGTAGCCTATAGTGAAGCAGGTTAGACCTCCTGAAGGTGATATGCCTTCTCCTCTATCCGTCATTCCTAAATATTCTGCCGGGGAAGGAGATCAATGTAAAGCCAGAGTCAACCCGCCTTGAGCTTCCAACATTGTTGAGGATGATGTTGTCGAGGTTAAGCTTGATGTGCCTCCTCCTGTGACGACTAAGAGAAAATGCAACAAAGAGGTTGGAGGGGCTGACCAACGCAAGAAAATAGGCCCCCTTCCTCCAGTCTTCGGGCTCTCAAGCAGGCCACTGGCTTGATGTTCGGTTCCAGTAGTCCTTCATCTCTTCTTTGTGTTAGGTACAATATTTTCCTACTTGAAAAGTTTGTATGAAAAGTAGAACAAGATAACATTTGATTATCTCGGGTTTGATTTTAATCTTGTTGAAGGTATTGCCAAGTCATCTCGGGTTAAGTTTCAACCTGATGATGTTCCCTTTTCACTTTGCAGAGCTTCTTACCCAAGGCCGTGTAGGACTTACTTAAGTACCTAGATAAACTAAACAAGTGTTAGATTAATCTGGACCTTGACTTTATTTGTCATGGTTTCAAGTGATTGTGTTTATCAAAAGTGTGTCTTGGTTACTTGTGTTAGATGATCCTTAGGAGATTCGACTAGAGACGCATTTGTCCTGGGTTTGGCGAGATCCACCAAGGATTAATCTTGGGTTTAACAAGCCTTTAGAGATTCCATCAGGGACGCATTCATCCTAGGTTTATTGAGACTCACAAAAGACGAACCTTGGGTTTGACAAGCCTTTGAAGATTTGACCAGGGATGTGTTTGTCCTGGGTTTCTCACCAAGGACGGACTTGGGTTTGACGAACCTTTGGAGATTCAACTAGGAATGTATTCATCCTAGGTTTGGCGAGACTTACCAAGGACAGCCCTTGGGTTTGATGAGACTTTGGAGATTCAACTAGGGACATGTTCATTCTGGGTTTCATGAAACTCACTAAGGACGGACCTTGGGTTTAACGAGCCTTTCTAGATTCGACCAAGGACGTGTTCGTCTTGGGTTTGGTGAGACTCACCAAGGACGGATCTTGGGTTTGACAAGCCTTTGGAGATTCAACATCAGCATATGCTCAAAGAAAATATTAATAACGACCGAAGGGAAAGGGGATTTTATTTAATTCAATCATTTGAGTACAAGTTCCCTTCATTCCTTAAGTGTGCCTCGTTAAAACCTCTCAGTCCAAAACCCTGTTTCTTCTATTTTGGGACAAAAGACTTGAGTAGGAAAAAGAGAACAACACTTGGTCTTGCTGCAGATCAACCTAATAGAATTTTATAAGGGTGACATTCCATGTTCTTAGAATTGCTTTTCCAACTAATTCTTGAAGTTTGTATGCTCCGTTGTCTAAGCTCACGACGACCCTATATGAGCCTTCCAAGTTAGGTCCTAACTTTCCTGCTCATAGATCCTTCCTAGTTAGGTCATCAACAAAGGTCTTTACAACATGTTAGTATCTGAGGAGAACTGCTTCATTGGCTTGATATCTATTTGCAACCTGTCCTTTCACCAGCTGTGAGTCGCTATAACACCTGAGCTTCCTTGCTCCAACTTCTTTTGCCAGCTTTAATTCCTCTATGAGTGCTTCCTATTCAGCCTGATGGTTTGATGCTATGAAGTCAAATTTGAGGGCTTTCTCTAAAGTAACATTATTGTGCCCTTCAAGGATGATGCCTGCCCCACTTCCTTTCACATTGGACGTTCTATCTAAAAACGGTTCCACTAGTCTGGGGTAGCTTGGAGATTGCTGACAAACTCTACTAGAAAGTATGCCATGAACTAGGTTTTCATAGGGCCCCGAGACTCACATTGGAGATCAAATTCCGACAGCTCTACAGACCACACTACCTTTCTTTATGCCAGCTCAAGATTCCTCAACACTTGCCTGATGGGGTGGTCCATCTTGGCAATGATTTGGTGACTCTGAAAGTACGGCCTGAGGTGTTGAGCAGAGATTATGAATGTCAATGAAACATTCTCAATCAATTGGTATCACTTCTCAGCATCATGGAAGACAACTGATATATGCCCTGCATATGGCCCTTTCCAAGGTTTTACAAGCCAAAAATCATCAACAATAGCTTAGAATTGCATCTAATTATGATAAATGTTGATGAATTCATCCCTATGATGTGTTGTGCTATTTTGAACAGCTTTTATAGCAGGAAAAGACATGATTCAAGCCATTTTTGAAAGCTCAGGAAGTCCACGCTCCAA
>PYAF01006153.1:595840-617316 GCA_007407185.1 Glycine tomentella
TTACATTTATGTTTATGTTGATGTTTCCATTTAGCTTTTCATTTACTTCACACAACAACACATTTCTCTCTTTTATCTTTTGTCATCCAATCTTGAGATACGATTTATGATTTAATTGACCAAACAATCCTCGTGGGAACGATATCTTCTTATCACTTTATTACTTGTACGACCGGTACACTTGCCGAGTCCGCAACAACAACTAACAAATAGATGGATATTTGGTGTTTTCCATCTTCTTGGACTAGGGTTGAGTTGATGCTCTCTTGTGCTACTAAAAGGTAAAGAAGTAAGGGTGCTCCTGGCTTTGGTAGACTTAGAACTGGCAGTGTCTCGATAGTTTTCTTAAAGGCTAAGGAAGCTTTTGCGCAAGCCTCATCCAATAGTAACAACTCAATTTTCCTAAGAAGCCACTAGAATGGATTCTCCCTTTCTGCGAGCTTCGGGAGGAACCTAGACAAAGACGCTAGTCTACCATTCAGCTTCTAAACTTCTCCGACGTTGGTAAGGTTGTGCATTTCTAGCATCATTGTATACTTGTCAGGGTTAGCTTTAATTGCCCGGTGTGTGATCATGAAGCCCAAGAAATTTTCACCGTCAACCTTAAAGGTGCACTTTTTAGGATTGAGACACATATCATACTTGTGAATCTCTCTGCACACTTTCTCTAAATCTGCTACATGTTGGGCCACACTGTGTGACTTGACAACCATATTGTCTACAAAAACTATGACATTTCGGCCAATCTGTCGTTTAAAGACCCGCTCCTTGAGCCTTTGGTTTGTAGGTCCTACATTCTCGAGTCCAAAAGGCATGATGACCCTGTAACGGAAATTTGCATATTCAATTACGAAAGAGGTTTTTCTTCATCTGGAGGGTGCCTCCTGAAAATACAATGAACACACTTCAAATAACCAAGAGGGGGTGAATTGGTTAAAACAGTCTTTAAAAACTTTTCTTTGAAACAATTTGCGGAATTAAAACTTGGATCGTATCACTCAATCACCCTTTATCAAAAATAGAATTTTCTTTCAATCTAGATTCACCTTAGAATGCATGTAATGACTGGAATGCTTCTTGTTAATTGTATATTGATTTCCAAATACTAGCACTGAAAGAAACACAGATAAAGAACACAAGACACAACAATTTATACTGGTTTACCTCATAAACTTGGAGGCTACATCCAATGTCTTCCAACCAATACTAGGTTAGAGTTTTCACTAAATCAAATTATTCTGTTACAAGCACAACAAGTGACAATCTCTATCAACCCTAGAGAAAAATTTTGAATTCTAAAATACTATTAGAATACAAATCACAAAGATCCTTAGAAACCTACTTAGATCTTTCCCCTTGACAACCCTACTCAAGATAGCTTGAAAGAACTAAAAATGATTTACACCACATAATTCTAAAAATAGAAATTCTAAAGGAAAGAGTTCAAGAATTACACAACCTGAAATCCTTAACAGATGATTGAATGAATGTATGAAGCTACCAATCAACCAGGTTGAATGAATGTCAATGCATAGACAAATCTTTCTTGAAATCTCTTTTTCTCACAAACACATCATCTTCAAAATCAATCACTCATTAATCTTCTTCACAAGATGTGTTTCTCTCAAATCAGTTTTTAGATCTTTAGAATGCACTTGGAACTTTTGGATAAGACTCTAACTCAAAGTGAATTTTCCCTCTTTGAAAAATTCTCAACCTTATGAAGTGCAGACCCATAAGTTCTTTATATAAAAAACTAATTTAACTAACTGTAATCGATTAATCCGTTCAGGTAATCGATTATTTTGACATATGTAATCGATTAAATCAACCAGATAACCGATTAATATGTTCTTGAGCTTTCTGGAAATCTTTCACGAACAATTTAATCAATTAATACGTCATGTAATCAATGAACACAAATAAGCTCAGACTGAAAACAAGCCTTTGTAATCCATTACGCCATACTGTAATCGATTAAGGCAGACTCTTCATTATATGTAAAATGAACTAAGTAATCGATTACGATTGTATGTAATTGACTAACACAGATAGACATATTTTGAAATAACACTTGGTAATCGATTACATAAGAGAGGTAATCGATTAAAGTGTTCAACATGGCTTTTCCAGAAATAAACACAAACATTTAATCGATTACATAGTAATGGTAATCGATTAAAGCAGTACATAAACTGATTTTTTCCAAAACTTTAAGCCATGAGGTTTTCTTTGAAATATGCAAGAATTTAATCTTATACTCTACATATGAATGCATGTTAATGAATTATGTAATGCAAGGATCACTAGGCTATGTACTTGAACCACTCAGACAAATTACAAATGCCATCAAAATGATTGGGCATGTAAAAAGCTAAAACTTCAAGCCAATTACTTTAGCCTTGCTTTGATTACTTGCAGCTCTTTCTACCAACTCCCCCTGTATCTAATAATCTCCCCCTTTTTGGCTTTTAGCACGCCAAATTTAATTCAAATCAATTGATCATTTGTTTAGCATTTTAATTTCTTTGAGAGAGAAAGATAGCTTTTAACTTCCTTGAGGGATGAAAGGTAGGAATGAGCATTATGCATAATCAATCCTGAAACAATTTAGCCTTGACAAGAACAAGTGTTAAGTATGCTAAGTTTCAAGTATCCATGCATTTCATAATCATTTGCTCCCCCTTACTTAAACATAATTGAAAAAATAAAACAAAACAAAATAGAGCAGAGCAAAACAGAGCATTTGCATATCAATTATTTGATTATTTCTCCCCCTATTTGGCTGATTAAAGACAAAAAAACAATGCATAAACAGACGTAAGAAAAATATCAACTGGGAAAAGAAACTTCATTAATGGAAATTCAATATATTAATCAAACAAACAGAACATAGTTGAAAAAGACATAAACTAAAATAGAACATAAGCCATAAAAGATATGAAAAGCTAGCTAATGTTTATCAATCATCATTCAGAGCAAGCCTAGCTTCTATATTTCAAGCCTAGTCTTCATCTCTTCCAAAGATGAATTGGTTTCAGCCCTATGTTCATGATGAAGACTGAGTAAAGCATCCATCTTTGAACCATTAGTGATTCAAAAAGAGAGTAATGATACTCAGCAGCACCTTGTCCAGCTTCAGCTTCTTCATCTTCATTTCCTCCTCCTCCAGCAGCACCTTTTGGTTGTTGCAGCCCACCCACCATTTGCCATCCTTATGGTGTCTTGGTCAGACCAAGCTTTTGGAGATGCTTGGTTTTGATGAGGCTGACAATATCAGAAGTATTGTCCACAATCTCATCAGAGACATCAACATGAAAATAGTCAATAAACCTAGAGATTAATACAGCATAGGGAAAGCTATAGCTGATCAATCTTTTTACCTTCAGCATAGTTTCAACAAACACGAATTGCCAGTTGATTTGGGTAGCAGATTTGATGCCATACACAAGATGTAGGTCTTCATCTATGACTTGTGAATGATTTGTGGATCTAGGAGTAAGGATGTATGTGATGATATAGTGAAGAGTCACTAGTCATATTTCCTGTGCCAAGCCTAAGCTTCAACGTAGCTTGAGGATCTTGAAGCATCCCTCTATAGGTGTCAATCGTATTGTAACCACCTATCTCTTCCTCAAATTTTCTGGCTCCATCAGGAGTGATGCCAGCAACTGCTTGCCAAAGCTCTTCATCAATGACAATAGGAACACCCTTGACTTGAGAGTGAATTACCCTTTCCATGGTGACCTTCATGCAGGTGTAGAACACCTTAACCAACTCAAGGTAAAAAGTTCCCTGAAATTCTACAAACTTCCTCAATCCTTGAATTTCAAGAAGGTCAGGGAATTAAAAACCTTCCTTGACAAACCAGTCAAGGTTCAGATATTTGGGGGGCATCATTAATTTGGTGGCATTGAACTGGGTATAGGTCATCTTATCCTTTTCTTAAAGGAACCCTGAGTGTAATATGTTCCCTAAGGATTTGGATGACTCATCTACCTTTCTCTTTCCTATTTTGACTCTCTTCGAGGTGGACATGATGAAGGAAAGGTGTTTAGACAACTGGGCTAGAAGAAGAAGAGAAGAAAGGCTCAAAAAACTCAATGAGCAAGCAAGAAGAGAGAAAAAAATTCAGGTGTGAATTTCTCTCTTGAGAAAAGCTGAATTTATAGACAAATTCAGTACTTCAAATTTGAATTTTGAACAATGTAAGTGCTACTACACGTTCTTAGGCCATAACTCTTTAGTTTTAGATTCAAATTTTGAATGAGTTCTAACGGTTTCAATTTTCAAAAAATTTCTACAGAACTTCAGTAACTTCATCAATAATCGATTACTGAAGCAACATAATCAATTATTTCATTCTTTATAAAGGAAAATAACAAAGCAGTAATCAATTATTCCGTGACGTAATCAATTAAAGCAGATCACATTTGAAACAAAGGAGATGTTTTATTAAAGCGTAATCGATTACAGAAGAATCGTAATCGATTAAAATAGAGAATATATGAAGGGAGGTCTTTCATTTGGATGTTTAAAATCAATGAAACCAGGAGGTTGATCAACATATATCTCCTGCTCAATATATCTATTTCAAAAAGCACTTTTAACATCCATTTGGAACAATTTAAAACCTATTAGGCATGCATAAGCAAGCAGTAAACTAATGGCCTCCAATCGAGCAACTGGAGTATATGTTTCATCATAATCAATGCCTTCCTCTTGGTTGTAACATTTAGCAACCAATCTGGCCTTGTTCCTTATGATGATACCACTTTCATCAAGTTTGTTTATAAAAACCCACTTGGTGCCAATAGGTTTGTGAGAAGAGGGTCTAGGAACTAATTCTCAAGCTTCATTTCTCTTAAATTGATTTAATTCATCATGCATGGACATCATCCAATGTTCATCAAGTAAAGTTTGATCAATGCTTTTTGGTTCCATTTTTGAAACAAATGCTATTGTACAGCAAAGATTTCTTAAAGAGGATCTAGTAGAAACTCCCTTTGATACTTCCCCTATGATATTGTCAAGAGAAAGATCTTTAGTAGTTCTCCAATCCTTGTGCTCTTGAATGAGTGTCGACTGTTCCACTTTGTCATTTGAATCAAGCTTTAGCTTTTCATTAAACTTCATAACATTTTCCAATTGTTCTGCATCATTATGACATTCTTTTTCCTCCTTAGAGGTGTTAGACTCATCACATATGACATGAACTGATTCTTCTACACATAATGTTCTTTTGTTAAAGATTCAATATGCTTTGCTTTGTGAAGAGTAACCAAGAAATATACCTTCATCAGCTGTAGCATCAAATTTTTCAAGAGAATCTTTATCATTATTGAAAGCAAAACATTTGCAGCCAAATGCTCTTAAGTGTGAAATGTTTGGCTTCCTTCCTTTGTACAACTCATAAGGGGTTTTCTTCAAAAGAGGCCTTATAAGAAGTCTATTCAAAGTGTAGCAAACGGTATTCACTACATCAGCCCAAAAATGTTTTGGCAATTTTGTTTCATTAAGAAGAGTTCTAGAACCTTCTTCAAGGGATCTATTTTTCCTTTCCACAACACCATTTTCTTGAGGTATTCTTGGTGCAGAAAAATTTTGGTTGATTCCATATTCCTCACAGAATTTTTCAAAGTTTTCATTTTGGAATTAACCACCATGATCACTTCTTATTGAAACAATATTGCAAGCTTTTTCATTTTGAATAGTCTTGGCTAATTTTCTAAATGTTGTGAATGCTTCATTCTTAGATCTTATAAACAAAGTCCATGTGTATCTAGAAAAATCATCAACAATAACAAGACCATAGTAATTACCTCCTAGGCTCATAGTTCTTGAAGGGCCAAATAAATCCATATCAATAACTCAAGGGGTTTAATAGTTGAAACTACATTTTTGCTTTGAAAACAATTCTTTGTTTGTTTACCCTTTTGACAAGCATCACATATTTTATCCTTCTCAAATTTGAGCTTAGGTAAGCCAATGACTAAGTCTTTTCTAATGAGCTTATTCATATGATGCATGTTCAAGTGACTTGCTCTCCTATGCCATAATCAAGTGTCATTAGTTTTACTGATTAGGCAACTAGTGTTGTGAATGAATGCATGCTCAATGGAAAGTACATAGATGTTACCTTTCCTCTTACCAACATGTATAACCTCACTATTTTGACTATCACGTATCAAACAGAAGTTATTGTTGAAGGAAACATTGAACCCTTTATCACATAGTTGGCTTATGCTTAGGAGGTTATGCTTCAATCCTTCAACATATAGAACATTTCTGATCATAGTCTTAATGTTGTCACCTATGTTTCCTTCTCCAATTATTTTCCCTTTGTTATTGTCACCATAAGATACCATAGTGATGATTTTGCTCTAAGACACACCTGCAAAATTCAAATTAAGTGGCAAAGAAAGGTACCTAATTAAGGTTGGGTCCATAGGGGTTAGCTATTTTCTTCTTCTTTGGCACTTATATGCATTCTCCATTAGGAACATAATATTTTCTAGCAAAATACTTATAAGATGTATGCCCTCTCTTCATGCAATAGTTACAAGTTAAAGCTTTTGATGATTTTCCAAAGTAAGCATTTTGATTAAACTTGGATTTATAAAATCTCATTTGATTCTTCTGTTTTTGTGGTACAAATACAGTTTTTCCAAAACGTTTTGAACCTTGTTTGTAACACAATCCAGAAGTATCTCCAACATATTTTTGCACATTTAATATTTCAGCTAAGTTGCATTTTCCTTTATAAAACTTTTTCAAAAGATCAATCAAGTAGCTATTGTCAGAAAGTATTTAACATATACTTTTCTCCTTGACTTCTTTTGAAATCATCAAACTCTTCTTGTAACAACTTGCATTTTTCAACCTTAAAGGAGGAAGAGGGACATATACACCCATAGGCCTTGTAACTTGAAAGAAGTTTTTCATTCTCTTCTTTCAATTTACAAAGTTCACTTTGCATTTCTGCAAGTTTGGTGATGTGCCATTTTAAATCTCCTTTAAGCTTATTATTTGATTTTGCTAACTTTTTTTACCCTCATTATGCATATCATGGAAAGCATCAACAATTTGATCATATTCAAACTTTACCTCAGCTTCAGCACTAGAGAATTCTTCATCATCACTTAGAGTTGAAGTGAGACAAACATTTGCTTCTTCTTCATTCTCACTAGTTGATCCGGGTGTTGTTGATTCATTATCTTCCCAAGCAATATATGCTTTCTTTGGCTTAGCATATTTCTTAATCCTCCTTGTTGCTTCTTTAGAAAAACTAGGCAATCAGATTTGATGTGGCCAGACTTACCACATTCAAAGCATGTGAAGTTGGTGGATTTGTTGTTGTTGCTGTCCCTTTTTGTTGTTGATCTTTGACAGCTTTTTGTTTTTGTTTCTCTTCATAAACTTATAGGTTCAAGTTTTCATCACTATGATCTTCATCACTTGAATCTTCTTGTTTCTCCACACTTGATGATGTAGCTTTTAAAGCTATACTCTTTTTTTTTATCTGCATTCTCAGAATATGTTAATTGAGACATTTCTAACTCATATTCAAGTACCTTACCGAAAAGTGCAGCCATAGACATTTTGGAGAGGTCTTTTGATTCTTTAATAGTTGTAACCTGTGGTTGCCATGATCTTGTAAGACATTTCAGAATTTTGATGTTTAACTCTTCAGCATCAAAAGTCTTTCCAAGATCAAGAAGATGATTCACTATGTGAGTAAACCTTGTTTGCATCTGAGATATGGTTTCTGTGGAGTTCATCACAAACATCTCATACTCATGAATCAAAGCATGCTTCCTTGATCTTCATACATCCTCTGTGCCTTCATGAGTAACCTCTAACATATCCCATATCTCCTTGGAACTTGTACACCTAACAGTCCTAAAAAACTCATCAGAAGAAATTGCAGAGGTGATCATATGTTTAGCCTTAAAATCATATTGCACTATTCTTTTTTCAGCATCTGTCATTTTATCCCATTCTTTGGGAATCAATTTACTATCAACAATTTTCATTGGGACCAAAGGACCCTTTTCTATATCATTCCATGCACCGGGGTCATTAGATTGGATGAAAATTTGTATCCTACTTTTCCAAAAACTGAAGTGTTCTCCCTCAAACATCGGTCGATGATTTAGGGAGAGACCCTCTTTGAAAGTAATCTGACTGGTATTCATTTTCTTTATGAAAGATAGTGATCTTGAATAAATCTAAAGAACCAGCTCTTGATACCAATTGAAAATACAATGAACACACTTCAAATAACCAAGAGGGGGTGAATTGGTTAAAACAATCTTTAAAAACTTTTCTTTGAAACAATTTGCGGAATTAAAACTTGAATCATATCACTCAATCACCCCTTATCAAAAACAGAATTTTCTTTCAATCTAGATTCACCTTAGAATGCATGTAATGACTGAAATGCTTCTTGTTGATTGTATATTGATTTCCAAATACTAGCAATGAAAGAAACACAGATAAAGAACACAAGACACAACAATTTATACTGGTTCACCTCATAAACTTGGAGACTACATCCAGTGTCGTCCAACCAGCATTAGGTTAGAGTTTTCACTAAATCAAATTATTCTTTAACAAGTACAACAAGTGACAATCTTTATCAACCCTAGACAAAGATTTTGAATTCTAAAACACTATTAGAATACAAATCACAAAGATCCTGAGAAACCTACTCAGATCTTTCCCCTTCAGAACCCTACTCAAGATAGCTTGAAAGAACTAAAAATGATTTACACCACAAAATTCTAAAGGAAAGAGTTTAAGAATTACACAACCTGAAAATCCTTAATAGATGATTGAATGAATGTATGAAGTTATCAATCAACCAGGTTGAAAGAATGTCAATGCATAGACAAATCTTTCTTGAAATCTCTTTTTCTCACAAACACATCATCTTCAAAATCAATCACTCATTGATCTTCTTCACAAGATGTGTTTCTCTCAAATCAGTTTCTAGATGTTTAGAATGCACTTGGAACTTTTGGATAAGACTCTAACTCAAAGTGAATTTTCACTCTTTGAAAAATTCTCAACCTTATGAAGTGTAGACCCATAAGTTCTTTATATAAAAAAACTGATTTAACTAACTGTAATCAATTAATCCGATCAGGGAATCGATTATTTTGACTTATGTAATTGATTAAATCAACCAGATAATCGATTAAATGTTCTTGAGCTTTTTGGAAATCTTTCACGAACAATTTAATCAATTAACACAGATAAGCTCATACTGAAAACAAGCCTTTGTAATCGATTACGGCTTACTGTAATCGATTAAGGCAAACTCTTCATTATATGTAAAATGAACTAAGTAATCGATTACGATTGTCTGTAATCGATTAACACAGATAGACATATTTTGAAATAATACTTGGTAATCGATTACAAAAGAGAGGTAATCGATTAAAGTGTTGAACATGACTTTTTCAGAAATAAACACAAACATGTAATCGATTACATAGTAATGGTAATCGATTAAACCAGTGCATAAACTGATTTTTTTCAAAACTTTAAGCCGTGAGGTTTTCTTTGAAAAATGCAAGCATTTAATCTTATACTCTACATATGAATGCATGTTAATGAATTATGTCATGCAAGGATCACTAGGCTATGTACTTGAACCACTTAGACAAATTACAAATGCCATCAAAATGATTGGGTATGTAAAAAGCTAAAACTTCAAGCCAATTACTTTAGCCTTACTTTAGTCATTGCATGCACCATTTCCCTTTAGCCTTCTTTACCATGAAAACATTGGCCAACCAGGTCGAGTACCTGACATCTCTGATAAAGTGGGTTTTGAGCTACTTGTTAGTCTTTTCCCTATCCACCTTTCATAGTTCTTCTCCCATCTTTCGCTTCTTCTGTGAGATTGGTTTGGCTTGAGGGAAAATGGACAATTCGTTGCATATGACACTGGGATGAATGCCTGGCATATTAGATGGTTGCCATAAAAAAAATCGGTTTTCCTTCGTAGGACTTCGATTATATGTCTGTACTTGTGAGTGACTATTGAGGTCTCTACTAAGTTGCGTGCATTACCCAAGTTTATATCCCAGTTGTAGCTTAACGAGCTCTTCAATGGGGTTAGGGCCATTGTTAATGGTATCATTATAAGGATCCATGTCAATTGCGTCGTCTTGATTTCTCCTAGTTGTTTCGTAAATGGCCAGGGACTTTATTGGGAATTCTTCGACTACGGTAATGACTTGATTGTTGCTGCCACCAAAAGGGGGATTGAGGTTGCCTAGCTCTCTGATGGGAGGATATGGAGCCACCTTTAAGCTCTAAACGTAACACTGTTGGGCTTGCTTCTGATTTGGCTTGACAGTTATGATTTTTCCCATCAAAGCTGGGAACTTCAGCTTGAGATGTGGTGTAGAGACCATAGCTCCAAGCTCATTTAATGTTTTCCTGCCAACCAAAGCAAAATAAGAAGTATCTGCATCAACAATTAAGTATCTTATAGTAAAACTTTGTGAGAGCTTTCCCTAACCAAAGGTGGTCATTAGGTATACGTAACATCTAGTTTCCAATAGAGTGCATCGGTGGAATTGCCCTAATCGATAAGGACTTTAGACAGGTCGACCTCCATGATTTGATCGATGAAAGGATGTCGTTGAGTCATCTACCCTTCATGCGTGCCTTAGAGGTGTTGTTATCGTCCAAGGTATTGTTGGTATGACGGGAATGAGATTCACCCTGGATGCACTTGTTGATGGTGTGAGCAGAGTTTGCGTCCACTAAGGGCGTCTCAAATGAGCCTTCAACTCCTTGTGGTCGACCTTCAATTTTTTGAGTATTTCCTCATGGCGACGCTCCATCTCCGCAATACGGGCTTGGAGTTGGTGATAATTGCTAAGCATACATAAAGTTAAATGTAAATTACTTAGCAATTATCTATTTTTTTTACTTCTTTTAATGCTTCCTTTTGTGATTAAAATATAAGAATTAGCTTCGTCTGAGCTTTTGTCCAGTGGATGCTTAAACTAGTTGAGTTATGAAGTGTTGGCTGTATTTTTAGTAGAAATTCACTGCAAGGGTATAGAAAGTGGTTTCAAGGTCAGGAACTGCTCGCTCAATGTGACATGGCTTGCTCAGCGCGATAGGAACTACTTGCTCAGCGCGACAGACCCACTCAGCGCGACCAGCTTACTCAACGTGTGGTCACTTATCCAGCTGGACATTGAAGGCTCGCTCAGCGCGAACCACGACACTCGACTGCATTTTGAAGCAAAATAAGAGGGAAAATAGATATACTTACACTTGGGGATAGAAAAGACACCATTGGAGCTCTGCTAGGTCATGAAGGAGGGATCCTTCAACACCATTGGAGCTACCTCTCCACCTCGTTAACTTCAATCCATTTCCTCACATTGCCCTAATCTTCCATTTTTGTAAGCTTCTCATGGAAATGAGAGGCTAAAACCCCCATTGTTGGGAGTTCAACAACCAAATGCTTTGATAAAATGGTTCTAACTATCTATTCAATGTTATTTGCACATTATTGTTGTTTTTTTTAGCTTTATTCATGCTAGTGGTTTGATCACCCATTTGCATGCTTTGTTTTAGGTTTTAATGCATTGAAAAATGGTTATCGCCTTAAGAACTGAAAAACACTTCTAAATAATATCATGTCTATGGATAGAGTGGTTTTGTTTAGCCTAGTATATCATCTCTAATTGTAATGCAAATTAGTTAACGTGACTCTTGAGGAATTAGGAGTGAAATTAAGTGATTTAGGTCTAGCACTTGGGGAATCAAGGTTAGAACATATTAGTTGATGAAGGTGAGTGAATATAATGTTGAATAGAGAAAAATCTTTTATATCGCATCAAAGTTAGTTTCGGTTAACGAACTCCCAACATCCGTCACATTATAATCAACCATCACCGCATCATTTCGAGTGTTTGTGTCTCTTTCTCTACATTTATTATGATTTGTAGTTTATAATTAGTCAAGTTTAAGCTTATGTTGATCATTCTATCAATTAAATCAATTCATTAATTACTTAACAACAAACATGTATTAGTCTTGAGTACAAGCAAAGTCCCTGTGGAATTCGACATTTTGTCTTACCTTTTTTTTATTACTTGGACAATTCGGTGCGCTTGCTAAACCGTTAACAGTTGGCAAAGGGCATCATTATCTGTCATGGTTGTCGGAGGGGGATTGGAATTTTCTATGGGTGGCTCTTGCTTGAGACCTGATCATGTGCTGACCATAAGTGTTGATGGTCGTGGGGGAAGTTTTACCACGGTGGAAACCAAATGTACTTATCGAAATCTGAGGTGTATTGACGCCACGGTCGACTGCCATTAGAATGGGCTCCACGATCTCGTGGGTCAGGTTTGCATATATCCTCCACCTGATGAATGAGGGGGTTACCTGAAAAAAGGGACTCCAACGCTAAAGTATGTGAGTGAGCTGAGAATGAATCAAAGTGAGGGTAGAACCTAGTTATTTATAACATTGGATGAAAGTCTTGGGTCCTTGATTGTCAGGATTGTTATAACATCATAACAACTTTGTTGATAACTTGTAACAATTTGATAAGAGGATACCTGTAACTTGATAATAGGATAACGACATTATCATTAATATTCAAATATATTAATAGCGGAATGACCCTCTCACCCGACAGCTAAGCAAGTAAGGTCAATGCTCCGGATCTAGGGCTGATGCGTGTACTTTAATGCCGCATCATTTGCGGACCTTAGATAGTACACTAATCAATAAAAAAAATTACTTTTGAAATGTAAAATTTAGTTAAGTGAGTTTTATTTATTTTAATATATATTTCCACATAAAACATTAGAAATTAAATTAAAATTACAATATTAAAAAATGACTAATTATATACAAATTATGTTAGACTTTAGTAATTTTAATAAAACTTTTTCCAAGTTTGTTAAAATAACTTTATTAAGATATTGAGAATTATATGAATATATTAAATTAAATAATTAATTTTTTTAAAGTCATAGTTCTGTTATTTGTTTTTAAAGAAATTATTTTTTATTTTAAGTAAAATAAATTTTAAAAGTGATATATATATATATATATATATATGGACATCTAATTCTTGTTCATCACCTTGTGAGAGAGAGAAAAAATATAAAGTTATAAGATAAAAAAAAATGAGAAGTGTTGATAATTAGAATATATAAAATCAAGGGCAAATATGATTGTTCTTTGAAAAACTTACAAATAGTTATGCTTTTACAACAATGTACAAATCTAATCTTTTTGTTTTATTTTTTAAAATTGAAATTTATAATTGGTGAAGAAAGTAAAGATAATAATGAGTTTTATATTAAAAAAATATCCCATTTGTTTCTTTTTGGCGTGACTTACTTCACAGTATTATCAACTATTAAAATACTAATTTTTAAGTTGACACAAGGTCGTCGGCAATGTTTTTTCCACAATGAGTTGTTGGGATTTGAAATGCTTTTGCCCTTAAACATTTGTCTCAGGCTCCATCTTCTTGTCCTGATTATTCTTTGACAACAATTTCCTCTCATCTCTTCCATGTTTTCCTCCCGTTACGACTCCGATCTTCATGATGATGAGATAGAGGCAGACTTTCTCCGTGAACGGTACCAGGACGACAAGAGAAAGTATGACGTGTTTTTGAGTTTCAGAGGAGAAGACACGCGTGCTTCTTTCACTTCACATCTCTATGCCGCTCTTAAGAATGCAGGAATCATTGTTTTCTTGGATGATGAGACACTTTCAAGGGGAAAACACATTTCACCCTCGCTGCGGCTGGCAATCGAACAGTCTCGAATTTCTGTTGTTGTTTTGTCGAAAAATTACGCAGAGTCGCGATGGTGTTTGGAAGAGTTGGAGAAAATAATGGAGTGTCACAGAACAACAGGGCAGGTAGTACTACCAGTGTTCTATGATGTTGATCCCTCTCAGGTACGTCATCAAAAAGGCCACTTTGGGAAAGCATTTGAAAACCTTCTGAATAGGATTTTAAAAGAGATGGGAAATAAGTGGCCGCAAGTTGTGGGATGGAGGGAGGCACTTCGCAAAGCTACTCATGACGTAAGGTGTGTGCACTTTAATTCCATTTCCAGTGAATTTCTTATTTCCTACTTTCTCTTATTTTTAATTTACTGAACATTGTCTCTGAAAATAACATGTCTGAAGTGGAGAAATGATGAAGCGTCGGAGGGAGGCACGTCTTGAGGCTGATGACAAGTTAACGTAATTTCACAGCTTCCTCAGATTTTTTTTTACTGAAAAATCGTTTCTAAAAATAACACATGAAATTCATAATATGTATGAAGTGATGAAAGAGTGTGGGCTCAACGGAATTGGAAAAACTTGCACGTTAACCTTTGGAGGGAGGGACTTTGTCAGGCTGCTGGCGTCCCAGGGGTTGTTGTCTTCAATTCCAGGTAAATGAAACATATTCTGCTTTCAGATTTTTATTGAACTGTCTCCAAAAATAACATTTATGAAATTCGTCACATGTATGAAGTGGAGAAACGGAGATTGCTAATGAGATAAGCCTCATCCTGAAGCATTGGAGGGACGCACTATGTAAGGCTGCCGGCATCGTTTTAAATTGCAGGTCGCAACCGCAACTACGGTCCCAACATAACGGTTATTTGTCTGTTTGCAACCGCATCAGACAGCAATTACAGCCGCATCAGCTGTATTTTCCTGCAATTGCTCACCACAATATAAAGATTGTTTGACTCGCTGCAAACGCGATTCATCACCAGAAATGTCAGCAGCCATCTCAGGCAGTGAAGTCGTAAATTCCAGGTATTGAGACAATTTCTGCTTTTAGATTTTTATTGAACATCGCCTCTTAAAAAGACATTCATGAAATTTATAGCATGTATGAAGTGTTGAAACGGAGATGGCTAATAATGAGATAGAAGTCCTCATCAAGAGTTGGAAGGATGCACTTCATAAGGCTGCTGGCATCTCAGGGGTTGCAGTCTTAAATCACCGGTAATTTCACACTTGCTGCTTTAATTTCTCAAATTTTTACTGAACATATTCTGTAAAAATAACATTTATGAAATTCATAACATGTATCAAAGAGGAGAAATAGACACTGCTAATGAGATGAACCAACTCGTGAAGCGTTGGACGGAGGCACTTCGTGAGGCTGCTAGCATCTCAGGGGTTGTAGTCCAAAATTTCAAGTAATGCAACACTTCATGCTTTCTCACATTTTTCCATCAAATTCTCAGCATTTCTTAATACTGATAAATTTTTATGTATCACAGCATCATAATTGCACAATTTTTAAATTTTCTATTAACCAAATAAATCAACCTTCGTGTGTAAATTGATTTTTCTTCTTACTTCTGTTATTCAGAGGTCGCGTTTAAAGCAATTTATAGAAAGGGAAACATTTAAAAGCTGAAACAGAGGAAATATACTACATGGTAGAGTAAGAATAATTATGGTTATTGAGTGTTTATTAAAAATATAAACTTAAATTTTAAATTACATAATATTTATAATTAATTAAAAATTAATTATTGACAATTGTTTGATAAAATAATAATTTTTCTTAACTTTATTTTTAGGAGATTAATCAAATGTTGGTTAAAGTAGTACGAGAACAATAGCTTGTTTGTTTCGGTTTCATCAAATCAATTTTGCTTCTAAATAACAAAAACTAAGAATAAAAAAACATGTTTGATAAATGTAATTTCTGAAATTAATCTTTGTTTTAGTTTTCGATTACTGATATTCTTCTTTATGTCGCTCCATCTTCTTCCTTAACTCTCTTTTTCCCCATTCCAAATATTAGTTATTGAGAATTTTCTTCAAAAAAAAAAAAAAAAAAAACACTCAATCAAGTACACTCTAAGAATCATAACATGGAGTTACAATTATAAATTTTTACTCAAATTTCTCTTATTTTGTGCATAAATGTGTGAACCTTTTCATTGTTTTTTTATTGTAGGAATGAAAGTGCCGCTATCAAACATATTGTTGAAAATGTCACCCATTTGTTAGACAAGACAGAGTTGTTTGTTGCCAATAATCCAGTGGGAGTAGAACATCGAGTGCAAGAAATGATTGAGTTGCTAGACCAAAAACAATCAAATGATGTTTTACTAATAGGGATGTGGGGGATGGGAGGCATTGGTAAAACAACAATTGCAAAAGCCATTTACAATATGATTGGCCGCAATTTTGAGGGAAGGAGTTTCCTTGCACATATTAGTGAAGATTGGGGGCAAGACTCTGGCCAAGTGTATTTACAAGAACAACTTCTATTTGATATTGACAAGGAAACAAATACAAGGATACGTAACGTTGAATCAGGAAAAATTATATTAAAGGAAAGACTTCGTCATAAGAGGGTATTGCTTATACTTGATGATGTGAATGAACTAGACCAACTGAATATTTTGTGCGGAAGTCATGAATGGTTTGGTCCAGGGAGTAGAATAATCATCACAACCAGAGATATTAGTATACTTAGAAGGGGACGAGTTGACAAAGTGTACAAAATGAAAGGAATGAATGAAGTTGAATCAATTGAGCTTTTTTGTTGGCATGCATTCAAGCAAGCCAGGCCTAGTGAAGATTTTATCGACCTTTCTAGAAATGTAGTTGTATATTCTGGGGGATTGCCACTAGCTCTTGAAGTCCTTGGATCCTATTTGTTTGATATGAAAGTAGCAGAATGGGAAAGTGTATTAGAGAAACTCAAGAGAATTCCTAATGATCAAGTACAAAAAAAGTTAAAAATAAGCTATTATGGTTTAAGTGATGATACAGAGAGGGAAATATTCCTTGATATAGCTTGTTTCTTTATTGGAATGGATCGATTTGATATTATACGGATATTAAATGGTTGTGGACTTTTCGCAGAAAATGGAATACGTGTCCTTGTAGAGAGAAGCCTCGTATCTGTTGATGATAAGAACAAGCTTGGAATGCATGATTTGCTACGAGACATGGGAAGAGAAATTATTCGTGAAAAGTCGCCAAAGGAGCTTGAAGAGCGTAGTAGGTTATGGTTTCGTGAGGATGTGCTTGATGTATTATCAAAAGAAACTGTAAGTCCATCATTTATTGTTTTTGTATTTAAAGTATCTAAAGCCTAAGGAAACAACATACACAATTATGAGTTAGTTGTTAACATTCATTTGTATGATTGATAGTCACAACAATTTGACAATTAGTTTGGATGTGAATGTTTTTTGCTCCTTGATTAGCTCCTATATATAACTACTGATGGGTTTTCAAGGAGAGTTTTGACTACTATATATCTATAAGTTGTGCATATTTTACCCTTTAATTTGTTTCTCCTGCTATAGGGAACAAAAGCTATTGAGGGACTAGCTTTGAAATTACCAAAAACTAATACAGAAAGAGTTCGCACTAAAGCTTTTAAGAAGATGAAGAAACTCAGGCTGCTTCAACTTGCTGGTGTTGAACTTGATGGAGATTTTGAATACCTTTCCAAAGATCTTAGATGGCTTTGTTGGCATGGATTTCCTTTGACATGCATACCAAGAAACTTTTATCAAGGAAGTCTAGTTTCCATTCAGTTAGAAAACAGTAACATTACAATTTTGTGGAAAGAGGCACAGGTATATATTAATTTTGTTTTTTGCATTTCATGAGTTATTATCTTCTTTTTTATTGATGCAATTTAAATTGCCTCCTATATTAATACTATTTGATTATATGGTACTGTTAAAGATTCCATCAATGTTTTTGAGTTTCAGTAAAAGTTTAAGTTGAAAGAATTGAAATCAAACTTTTATATAATCATATTTCGAATATAAGTTCTAATCTCCCTTTTTATATGGGAAACAGGTAAACATAGAAGAGGAAATAAGGAATATATATAAAAATATTATGAATATCAAGATGCATAGAGATATCTTTTCATATCTTAACATATCTATATTATTTATAACAACCCCTTAAGTTTGTGAATGGATATCAATCATTTTCAACTTGTCAGTCCTATGGCAAACACAACTACCAATTGGAGCCGGACAGGAATATGTGCAGTGATTATAAAACCGCGATCCAATTTTTCTTTGATGAACTTCCTATCAATTCCTTTTGCTTTATTTTGTCTTGTTGGACTGTATAGTTGGCAATACTGCTAGTAACTGAATTGTTATCATAAAGCGACCTTGTAGGTCCTTATTATTTTACTTTGAGGTCATTAAGAATAATCTTCATCCATAACCCCTTGCAAATATCATGTGCCATGGTTCAAAATTCTGCTCTTGCACAAGATTAAGCAACTACAATTTATATATCTCTGTGGACAATCTACCCTCTTTGTTGAAGCAAGATTAAGCAAATATCATGTGCCATGGCTCAAAATTCTGCTCCTTCATGTTACTAGATTAATTTCTTCTTAGAAACATGTACCATCTAGAGCTTGACCTTCTATCTACCATGAACCTATCATAGTCAGCATCTTTATATACCTCTGTAGACAATCTACCCTCTTTTTTGAACAACAATCCTTTCCTAGACTTGCATTCAAAATATTGGAAGACTCTATTAACTATCTGCAGGTGCCTTTCATGGGAATCATGCATAAATTGGCAGCCACAATAACAACATAAGTGTTGTCTGGTATAATATGAGACAAATAAATAAGCTTCCCCACCAATCATTACGCATAAGCAATATTAAAAAAAGCCTAAAACATGTTTTTGATTCCTAATAAATGTAACACCTCCATCGAATCACACAAGAATGAGAGATGCAAGGATGTACAAATATGGGACTATATAGTTAAAGATGCAAGACTTAAAAAAATTAATTAGTATTACTTTGACCAACAAGATACATATACTTTTCAGTATTCTATCACTTAGGAACTCCACAATTAAGCATGCTTGGATTGGAGCAATTATGGGATGGGTGATCTTCTAGGAAGTTTTCCTAAAAATGTGTGAATCATGACAAAGGACACTAAATAGTCTTGTGTTGGTTTGTGGAGATAATCATTGATCCTAAAAGTATCAAAACAGATTGTCGAGATCTCGGAAAGGACTACCTATGAAGGGTACTGACCGGTGGAGGATTCTGATCAACAAGAAAATTGAGTGAAGTGTCACTGTGTGAAATTTTGTAGAGTGTGAGTTGTCAAGATGGGCATGTAACACCACAATCGAATCACACCAGAATGAGGGGGATCCAAGGCTGTGTATGTATAGATTTGTACGATTGAGGATTACTTAAAGGAATTAACTGGTACTAGCTATACCAACATATGCATCTATTTTTTGGTAGCTTATCACTTAAAAATTTCGCAGTTATACGTGTTTGATTTGGAGCAATTATGGGATAGGTGACCTTCAGGAAAGTTTTTCAAAAACATGTGAGTAAGGACAAAACACGTTGAAAATGTTTGTGTTAGTTTGTGGGAATAGTCATTGATCCTGAAAGCGGCAAAAGTTGAGTCTAATGTCACCATGTGAAGTGTCATAAAGTGTAAGTCGTTGAGATGTCAATAATCAAGGGCGTTACAATAAATAAGTTAATTTTGTGTTTACTCCTTGGTTAAAAAAATCATTTGTTATTAGTCTTTTTCAAAGAGATTAATAACAAATGAAAAAAATTATCAAGAAACAAACATAAAATTCGATAATTTATTAGGACTAAAAAAAGTGTTAAGGAGCAAAAAAAAATTGTTGTTTTATTAGACTCAATGTAAACAAAAAATTTATCAGGCAACAAACATAAAATTTACTAACGTATCATAGACCTAAAACATATTTTAACTTAAAAGTAATCATTATACATTAGCACATTATAAAAAACTCAATTTTCCTTGATACACCCGCAAAAAAAAACCTTATCTGACCACTATGTATCGATGAAACCTTGATAAATTAAAACAAAATCATTAAACTCATTGGAAATCAAAATTCAATTTCTTAGAGATTGTCTAATAAAATAATATGGTTATTATGAATTTACATGATTGCTCTTTCTGAACTCCAAAGTTCATAGAGCTTATGACCACCTACCCCTTGTGCAAATACTTCAATATAATAAAATCAAAGAAAAGGTTAGGTAAGAGTTCAAAAGCTAACTGATTAAAGAAGTTATAAAATGCTAATAAAAAACTTTCAATAATTGGAGTGATATATATACATAAATGTAAAATTGGGTGGAAGGCTTCAAAAGCAGCAGTAAAGCTAAGCTAATATATATTGGCACTAAAAATTTGACTATATGAGTATAAATATTTCACTTGCTACATGTAATGTTCATGACACATTGCATTGGCTTTCATATATTTTTTTAGTTTTATCTCTAACTTTTCTCTATGGTATTTATTTATTGCAGTTGATGGAGAAGCTGAAAATTCTTATTCTTAGCCATTCTCATTACTTAACACACACTCCAGACTTTTCGAATTTGCCTAATCTTGAAAAACTAGAACTCATAGATTGTCCAAGGTTGTGTGAGGTTTCGGATACCATTTTACATAAAGTTCTTCTAATAAATTTTCAAGATTGTATCAGACTACGAAAACTTCCAAGAAGTATCTATAAGTTGAAATCTCTTAAAACACTCATTCTTTCTGGATGTTTAAAGATTGACAAGTTGGAAGAAGATTTGGAACAAATGGAATCTTTAACAACCCTTGTGGCTGATAAGACTGCAATAACAAGAGTGCCAAATTCAATTGTTAGATCAAAAAGCATTGGATATATTTCTGTGTGGCTATGAAGGATTCTCACATGATGTGTTTCCTTCCATCATTTGGTCTTGGATGTCACCAATGAACAGTCTCTCTTCTCGCAATCAAACATTTACAGGCATATCATCTCTTGTTTCATTAGATGTGCCAAATAGAAGATCCAATCATCTATCATATATTTCCAAAGACCTTCCAAAGCTTCAAAGTCTTCGGGTAGAGTGCGGCTCAGAACTTCAACTTTCTCGAGATGTTACAAGTATTTTGGATGCTTTAGATGCCACACATTCTGAAAATTTGGAATCAATTACCTCACATATGCATAATATGAAATGCAACAATATAGTTTCCAATTCAGGATCAAATTCCTTGACATCACTTTTATTTCCAATAGGAATGAGTTGTGAAATCACCCGTATTCTGAGTCAAAGAATTTTGCAGGTATCACTCTATCACCTTCTCTGGTAAATGTATCTAATTGAAATATTTTAATAAATATGCGTGTGTACGTACATATAGTATTATATTACTTATAAATTCAAGTTTGAATATTACCTTATCTTTTGGTAGTTGAATTATTTTTAATATATCAATCATATGTGGAAGTCTATATTGTTATGTGTCGTTAGTATAAAAATTAAAAAATATAAACATAAGAACTTAAACATATTGCTTTAAGTAATTCGAGCATTTGCACCAAAACTAGGTAATGTATAAATTAAAAATAATCTTTTAGTTTTTTTAGCTTAAATAA
>PYAF01006153.1:617416-676022 GCA_007407185.1 Glycine tomentella
ATAATGCATTCATATGCATAACAAATTATATGCTTGTTGAATAAAGCAAATATAATTTTTATAAAAAGATGTACAAATAATGATAATATACTCCAATTGAAAATACTTGTAGTAATTATATTAACTCCTTAAGAAATACGTATTAGTCCATCTATCATCGCAATAAGAAGAAATCCATAAATATGAATTTTACATTAGTTAAGTGTAATCCTTGTAACATCATTTATGTATACTTTATTTTATCATTAATTGTTACGATCTTCAAAGTGCATATTTTTATGTGAGATAAAAATTATTATTCTCATGATAAAAATTTCAAAATTAAATCAAAATACTTCTCTCTCACTTTTTTTTTTGGTTGGCATGCAACTTTTGACAGTTTGGACCAACAATCTTTGTTTAAATAATCCAAGCAAGTATTCTTATGTATAAGCTTAAAAAAGTTCAATAATTTACCTTTTTCCTACAAGTTAAAATAGATTTTTGGTAATAAAAAGATATTCATATTTTTTATGTACGAGAAAATGAGTTATTATCTTGTTATATCTTAAATTGTTGAATTAATTATAAGGTGGTATTAATGCATTGGTCGATAAGCTTTTGAGCATATATTTTCATTTTTACAGAAAATGACTACTTGTGATCAAGCTTGTTTGCTCCCCGATGATAATTATCCAAATTGGTTAACCTTCAACAGTGAAGGTTCTTCTGTGATTTTTGAAATCCCTCAAGTGAATGGGCATTACTTGAAGACAATGATGTGCCATATCGATTATTGTTCCCCAGACAACATAAAATCAGATGGCCTTAAAAATTTGTTGGTGATAAATCACACAAAGGCCACCATTCAACTTTATAACAGAGATTCATTAAACACCTTTGAAGATGAGGAGTGGCAAAGGGTACTATCAAAAATAGAGCCCGGAAACAAAGTGCAAATTGTTGTTGTTTTCTGGAGCATATTACTGATTAACAAGACAACAATTTATCTCATATATGAGCCAATGGATAAATAATAGAACACTTCCATGCACCAAATTAAGAATTTATAACTATTTAATGGTGATGAAAATGTATGTGTTGTCCGGACGATCTATCTCTCCTTAAGTGAAATCCATATACGAAAATCGATTTCGATTGGTACTGAAAATAGATGTTTGTTTCTAGTGCTACAAGTGGAGTAGATTTGTCGAGCTTCAAAGTATTAACTGTTCTGTTGCTGGGATAATGTTTATGCTAGATTTACCTGCAGCACATGTGATACCATAGGGATGAACATGGTTTCCAAAGGGATCCAGATTCTTGATTTTCTTCAAAATAATTTCCTTGATATGAAATTATGGATGTCATTCGCAACTCTGGTAAATTTTATGCCTTTTAAATGCATCATAGGGTGCCCCTGAATATTCATTAGCAAACTTGCATTGATGCCACACATATTTTGTATTGATAAACAATTTTGCGTAAATGCCCTTTTATTGTCAAATGATCCATTCAACTGATCTCACTTAGTAGGTTACGGTTTTTGTTGTTGTACTTTGTAGAAGCTGTTGTTGTGTTGAGGGTTTCTAATTCTTTACATGAAAGTGACCCTCCGACCTCCATTAATTACTTTATTTTTTGCTAACATATGTTTTTATCCCTAATAAACTAAACTCAAATTTTGTGGTTCCTCATTGATAAAGAATTTGTCTTAAGTCCCAAAAAAACAATAATTTTATTTTTTGTGCTTGACATTTTTTTTAGTCTTTGATAAATTAACAAATTTTTGGTTTGCTCTCTGATAAAAAAAAAAAAAAATCCATTTGTTATTGATGTTTTTCAAAGAGTAATAACAAATGAAGAAACAAAATATATGTCTAATGTTTTGGTCAATGCTTTCCTGAAGCATTGTAATATTTGGTTCGCTATATCCCCATGTCTTATGTTATGTCTTGAATAGAAATCATAATTATCTGAAAATGTAGTACTGTATCATTGGATTGGCTCTGCTCTTAACTTACTCATTTGACTGGTTATGTTCTTAACGAACTTATTGATGGGTAAAAAGGTTTTCATAAAATGTGATAGTTTACTTGCCACATTATTTGCTTTAAAACCCATCAAAGTTGCCATCGATCCTTTGCTCCTCTTTTTCAAAGTTGCTGGAACAACAGTGTGTTTAAGCCTTCTATCAGGCTTAGTTTCTTAGCACATTGTTATGGTTTTCTCTAAATGAATATTTTTATGCAGAATGGAAAAGAAGTTCACGATATTGATTTTCCACCTTGAAACCCAGATCGGGGACATCTTCAATGACTTCAAGACCAATGGAGCAGAACAAGCATCTCGCGCGAACCCAGATTTGAAATCGGTAGTAGCAACAACCTTGTTCATATGCTGAAACCTCAGCCCAATCCTGTTGAGATCCACCGCATCTCCTGTGGAACAATTTCACTTCTTTTGCACCACTGTGATTTCCTCATTGCACCACTGTAATTTCACTTCTTTCTCTTATGTCTGGAAGGTTGATTAAACGATTGAGACTAAGAATGTGATAAGAAGTTCATAAATTTCAATTTGATGACTCAACTCATGGGCCTATTTAGAATATTATTTTTCCTTTCAGTCTTTGGATACCTCAAAATATTTGGATTTTTTTTTTAATAATTCAGATCATATATGTATTTTGGGGATGATGATTTATGTATGTTGTGGAATTTATTGGTGTTGCTCTAGATTGAATTTGATTTAAAATTTAAAATGCTATAGTTGGAGCATGTGGGTTGAGTTACATTTGGGTTAAATGTGTAATATCTCAATTTTTCATGTGTGTGTGGTAGATAATGTCATTGTTTTGTTGTGTAATCGAGTAGTGTTTTTAGACTATTGAAATAATACAAAATGAGATATTATCATAGGATACCTTAGCATGGTTAAGCTCTTAATTTTTAAGTTAAAGTCTAAAAAAAATAAGGATAATTCAGAGAAAATTTTCTGGTCAAATAATGGTCAATTCATTAATGGTTTGGATGTTAATAATTGGATTTTAGTCTAAAAATAGAAATTAGAAACCTAAAAGAAGAAAATTAGTAATTAATGTAAGTAAGATTAGAAATTAAGTGGTGATAATTAAGGTTGATTAATGGTTGGTGATCTAGATTTCATAGAATTAGAAAATGGGTAATTAAGTCATAAGAGTTTAAAGTGGATCACATTTTTGTAAATGACTATAAAATTAGTTTAAAACTATAATTTTAGTTTAATTAGTTGGTGACTAATTAAAGTGTCTAATTATATGATGTAGAATAATTAAAATAATTTAGATTTGTTATATCCTAAAAAATTACAACTCAAACCAACAGAGAAAACTTTGTGTTATGTCTTCTGTGCTTGTGCATATTTAATAAAAATAATTATATGCTTTTAATTATTGATTTCATGTTACGTATATAAATATCACTGCTAAAAAATAGTCATTTAACATCACTATGTTAACATCGATTTTTGATGAAATCGATGTTAGTAAAAATGTAGTGACATATTTGTAAATAAGATGACTACGTTAACATCAATTTTTCCAAAAACCGATGTTAACATGAGTTCGTTATCATTGATTTTCTGAAAATCAATGTTAACGTACTCATGTTATCATCGGTTTTTAAAAAACCAATATTGAGTTTGTTGTCAATAACATCGGTTTTATCTTAAAATCAATGTTTTTATAACAAATGATTTCTGACACCCAAACTTTTCACTTTCACGGCGTTGAAACACTTAAACCGTTCAGTCTCGTGGCGCTGAAACCCTTAAACCCTTCACTCTCACTCTCTCACCCTTCACTCTCATGACCTGTCGTGAAATTCCCGGTGTCGCTCTCTCACTCCAGCAGCAGTGGTGAAACTCCTGGTGCGGTCTTGCTCTCTGACTCTCGCTCTCCCTTTTGTCCCTCTCGCTCACACTCAACGAACTACCTCGCGACTTCAATTCTAGGTTAGTAAAATTCTCGCACCCAACATTCACAAGGAAATTTCCTTTGTCGAGGCGCACACCCCAGATTTCTACGGGTTGCTTTTCCCGGTTGGGTGACATTCCGTGAATTGGCGAAGAAAATTATTTTGATGGTTTTCCGGTAATAGATACAAGTTTGACAAGAAAATTATTTTGATGCCTATTTAAAAAACATCTGCAATTTATTTGAACGTGAAATTTAAAAATTTATCTTACTCCCTATCTGAATGAACTGGGGAAGTGTTTAAGGAATTTGGATGGCTGATTAGATGAACCTTCTTTGTCATTTGAGTGTCGGGCCATAGGAACAAATTTATGATGAGTGTGCAATTGTGGATGGCTATGATTTTGTTTTGATAGTTGTTTTTCTGTTTCTTATCTTCTTCAATTAAATGAGATTCCTTACTATCATTAGTGTCATTGCCAATAAGACACTCTTAAGAACTAAGCACTAACTTCATGGAAAGATGAGACAAACTCGAAGAATTGGTAGGCCTATATGTGGAATATGGGGTTCCTTGGATGTAGTTGACTTGTCATGTTATTAACAAATAGCAAAAAAGTGTGCTTGGAATCATGATGAATGTGCAGTTAGTGGTATTTAATCCCGTGTGTGCAGTAATACAGTGGAGCATTGCTGGATATATGTGAGAATCACTGAAAGTTCACACTTACATATCAATGAAATGTGAACTTTGAGTGATTTTATTAGTATAAGAATATGAACCATAACTTTCGGTGATGCTCTATCCTTACTAATCTAGTAAATCATGAATTCATAACTCATTTGTTTCAAATTGCATATTTTTATTAAGTTTTTTTTATGTTTAAATTGTTGCAGGTTTGCAGAAAGTTACTAAGACTTAAATTATATTAAATGGAAATTGTAGCCATTTTTCCCCCTAATTTGCTTAACCTCTTTGTGAGAAATAAGATGTTGGACAAGATATGCAGTTTCAGTGTGGTGCTTATTATAAGAAATGTAGGGCCCTTTGTATTTACTTGTTAGAAGTCCTTTTGTCATGACTTGGTTACTTTCATATGTTTATCTAACATTATCTTATATATGGAACCGTTACATTATGCAAATTTGAATAGCTTTGGTAATTTGTAATATGCATACTAACATTTTTGTACATATATAATATTAGATTCTAGAGTGAAGTGGGATAGCTTTTTCATAACTTTGTTTCCATTAGTGGTGGCGGTATAGTATCATAACGGAGGGAAGTGTTCAAGTGTAGGATGTTGTTGCTTAATTTATTATTAGTTTGTAGCTATTAAAAATAAGATTTATAAACTTAAAGTAGTCAATGTTTTTAGTGACGCGTACCCGTGGTTAGTGATATCATAATCACTACTACCTCACAATGAGGACTAAAATTTTTAGAACTCATTTAGAGATAAAGTGATCAATTATAGAGCACAATTCCTATCTCCTAAAATGATTCCAATTCTAAAATAATTATATTGACATTTTTGTTTAATCTCAACAAGATCTAAATTATATTCTTGTATTGTAACACCCCGTAGGCCTCCGACGTGTTATCATTAATAATATTAGTTTAGCGCTTAAAACATAGCTTATAAAACTTAGCGGAAGCACAAAATCGCTTTTCTTGATACATTATGTATGGAATAATCATGTCTCATACAATACACACACATCTCATGATTCACACCCCTGCTGATCCAGTTTGCAACATATCATACATAGGCAGATAATTACATACTCATCAGTTATGCTCAGGAGGTAAGTCATATATATACATATATATATATACATATATATATATATATATATATCAACAACAGTTCTGTACAAACATATACATCATAAACCGCACCACACATGCCGTGGTGATACAAAATATCAGCCCTCACAGAGGGTATACGGAACTGTACATAATCTAGGGTACACACACCCCAGCCCTATCAAAGGTACAAAACATAAACCATACAAAATGAGCCTTCAAGCTCCCACTGTGGCCATCAGCTAAACCACTTAGTCTCAACTGGGCCTCCGGCTCTGAGACTGATCTTCTCGTCTAGATATATCACCTGAAATCATACAAATCCCCACACGGGATGAGATAACATATCTCAGTAAGCTCAGGGTTCCTGGGAAATCATTCCCACCCTGACTCACAGATTCACAACATAAGCATCAGACAATCATATCAAACATCATAACTGGCCTCATGTCCTAGCCCTCTGGCCCTCATCATATCATAAACATTAATACATAACAAATGGCAGAGAACCCTCCATGCCCTGGCAGAGAACCCTCAATGCCTCGGCAGAGAACCCTCTATGCCGTTCCACGTGGCAGAGAACCCTCCATACCCTTGGCAAAGAACCCTCAATGCCAATAATACAAGGCAGAGAACCCTCAATACCCTGTATTCAATCTATTGGCCAAAAGATTCATCTCAATTATAATCATTCATCCAATACAGATGCACACAATCTCAATATAATCAATGCAAGTAATGCCACAGCTAATGCATGCATCATGAATCATGACCAACACTCCCCATGAGTGTGTGGTGTGCAATCAAGCGGGAATTCATTCCCCAGAAACACTGAACTTACCTGGTAAGGTATCACTCTGCAGTTCCTTCCCAGGTCTGTGGCTCCCGCCACCAACAGCCTCAAGATCAATGCCTAATCAAGGCATAACAATCTCATATCAAAACCAAACCAAACGACATTCCAGCACAAAGCATATCATAATATAATTCCTATCCTAGGGTTCAAAGAAATCAAACCATCACTAGGCTTCTCACAGACCTATCAAGGTCCCTCAGGGCTGCCAACAAAGCATCTGAGTCATCACAGACTCAATGCAGCCTCTTGTCTGAGTCCCAACTATCAACAGTTTTCATAATCCAACATATAACTGGAATGGTTTAAGCCTTCACTAAGGCACCATTCCACTAGCCTCTCAGGCTCAAGATAATCATAAACACGGCTTTGACATATCAAAATACAGTTACAAGTGACCATCACACAGGTCACATAAGCATCACAGAGCCAAAAACCAAAGTCATCTAAATCAAAAACTGAAAGCTAATCCTTCATCTATTCATCGCTCTAAACAAGTTTCTCTTCAAGACCCTGGGCTAATTCTAGCCCCAGCTCAAGTGGGTCACTATTCATGAAACCCCTCAGATTCAAAATTAAACGATGAAACTTATGTTTCTTACCTCAGTGGCGACTCCAACAGCCTCAGAACAGCTTCCCCTAGCTTCTATGTTCTAATCACGCTGTGGTTCTGCGCCAAGCTCAAGTTCTCTGAGCTTCTCCTCTGAGGTTCCTCTTCTCACCTTGAAATGGGGTTTTCAGGAGAAAGGATGAAGGATTTAGCTTTCTGATCGGTTCAATCGCAGTTATATGTCGTGGGTCAGTGTTTAGGCTAGCGTCTAAGGTCCTAGGAAGCTCGGAAACTCCTCTAATGGAGGTTTAGGTCAGAGGGGAAGAAGAAGAAGTGAAAGTGCCAACATTTTTGAAGGTTTGAACCTTTTATAGGCCTCTGCGCGAATCCCACGCCTCAAGCGTGGGTTGGCAGAAAAATTTTCACTTCTGGGCTGCTTCCCACGCCCCAGGCGTGGACTCCACGCCTCAAGCGTGGACCTTCCACGCCCCAAGCGTGGGTTCCCACGCCCCAAGCGTGGGACTCCAGAGGAAATTGGTTTTCTGAGCTGTTTCCCACGCCCCAGGCGTGGACCCCCACACCCCAAGCGTGGAACCTCAGAAAAACCAAAAATAAAGCCTTAAAAGCATAGTTATAACATGTATCCCTAGTATATCCAAATTAAATTCCAATTCTAGTGTATCCCTAGCATAACTATGTACCTAAAAATCCATCGTGTTGATTCAGTTTCTGGCAAGCTTGAGGATCTCTAGTCTGTGCTGGGTCTTGAGGCTGGAATTCCATCGTGTTGAATAATAAGTTACCAGAATGAAATGTTCAAAAGTTTTTTCTTTAATTTGGTAATATTACATAATTAAATATCCAATACCAAATTGCTGGTCTAACTTAAAGACAATGGTATGATAGAGAATATGTATTAACATCTTTACATATGTCGACTAAAACTATTTGTGGCGCTGGTAGAGTAAATTGTGGAGTTATATTATACTCTGTTATTCCTATTCTTTATTATTGTTCAGTTAACTTAGACATAGTTGACAATTTTCAGTTTTGTCTAGACATGTATATGTCACTTTCAAGTGAATTTTGGTTTTTATTCCATCCTTGTATATGTGCATATATTGGATTTGGGGTTTCCACATTCTGTCTCTTTTTGAAATTTTTGTTTGTTTTCATATTGATCCTCTATTCCAAAAGACATAAAGGCTCTACCTTTATCACCTCGTTTCTGTTGATGGTAGTCACTGTCAATTGAGTGATTTTTTGTTCCACGTGTTGAAGTATCGTTCATTGCTTGACGATTTTTACTTTTATTGTTTTGATATTTGAAGTATGTTAATGTAGAGTATCATGAATTATTTAGTTTTTTATTTGTTCCTGTTATGGTAATTGTAATTTGTCAGTACTTTCAAATGGATTTTTTTTCTCTTACAAGTGTTTTATAACTTGTTTTATGTGATTAATGACTATTGTTTTATATGTAATTAATATTCATTATGAATGAAACTTGGTTTCTCTTTTGAGATTCAATATAATGATTCTTCCGTATAGTTTGGATTAATCATTGTATTGAATATTGAATTGTCCATTTGGACAGTTTGAGAATAGTCATTTTTTTTATAATAGATTCATACGTATAGGTTAACTTTCTTTTCTTAAATTTGATGAAATTTCGCTATAGTGCATTTCACTTTGTTCTCCATGTACATACTTGATTGTGGTCGAATTCATCTCACTGCTTTCATGTCGTGTACTTGGAGATCAATGCGAAATGCTGCTAAAATTTTATCAAATCTAAGAAAAGAAAGTTAACCTTTTACGTATGAATCAACTATAAAAAAATGTCTTCTTGAATAGGATAAGGCCATACCTTTAATGAAAAAAGTGAGGTTTTCATGCATGAAACAACTTTGTGAGTATCACAGAGTTATTAATTACATGGATCGACGTTTGATGAATGCAAGTCCCATGAATCCTGCTTTTTGAGGAAGGCATTGAACAGTTTTTGGAATTTTCCTCCAAAAGAAGTTGACTTGATAAGGATGGAAAATATTTATGTCCTTGTATAAATTGTTTAAATGAGAGACGACAAGTAGTAGACGACATACGAGAACATCTTCTATATGATGGGATTAAGAAGAATTATACGACATGGATATGACAAGGTGAATTGACAGACATGCAGAGGAGGTCTCGCACTAGACCGGTTGATGTACAAATGGGAGATCGATTAGAGGATATGATTTGTGATCTTGGACAAGAGTCTTTTCAGAAAGCACATGCCCCTATGTATGATACATTGGAAAGTGATTCGAAGAAGCCTTTGTATCCAGGGTGCAAGAAGTCTTTGATGCTATTGTAGTGCTGTTATGTCTGGTAAATGTCAAGGCCAAATATGGGTGGAGTGATAAAAGTTTCACTTCACTGCTTTAGGTGGTGCAGCATATGCTTCCAGAGGAAAACACGTTGCCAAAAAGTTATTATCAGGCGAAGAAGATATAGTGTCCGATGGGTATGGAGTATCATAAAATCCATGTCTGCCTTAATGATTTCATATTGTAAAGAAATGAGTTTGAAGAAAACCATAAATGCCCCAGGTGTGGGGTATCACAGTACAAAGTGAAGGATGGTGATGAGTGTAGCAATGACAAGAGCACAAAGAAAGGCCCCCTAGCAAAGGTGTTGTTGTATCTTTTAATCATTTCAAGGTTTAAGCGTCTGTATGGTAATGAAGATGTTACAAAAGACCTTACATGGCATGCAGATGGGAGAAACTGCGATGGAATGCTCTATCATTCGGCTGATTGCTCCCAGTGGAAAAAAGATTGATTGTTTGTATCCGAATTTTGGAAAAGAGGAAAGAAATCTTAGGCTTGGACTTCCAAGTGATAGAATGAATCCCTATGGAAATTTAAGCACTCAGCACAATTGGTGGCATGTTTTGATAGTCATTTACAACTTGCCTTCTTGGTTGTGCATGAAGCAAAATACATGATGTTGTCTATGATGATATTGGGCCTAGGACAGCCAGGAAATGACATCAATGTTTGTCTCAATCCCTTGATTGAAGACTTGACAAAGGATTGAGACGAGGGGGTTGTCGTGTTTGATGGGTATTGAAATAAGACATTCAAGTTGCGTGCAATGCTATTTTGTACCATTAATGACTTTCCAACATATGGAAATTTGAATGAATACAATGTTAAGGGCCATCGTGCATGCCCTATCTATGAAGAAGACACGAGCTACATACAACTGAAACATGGAAGAAAAACAGTATACACTCGGCATTGACGTTTTTTGAAACCTTATCACTCTTATCGACGATTAAAAAAAGCTTTTAATGAAAGTCAAGAACATGAAAGTGCACCGATACCATTAACTAGTCAACAGGTTCTTAAGCAGGTTGAGGACATCAATACTACATTTGAAAAGACCCAAAAGAAGATGATAACTAAAACTTGCATATGGAAAAAGATGTCTATATTCTTTGATCTTCCATATTGATCCGATTTTATATGTTAGACATTGTATCGATGCTATGCATGTGAAAAAAATGTGTGCGATAGTGTCATCGACACACTTCTTAACATTCAAGACAAGACAAAAGATGGTTTGAATACTCTTCAAGATCTAACTAAGATGGGTATATGTAACCAGTTACATCCAAGGTCTGATGGTAAGAAAATATACTGTCACACTTTATCAAGAAAGGAGAAGACAAGTTTTTGTCAGTGTCTACGTCATGTCAAAGTGCCACAGGGATACTCTTCAAATATTAAGAGCCTTGTGCAACTGAAACATCTGAAATTAGTTGGCTTAAAGTCTCATAATTGACTTGATGCAACAACTATTAGTCGTGGTGATTCGAGATATGTTGCCTAACAAAGTGAGGCATGTCATAACTCGCCTGTGCTTTTTCTTCAATGGCATTTGTAGCAAAAGTTATCGACCCTGTAAAGTTAGATGACTTTGAAGATGAGCTGTTATTACGTTGTGTCAGTTGGAGATGTATTTTCCTCCTTCATTTTTCGACATCATGGTTCACTTAATTGTTCTTCTGGTCAGGGAAATTGAACTATGTGGTCTCGTTTATTTACAGTGGGTGTATCCAGTTGAGCGATACATGAAGATCTTAAAAAGATATATAAAGAATCTACATTGTCCTGAAGTATCCATTGTTGAAAGGAACATTGCACAAGAAGCTATTGAATTTTGTTCAGAGTACATTGAAAAGGCAAAGTCTGTTGGGCTTCTTGAGTCTAAGCATGATGAAAGAGTGAGAGGTAAGGGTTTGCAAGGGCTACATGTTACAAATCCTGGTGTAGAGGAATTGCAACAAGCTCATTTGTATGTACTAAATAATAGTAATGAAGTGTTGCCATACATAATTTGTCATGAAGCCTTAGCCAAGAAAAGTAACCCAAAAATGACCAAGAATAGGGTGTTGAAAGAGCATAACAAGACTTTCCTAAATTGGTTTAAAGATACAATCTTTGGTGATGAAAATGCCTCTAAAACGTTAAGGAAGTTAGTAGATGGGCCTAAAAGAAATGTTATAAGTTGGTAGGGATACGATATAAACAAGTATTAATTCTACACCAAATCACAAGATGACAAGAGTACAATGAAAAATAGTGGGGTTATTCTTAGCAATGAATCCCAACACTTTGTTACTGTACATGACCACAATCTCTGTCTAACGTCCATGCCTTACTTTGGAGTCATTAATGAAATAAGGGAGCTTAATTATGTTACATTCACTGTGTGTGTTTTCAAGTGTAAGTGGATTGATAGAAATATCGGTGTGCAAACTAGTGATTTGGGATTTACTTTGGTAGATCTTAAGAAGCTAGCTTATCAAAATGAGTCTTTGATCATGGCAGAACAAGCTAAACATGTTCCTTTTTGTTGTTTTTATTATCATTTAAATAAGATTTGTTACAAAGAAAGTGTTCACTGTCATTAACTTATTATTATTAATTGTGTAGGATAAATATGGACATGAGTTTTCGACTAAACCTATGCATAACTTGAAACTTGATGACGATCCCTATACTAGATCACATTGACGATCCCGCAGCTTTTCCTTGGGCCTATGCAGGTGTCGTGGGATACTACTGTATTTGGAGTGTATAATGACGATGTCCCCTTGTACATAAAGCATGAAGATATTTCTGAAATAATACACGGTGGTCAATGTCTTAACATCTCTGTTTTACAACTGCAGATTCTGTAAGACACTTTACATTATAGTTCATTACATAACTAATTGTTTTAAATTGATGCATAATTTATTTTATTTTTAAAAAAAATTGGCATATAAATGAGTTAAGTCTGTAATTGAATAATGCCTCTGTGTATAGATTCCTTGAAACATAGACCATATAGAGATTTGGACAATCGCAATTTGAATCTAAAGATTATATTAAGAAATGGATGTAGAATTCACAAAACATGTCTACCTAGGAGCCTACTTGAATGGGTAAATAAAACTATACAAATCAATTTAAATAATGTATGCACTATAATAACTTAATGTTTTCCAATGCAGTGCATATTGGCAACTGGTCATTATATGTTCTAAGGACAATGTTGTTGTCTAGTTTTGTTCATTGCACAATAAGCCTGATAACTACTTGAAAAAAATTATTAATAAGTCAGTTGTAATTTGTAAGACATTTACTTTATTTTTTGTAAGACATCAATATGTTAATTTACAATATGGATGCATGTTTCTCTTAACCAGTACTTTGGAAGGATTCAACAATATTCAAAGAACTAAATCCAAGGCTATTGCTAAATGGATTGCAGTTAAAGTATGTCATTTAAACAATGGTTGATCTCTTAAAATTACATTTATTACTATGTACACTAATAAGCAAAGAGGAAGTACTGAATGTAACTATTATGTGATGCATTGGATGTTAACGATAGTACTAGGAGGTTTCATGGATAATTGGGAGATGGTAATTGTTTACTTCAAAACTAATTTTATTTGTTATACATGTTTATATATATATATATATATATATATATATATATATGTTAAGTTATGCTTTGTTATATCATCCGATATTTTGTTGATCCAAGACCATTGGAACTCGATAGATTGAAGGCAATTCGCATTTAGTGGACAAAAATTTGTCTTAGAGTTATAAATGAGACACTAGGTGGTTAAGGGAATTTAACAATTGTATAAATAGTTTAATTACAATCAGTTATAGTAAATGATTCTATGTATTGAAATTATTGTTTTTACTTATAATTCATAGATAATTTGTACTATATTGTGAAACTGCCTCGACTGGTATATTTTTTAATTTGCAAGTTTAATTTCGATAATATTAAAAAAACAGATAGTATATTAAAAAAAATACAAAAATCAACATCGATTTTTATAAAAATTGAAGTTGTTTTGCATAATTTAACATCGATTTTTATGAAAATCGATGTTGTTTTGCACAATTCAACATCGATTTTTATGAAAATTGATGTTGTTTTGCATAATTCAACATCAGTTTTTATGAAAACCGATGTTGAATTATAGATATCAACATTGATTTCTACAAAAAACGATGTTGTTATGCAGAACATCAGTTTTTATAAAAATCGATATCGATATCTATAATTCAACATCAATTTTTATTAAAATTGATGTTGATATCCATAATTCAACATCGGTTTTTAGTAAAATCGATGTTGATTTTACATATTTTATAGTTTTTTTTGTTAATTTCTTACTAGGCGGCATCGATTTTTAGTAAAATCAATGTTGTGTAGTTATGTTAACATCGGTTAAAAATTGATGTTTAAAGTTCAAAAAATCCAATGTGGGATGCTATTTTTCTAGTAGTATATATATGTATGCATGTATCTATGTATATGTGTGTGTGTGTGTGTGTGATTGGTTTAGTAAACACTCCAAAAAAAAGAAAGTCATTTCCGACGAACAACTTCCCACTGATGAGCTTTTGTCGAAATTTCATCTATTTCCCACGGAAGTTTCCCATTGATTATGATTCAGTCAAAAAATTTCATTTATCCCAAAACTTCTAAGACCAACCCTAGCTGTCGTGTGAGAAGAGATTGGTTCCCCTTACTGTGCCAACTGCGTGACTCTAGCGTGTGTGCGGTCTAGGCTTCGTTACGAGTACGACTTCCTCCATCACAAGTACAGGCATTCCTTTCCAGCACAACTGTTGTTCGTTTATCCCTTTATTCCGTCATCACGACTTCCGTTGTTTGAAATTTCGAGTTTGGCACGTGTGCGAACTTTTGTTGTCAATAGGTACCGTGAGTGGAGCTTGTTCTCGTTAGGTGAGTGTATTCCATTGTTAATTTAGCTTGTTCTGGGTTAGGGGTTTTGGGTTTTTGTCACATTTGACAGGGTTTGGGTTTTTTTTTTCTTGTGAACTGGGTTTTCCAAGTTACATTGTGTGATTTGGTCTGCCCTGAATGCATTTTAGCCTTTCGTTTTCCCTTAAATCAGTGTATTCTCCCTCATTCTCAGGCAACCCAACCAATTCTATCTGCCTCTTTTGAATCAATCATTATCTCTCCCTCTCATCTCTCTCAATCCCTTAGTTCTGATTTCTGAATTTGTTTTTGTTGTGCACTTAGACTTGCTGTGACTATGAGCACACTCACTGTCTTGCACTTTGATTTCTGAATCTCTCAAGTCTCGATCCTCTCTGCTGTGAGAATGAGTGCTAGTAGACTAATAATGGATGTTACGAACTTATGTTTATGAAATTTCATTTTTAACTTTACATTTAGGTAGGATCTTATGATCCTATATTTTACGAACTTGTTAAGTAGAATCACAATCTTGACAACATAGATTAAAATTGCTATTTTTTTATATTGCACAGAAAAATAGGCAAATGTTGGTGACAGTGAGATGAGGCTCATTTGACATGCATAAATGTTTAATAAGCATGTGAGTTTTTTACAGGCAGAAATGATAAAGTTAGAAATAAAGCATATGTGTAATTTAATCCTCTTGTGTGGCTTGGTGTTATAAAGAAGAGAAATATACCTTGACAGTGCATATGAAAAATTGACTCCTATTTGTGTTGGAACCTGCATTTGCCATGCTGACAACTCCTGGTCCAGGGTGAGCCTTGTATTGTAGATATCAGCATAATAGGAGAACTCCAGTGTGAGCCACTAGAGTTTGTACAGGTGCACCATAATAGGAGAACTCCACAACATCCACATCACACCAAACACCTCCCTGCCCCTGTTTTGAAATTAGACATAACTTCAGCATCTTTAATTAGAAATTATAACAAACTTAAGATACTAAATAATAGTGTTTTAGTTCCATTATTGCTTTAAGATGGTACTTCTATAGAAATTTGTATGTTTCCTGTTGATCCATAAAATATGTGTAATTAAATTACCAAACAAAACTAAACAGGAAAAAAACACATTGTAGTTAGATATACTATATTCTATCAGCATTTTTGGTTCAAAATGAAAGGATTTGAGCTTTGTTGGTGAGTTTGGTGGTTTTTTTTGGATCCTGAAGAAAGCTTATATTTTTCTTAGATATTTTGGTAAAATGGAATTGAAGGCATGAGTCCATCAAAGTTTTGTAGAATTGTGTGTGTGTGTGTGTGTGTGTGTGTGTGTGTGTGTGTGTTTATGTGAACCATTTACCAAGAGTTATGTTGTTTTTTATAAGTTTTTTTTTTTTTTTTTATGAATGTTCTATCTTGTTTAAAGGTGTGTTCTTGGTGATTTTGGCTTGTTAATCTCACAAAAATGCTACTGTATTACATGATTTATGTGTGCCATATTGGTTGCATTACCTATTCCAAGTGATATGATTATTTGTGTGGAGTTTGTGGATGATGTTGTTTTGGATTAAAAGCCTAAAACTTTGGACTTGACATAAGATATAAGAACACAAAAATGAGATATTATTGTCCTATGTGATGACTAAATACTCTGTTATGCTTTCTCAAATAGGATATTGATCTGTTAATGAGTCATTGTCTCAATCAATGGGTTATTACTTGAATTGTATAAAATAAAATTATATATAAATAATTTTGTGAATAATATTTTACAAAAAATTACTTTGTTATAAATATTTAAGTTTGGGTCAAATCTATGTAACAGGTTTTCATATTTTCTTAAGCAAAGATTGCAATTTGCACCTAGTCCCAAAATAATTAGATTGATTAATTGGGTTTAATGTGGCTTGTCTCCGTCCTGGCCCCTCTCAAAGAACCTAAAATTTATTTCAGTTGCCTCCTTTACTTCCTTCTTGTCAAATGCATACCTTCTGAGGCTTCTATTCCTTTTCTTACGTTCTCTACATATTTTTCTTTTCCTTCTTTTCTGTTTTTATTCCGAGAAATTCCATTTGTAATTTTTAGAAGGCCTTCTAAGACGGTTCTAGAAGGCCTTCCAAGACGGTTGTGCACGCGTCCTTGATACCAGCGTCTTTGAAAGCTCGCAATTTCTAAGACAGTTATTAAACCGTCTTGGATAGGTTTTCCATTTTTTTTTAGGTTTCTAAGACGAGTGTCTACGGAACCGTCTTAGAAGGGCACCGTACAAAGACGATCATGTAAGTAGACCGTCTTTGATTGACTTTTTTATTTATTTATTTATTTTTTAAAAGGTTTCTAAGACAGTTGTCTGTGGAATCGTCTTAGAAGGGCACCCTACAAATACGATCATTTGAGGAGACCGTCTTTGATGGGTTTTTTTTTTTTTTTTAAGGTTTCTAAGACGGGTGTCTCTGGAACCGTCTTAGAAGGGCACATACAAAGACGGTCGTTCGAGAAAACCGTCTTTGATTGCCTTTCTTATTTTTTAGGTTTCTAAGACGGCTGTATGTGGAACCGTCTTAGAAGACTCCCTACAAAGACGATCATTTGTGAGACCGTCTTTGATTGCCTTTTTTATTTTTTTTTATGTTTTCTAAGACGGGTGTACTGGGAACCGTCTTAGATTGGTAATTTTTTATTTTTTTTATTTTGGAAATTTTATTTTTAGGATTCCTTTGTCTTTGTGAGGAATTCTCAAGCTCGACCAACACTACTATCTTTGGCGTGTCCTAAATCTTCTCATGATCAAGATCGTCAAGACACAACCAAGATCATGATTGATGCACATGCTAATTAATACTGTATAACCTAATAACTCTCAACTAAGCATAAAACTAAATCAATATAGCAAGCAATAGAGCAGTTTTAACAAAGAATAAAGTATCTATACTTAAGCCAATCAATTTCCTTCCAGCACAATGACTTCCAATTTTGTTTTAATCAGTTAGTAAATTATGAAACATCCAACAAACATTAAAAATATTTAACTAATTCACTACATGAGCCAAAATATTATGATACTCAGAACTTTAAAAATTAAACCTGTTGTTCAAACTCCAAGCAAAGCCTTTTCACCACTTCCTTATAGAATATATGCCTTGTCAAGCATCTAGCTCTCTCCACATAATGTTTTTCCATAACAGCACAAACCTACACACACGCATGAGCAATCAGACAAGAAATTCAGGACCCAAAAACCATTATTAAATGAAATCAACCAGAAATATGCAGACACTACCAATGACTTTGATGATTCATCATTTCAGGACTGATTCCAAAAAAAAAATTGGATAAAAAACTGCTCAACTACACAATTAGTAGCCAAAGGCAAGTGGGACCATTATCAAATTAGTTGTATGATCATTCAATCCCAAATCCTATGAATGACATTTCTTCTTCTTTTTTTTTTACCAGTATTTCTATTTTATTTGGGTATCTTATTAATATTGCTTAAAATATTAAGAAAATATACAAAAATATATTATTGATACATCATACTGCTAGTAAAAGCTTATTCTAGTCAATATAATTCAGTTAAATATTTAATGACGAGGAAAAAAATATAGTAAAAATTGTAAAATATGTATGGCAGGATCTTTTTAGTAACTAACTGAAAATTCTAAAATATGTATGGCACGATCTTTTTAGTGAACTATTAATACAGTTTTTTATTCATTCAGAAAGAGATTAATTAGAAAATATAGAAAAAGTTTTTTATTCATTCAGAAAGAGATCAATCTAGTATATGGGTCAAATTGAGAATATGTTATATATGTATGGAATTAAATAACATGTTTAACCTATTTTTATTTTGTATAGTTAAAAGATGCTTACAAAATTTTTAATAAATAAAATAAATATATTTCCTACGCTGAATAGATGGCTGTAAAATAAATAAAAATGAATAGCAGCTGGTGTATCTAATTAAACATTTGCCTAAGTCGTTTCTAAAATGTATTGGCTTGTTTTATTTTTATTTTTTTGGTTGAGAGGGAAATATCATATAAAGTTAAAATAAAAAAGAGGTTTTAAAATAAAAAACAGGTCCTTAAATTGATTCACATATTAGTACTAATAACCAAAATAAAAGTATAATTACAAATAAATTTTCATTAATCTTCACGGTAAAATTACAATTAAATTGCAAGTCTTTTTTAAACTAATTTTTAATTATATTAGTGTGAGATATGTGTATTATAAAATTTTACACAGTCAAATACGTATAACATGGCCTAAGAAAGGTTATTAGGTGGTGAATAGTGATATATATTGATATTAGATAGGTGGTGAATAGCAGATGCAGCAAAAATTCCTTAGTAACAATGCCACAGAGTTTCGCAAATCTAGAATGTCAAAGTAATAAGTCAATTATAGGAGATGGGAAGAATTAACCGGAGATGGGAAGAATTAACAGGAATAAAGCTTTCAAGAGAATAAAGGCATAAAGAAGGAGAGTGAAGAGATGATGACATAGGGGATAAAATCCTGATCACAAAAATTTAAATTTTAAGAACATGATATCAAGAACATAAGCAATGAGAGCTGGCAACCTAAACCAAAGTTGCTCAGCAGGATCAAGTGAAAAGGGAACATAAGCTAAGTATATTTTCATATTCCCAACATGATATCAAGAACATAATCAATGAGAGGGAAAAATTAGTTAAAAATTGAAAAATTATTGAAGTCTTAGAATGTGCTATTAAGTTTATATATAGTTAATATTAAAATGATCACAAATAAATTATTATTATTATTATCATCTTAAAATTAAATTACAAGATAAATTAATCTATATATATATTATACACACACATATTATATATATATATATATATATATAAATTAAAAACTTAAATCACAACCATATTGCTTGAAGGAAATTAGATGGAAATCACAATCATTAAAATAGTTATTATAAACTAAATTTTTTTACACTATAAATTGTTTTTTTTAAATAGTTACTATAAATTAAATACTTACTATAGATTAGTATAGTTACTACAAATATTAAAATACATAAGATCAAGACATGTGGACCATAAATAAAATAGGAGGAAGAAGTTGGAAAGCTATACCACATGCACGCATAGGACAATGACATGTGCAAACATGTCTTCATCATGAAGGGAACATGGCTATTTATCACACATACAATTCAGTCCCGAAAACATAATCTAATTTGTGAGCTTCCAAGAAACCAAGCATGGATTTACTAGTCATGGGTAACCAGCATTGAGGCAATGTTCTGTTCTGTTGGCATATGGTCATAAGTTGTGAATCATAATTAAAAAGGCAACTAATGTGTCAAAACCAGCCAACCAACATTGTGGTGCTTATCCACGATATGCCACTCTGATTTTAAACCCTTTTCTCCCTTACATTATATTGGTATTGGTTTTTCACAAACACTAGGGAGATCTTGAAAACTTGAAAGAGTGAAAATTACAAAAAACAAAAAAACATAGCGCAATAACTCATTCATAAGGCCACATCCACAGACCCCAAAAGATTCAAGTAACTTACAACTTTTGTCATATGTGTGGGCATCTACCCTACTTTTAGATCTGTGCATGTCCTTTCCTGTCATGAAAGAGAATTTGAAGGGTAGAGAGATAAATATATATGAAAAGAGAAAGTGGCACTGGCGTCACTCACATGTGTAGGACCTATGCACAACCTGTCATTCTTCTAGTACCTGTAGATATAATTTGGCTAGGAAGGAAACCAAGAGTAAAGAAATCCCAAAAAGGAAAGGATTGCACCACAAATATATACTATTTTAACCATATCAATAGTTAATACTAATATTTTAACAACAAACTTCAAATTTTGTTATGTTAATGTGAGTGCTTCTAGGTGTATAAACAGAAAATTGAAGTAGAGAAATATCAAACTAATCAATATCAGATCATCATCTTCACGGTTCTGTCCCTTATTGTTGCTTTGGCGAAGAAGTAATTTTGCTTTGGCAGCTGTTGCCATTGCCACCTGCAACCAAGCAAAGGGAAATTATGCTTCTCTGGTCACACAAACAAAAACTGTCAATTCAAATAAACAACCATCACATTCTTGGTTTCATGTTTACAATGACAATTGGATGCAAAAGTTAAACTTAGTTTCCTGCATCTATAGGTAAACAAAGTCTTACCACCTGAACTAGCTATTTATTGAAAAAGTTAACTACTTTTAGTTATGTTAACCACTAACATAAGTAATTGATACAATTCCCCTTAATGGTCAATTAAGTTGAAATGATGACAATGCCAAAAAATCAATAACACTTTCAATCTCAATTGCAACTTAGCAGTGGCACACAAACAATTAATGCTTGTTGAGGCACACTCAACATCATATCCATGAATTTCCAAAACCAAGCATACCATAGATCAAGTTCTTGTCCTAGATATTCATGTCATGAAAACTTAAGATTGTGAACATTATTTAAACTAGTTAAGTGTCATGACCATTTCCACTGTGTTTACCCACACTTTAGGTATCTAACCTACCCACCCACTCGGGAGTGCATCCTCTCAGAAGTAGCTTACCTAAGGGACCAAAATCCAGACGCCTGCATAATTCTTTTGTGTGGAGATTCACACTTGTTAAGTGCAAGAATGACATATTTATCTGAGTAGTTTTTACTTAGCCAATCAGCAATCTCCTCATCAGCTGCTGTTAGACCTGCCTGTTCAACATAATAGTCATTACTATCTTTGGTTCGTTTGGAGCAGCTTTATGAAACAGTTGATCATATCTTGCTTTTAAAATAGAGTAAATACTAAATAGTATACACAGTGACAGAAAGAAAAAACCAACTCAGCATGCATTTAGAACAGTGAAGTTACAAAACCAACTCAGCATTATATATATGCAATTAAAAAAACAAAAAGAAAAAACACAAACTTTCTCTCATTAAGGAATCAAAAACAGGGGAATAAAAAACACAAAGAAATAATGATGCATCTCGCCTACAAGTGAAAGTGGGAGGGAGAAAGGGTAAACGTGGTGCGAAGGTTGAAGTTTATAAGGGAAAGGGAGAAGAGATTGGCGGAGTGGCAAAACCCCTAGGGTATTTTGGCCCTAATTTCGATTTTATGCTAGATTTTTCTAAAAAGGAAAAAAAAAAGAGGTAGAGCGTGAACACGATGCGCACAGTCAGCCAGAGGAATAGCGCTGTGAGGCCTATGGTTATTAGGAAGGTGATGGAGTACGAGCAGCAGTTGTGGTGCTCCGCCACCATCTACGGTGGTTGGCCAGAATATCGAGAAGTGAAAGGGAGATGGGAGCGTGGGTGAGAGCGGCTGACGAACATGTGAGGAGAACCTTGTAGAAGGAGAATCGGCCACCACCACCGATTGACGGAGACCACGACGGAGTGACGGAGGGAAGCCAACCACAGCGGCTGACGGAGCATGCAGGAGGCTAGGTCAAGCAAGGTGCGATGTTGTGTCTGAGATTGCAAAAGTGAAGTTAGGGATTTTAAAAAAATGACCTTTAAATTCGAAGACGGGTTATCAGAAAAAGTCTTTGAATACAAAATAACAAAGACAGTTTAGGCACATAAAAGACTTTATTTTAAACATTCTAAGACGGTTATTGTAAATTTCTATTTATTTACAAAATTACCACCGCCTCCCATACAAAGACGGGGTTTTGATACAACCGACTTAGAATGTGCGTCTTAAATTACCCTTTTGTAATAGTGCACATTTCATAAATTGATTTTTAATTTTTGAAAAACAATTTAAATACTAATTTGCAGAATATAAAAAAAGTGGGAAAATTGCCAAAAGAATCTCCCTTTTGTTCCTTTTCGGTCCATACCATGAAGAGCATCTAATTCTAAACGGTCCCTTTTGTTCCTTTTATATTACATGGAAAGGTTAAATCCTATTCATTTTTCATGTGTTTTTGGGGGATAAAACATATTTAATATAAAAATTACAAATTTGACTTATTGTTTTTTCAAGTTGAATTAAAATATTAGTTTAGCTATTGAAAGTGCTACCCTTTGCTCACGGACTTGGCTCTTGGACCAAGTTTTGATTTATGCAGTTTTAGATTACTGTTGTGCCTTCATATTTTGTTTCATGCATTTCATTGTATTACAAAAAGCCTAATCAGTAACTTCATGTATTTACATTAAGTATTGGGTCATCCGTAATTAGTGCAGTGAGGGAAGCAAAATATAAAAGTATGGAAAGTTACACTCTTTTTACATTTTGGCTTTTTCTTTAGGTCCAAAAGCTTAGGGCTTGTAATGGTTGGGCCAAAACACGTTAATGTCGGCATAAGCTTCTTACACCATTAAAAATTTCTCATACACCATTTTAAACAGTGAAATTCCCAATATAGCCTTTAATTTAAAAAAAATTATATAATATTTTGAAAAGCTTTTCTTCTTCCCTCCCTCTCCTGTACGTTTTAGATTTTTTTCTCCGGCGACACCAACTTCTTCTTCCCTGACCCCATTCACTTTGCTGTGTTCTTCCCTCTGTTGCAGCATTATTGAGTTCGCTTTCTTCCCTGAGCGCATTCAGTTCCTTCTTCTCCGCCGCACCATTTATTCGACCGGATGTTGTTGGAGGTTTGTTGGAGCTTTGTCGGCAATCACATTGCATTGGTGGTGAACCCTTGACTCCGTGTCGTCACCCTGGTGAGTTCTTTGTAGGTTAAGGTTGGTCAATCGCCGTCCATGGAGGTCTATGGTGGTCGGGCATGGAGGATACGGATTGGCTAATCCGTACGACTCATACGGATTATCCAATCTGTAAAGTTCATACGGATCCTGTAATTCGTAACAGGCTTTGTACAGTAAAAATTGGATTTTTTAAAAAAGAAATGAAAACTAATTAAGAAAAACCCGTCAATATATGTGATTGTTAGAGAAAAGAGATAATTTGATGTGTTGATATGATTAGAAATGGACTATGCTTGTGAAGATGAGTTGTTGAAAATATTTATTGGTTGGTTTTAATTAGAGTAGGACTTGAATATATAGAAAGCTTTTGAATTGCAGTGGTAGAACCCTTACTCATTCACATGATGGCAAGTAGAAGTAGATTAAACTTGTGTCATTCTCATTGACTTCCAATAAACTATTCTAAGAGCATGTGTGTTGCTGGAAAAGGCAAATAAATTACAAAGGATGAGCATTTTGGATTGAAACTTGCAACAATGGATTAATGATTACATGTGGTCCTAAAGAAAATCCCAATCTGATTTTTGAAACATGAAAAGTAGACTAGCCGAGTTTTACTATATTTGGATTTTTGCATTACTTCTACTGGCTTATTATTATGTGATTAATTGTTATATGGCTGATCAAGTCCCTGACCCAATGGATTAATGATTAATTGTTATACTTCCACAACCCCCTGACCAAATCCACCCACATTTGGATTAGTTGTTAATGGCTGATCAAGTTTGATAGATTCAGGGGAAGTTTGCTCAACTGTCAACTTGTTCAGGGGAAGTTTGTTCACATAAGAACTGAATTTTTTTTATTGAAACACACATCCTAGTTGTTTTCTTGTAGTTTTTGTTTTTTGATTGGAATGTATCCTTTCCTGAATGCTATTGTTATATGGCCCTATTTTTCTTTTGAAATCACCTTGATGTGACGATTAATCATATTGCTAGCTTTTGTTTCTCAGTTATATTGAATATATTGGTTTTGGTTTTACCTTTTGTTAATGAGTGCGCATGGATGCACTTTAATATGTCAAAGCTTTTCTCTTGATCCTATCACCATGTAGGTCCACCTTTAACACAATTTTCTGTCACATAAGAATGTGATTCGTGCATTCATTAGGGGAAGGAGACGAAAACACATCAGAGTCTAGTTCGGACCTTCATTGTTGTTAATGCTTAGCTTAAGCAAGAATTGTTTGGTGACAATTGTGATAAGCATGGCTGAGATTAGCTACATTTATAGTACTATAGTAGCATGTTATGATACATGGTCAAGTCAAGTGAACACTGATGTTGTTGTTGAAGCTCAAAAACTGAAATACACTATGAAGATGTAGATTATGACTAGGACGAGAGGAGGAGTGTGTCGGCCTGTTGGCCGAAGTCCTGAGCATTCAACAATTACACATGGGGGAGGTGATCAGCATGATGCCCCTGAGCGGCGTAGGCCTACTGCATCTGTACGTCATCGTAGGACAGGTGTTGCTATTCATGATGATCCTCCTGTGCAGGAACCAGACGTGGAGATGGCTGATCCGGTCATCGAGGATATGGACACAGTGTCTGAATCTTTCCCTGGAGGGCCGGAAGATTCATCTTTGTTGACCGAGTTTGCCGACCATGTGGCTCTACGCGTCTGGCCGGAGAGGTATTGACATGTTGAATTACATAGTCGAATGTCGTAATACAGTTGGTTACCCATTAATGTTTTACCTTACATAATATGTTCAATGCAGGAACGTCCAGAGTTGAAGCTTGCTTCTCATGGCCGTAAGGTCATTAAATTCGGGAAGCCTGTTGCTAAGATTCAGGGCTTTGTGGCTGCCACTGGCCTGAGTCCGTTGATTGGATGCTCAGTGGAGACTGGGGATAGGGGGTTGCTATCCACATTTGTTGAGCGGTGGCACCCCGAGACATGTTCCTTTCATTTGCCCGTGGGCAAGATGACACTGACGCTAGACGACGTGTCATCACTGCTGCATCTCCGTGTTATGGGCACATTCGACTCGTACTATCAGCTGGACGTCGGCGAGGCGATGACATTGTTGGTGGAGCTACTTGATGTCACTGTAGAGGAGGCTGCAGCAGAGACATCCCAGTGTCATAGGGCTTATGTTAGACTATCATGGCTTCGAGACACATATTACGTGAAGGTCGAGGCGAGGCAGTGGATCCTGGCCGCCAGAGCATATCTACTTCACCTTGTTGGATGCACATTGTTCGCCAACAAGAGTGCCACACATATAGTCGTGGTATTCTTGGAGGCGTTTCGAGACTTCGATCGTTCTGCGGGATTCGCGTGGGGTGCGGCTGCTCGTATCCACATGTATGAGAAGTTGAGCTATGCATGTAAGCACCACGGGAAACATCTTGCAGGCTACATCACTCTGTTACAGGTAATGATATCGTTTGATGTGTCTAATGATTAAACCTTATTTTATCAGTGTGTTTTGTTTCCATTATTTGCTGACTTGCATTTTTTTAAATTTGTAGTGCTGGATATACGAGTATTTTCCTACTATAGGAAATGTCGTTGCAGACGAGCACTACGACAAGAGGCAGCCTTAATCCTGCAGGTGGACGAGCGCGAAGGCCTTACCGGTGGCAACCTATCGTAGACGTATAGATAGGTTGACACCATCTGATATTTGTTGGACACCTTACGTGGAGCATCAGCCGCACAGGGAGTTTTAGTCCATCAGTTTATTCTCCGATTTCCTTAGATGGGGTCCTCACTTGACTAGGTATCTACCTGAGAGGGTGCTTAGGCAGTTTGGGCATGTCCAGCATATTTCACCCCAGCCTGTGGCTGATGTTCCTTCTGTTGAAGCCATTGAGGACATGTGGGTTCACTTTGCAGAGCACATTGTGGACACCAGAACTTGGTTGATTATCCAAGTCATTGTGGTGCTGCATACATGGGGTGGTTCTTCCGCCTTTCACACCCATTCATGACTCTGGCTCGATATGAGGAGGTTTCTTCCCAGATTCCACCAGTGCCGCAGGCTGCAGGAACCGAGACACATGCTGATCATACAGACCCCCCTCCCCCCACAGTCAGAGGCATAGACAACGGTTGAAGAGCAGAGGCCAGTTCATGCAGTGGTAATGTAACTTTTGCAATTTAATTATTTAAGCTGTATGTCTATTATTTATGTTTGGTAATCGCGTTGCGTTTATCCATGTGGTTGACTAACTTCAATTTTTTGTGTAGAATGTGTGCCAACGGGTTGCTGAGGGCTTGCAACACATGATTGACATGAGGATGGTCACAGAAGGCACCGATGCATACTCCATGACATAGCAGATGCTGCATCTAGTTCGCAGTGTCACTCAGGATGGCAACGTTTACACCCGAGCTAGACCGACTAATAGGCCACAGAGGACTTTCGGTGCTTGCGATTGACACTTTTTGTTTCACTTTTTTTATGTAGTGGACAGCGATTAGCATATATTATGTTTGACTTGTATATATTTCATATCAATTGACATATGAGTTATTGACAGTTATTTATTGGAGATTGATTGATATATATTTTGTTCGATATTCCTACTATAGTTCATCATGTTTCAATTACTTCGTTGTTTAGTTACTTTAAGACACCTATTGGCGCAATATGTCTTTAAATGATTCACATGCATTAAACAACTAAAGACATACATTTCCATTGTCAACTGAGTCTCTATACATTTCCCAAATCAACATATTCTGTGCGCAACTTCATGGATTTGGTATACATTTGCATTCGATCAACGTAATGGTAAGGCCACTGCTGAGCTTTGGTGGTACAGTGACTAGCCCACAAACATGCCGTCAACGGTAATGGAGAATTGTCAGTCAGAGTTACCTGTTTTAAATAAATTGTTATACAAATCATGAATCTCATAAATTAAACTTGAAGCATGCATCCGAATTAAATACTTTGTGTGTTACCTTAACAAAATGGTTTCCAAACACATGTCCAATGCACAAAACTCTATGAACTCGTGGATCTGTAGGAGGTTGGCCCCTCAGAGGGAAAAAAGTCATACTTTGTTGTAGTGACAGGGATACTAAAATGATGTTATATCGTGATGCAATCACATGACCCATTTCTGTAATATCCATCCACTTCTCCATCGTTACCTGCAAATCATCAGTTAATCAAACATGCATTACAAATATAAAAAATTGCCAAATCATGTTAAATAAAATAAAAATGAAGTTTCACCTTGGACAATCCATCAACTAATAGGGAGCACTTTAACATTTCAAACCTATGTATCCCACCGAACAACGCTATATATTGATCGGTCCATTGTGCAAGTTCCTTAAGCAGATGATTGCGCACTAATGACCAAGCCACTTCACCGTAACCTAATAAGGCAGCAATAACTCAATATCCGCAATTTCCATCAGCTTTTACATCAGTAATGTCTACAATAAATTTCTGCATAAATGGATGAAATTGATCGAGTATAGGAACCATTCGATTTTTCATTAGAACATCAGATGAGGAGTTGCACTGTATCGGAGTAGAGCAATTGTTTTGCACAGAATGTAACTCATCAACATACTCGAAGTAAGACGGGTCCCTTCGTGTCGAACGTTTGTGCTTGGAGATGTTTTTCTTCTGAGCACCTTTAGTTTTGACCTTAGCAGGTGGAGGGCACATGGAATTCAAATCAGGATACGCTATATCTTTGAGCTTTAACTTTAGTGTTATTTTTCCACACAAATCCAGCTTATCAAAACTATTAGATATAGCTTCCATCTCATCTGTTATGGTAACTTGGTTTTCATTTTGACCATCGTACCAAAAGTTTAATCTCCGCCAAAACACATGAATGGTGTTAATTGGAATGCTTCCAATAACATACTTGGATAACTCACATGCACAAGGCAAACCATACGATGTTCTAAGCACACAACCACAACGAGATGGGTTTTTTCCCGCATAATGCACCCGCTCATACTCAGCAACAATTTGATTTAACGCATACCTGGACACCATGCCAATGAGTCTCTTGTATAACGTCACTTTAAAAACATGTCCAACCACATGTGTACTTCTTTCCAAAGATGCCTTGATTTCAGTATGTTGCAAGGTTATCATATTGTTCATCACATCCCAAACCGTGCATAAATCACCAAGACTATTCTGTAGCAGCCTCTTCAAGGTCCAATGGGCAGACTCAACCCTGCAATTTACAATATCATCAATTAATTTAAAAGAATTTAAACATATGCGAATGATAATTTAAGACAAGGAAAGTCACCTGTTTGTTGTTGTGTTCCCAAAATGCATTACTTTGTTTGTCCAAGCTATCACAAATTTTTCTTTGTGGGGAGTCAACCAGGTGTTCTTAACGTAATCAACGAACGTTGGCCACGGAGCACATGCAACCTCAAACTTCATAACATAATCATCAAATTCATTCTCCTTAGCACAGTCGACAACACTTCCCCATGCTTCCATCACATAATCCCATGCATTCTGCTGTCGAATATAAGTTTTGCATTTTGCCTTCACATTCTTCTAAATATGAAACCTACACAATAAGTTGGTTGCCTCTGGAAAAACGGTTTTGACTGCACTTATCAATGCTAAATCTCTGTCTGTAACAATTACCTTAGGGAAAAATTCACTTTTCAGAAAAATCCCTCTAAATCGTTCAAGGGCCCACACAACATTGTTCGTCCGTTCTGCCTCTAAATATGCAAATGCAGCACTGAATGTCAACCCAGTAGGTGTGACACCAACAATGTCAAGCAAAGGTAGCCTATACCTGTTTGTTTTGTAAGTGTTGTCTATCAAGAACACCATATAATATGCATTGCTCAATTGTATTGCATCCGAATGTGCCCAAAACAAGTCACGCACAACATTTTCATCCTTCAATCGATGCCAATGGATATACATGTCATGCTCAAGAAGCTTCATTAGCTGTTGCATTTCAGTATTAGTGTCTCTTGTACGCGTCCGGTATGCGTATCTTGCATTGAAAATTTGTTTCAAACTTGTTACATTATCTGCATTGTGCTCCTTCAATGTTAGCAAAATATTTTTGGGTTTGACCATCGCCCTTGTCATATAAGCAACAATGGTCTTCTCCTCATCAGTTATTCGACCAGCATATGGGTGTCCACAAAATGACTTGGCCAATACATGATTATGATTGCCACATATTACCTTCACCATCCACCCTTCACTTTGCGCGATTGGTTTGACACGTAGCTTAAAAGGACACTCACATTTTCTACTACTTGTGCTTTAAGGTAAAAAAACTTTTTTTCCATGCTCTATACTTCCACTTCTTTCACAACCAATTAACACAAATGACGTTCTTCCTATTTTTCCAATCTTGGTGTCACTCCTCATAATAACTGCCACAAAACCATTCTCAAACGCAACAGCACGAGCCCACCTAAATACGGCATCACGCGATTCAAACACCTACACAAAAGGATAATTGATATTTAATGTTTCAAATATAATCATTTAACAACTTTAACTACATTACTATTCTTTAAGTGTAACTCATCCACATAATCACCTCATTTGTTTGGAATGCTGCAGAACAATCAACAAAACAGTCATTGTCGTCAAAGTCATCAGGGTTTGGTCCAATGTCTTCATTCATGTAAATATCTTCAGCCATGATACTCTCGTACATCCACTCATCGTTGTCCATTCTAACAAAAGAAAAAACAACTTAACATACCATGTAAAAACACATACATGGTAAATAATAACATTGACTAACGTTAAAATCCCACACAAAAATCATATTCATTAAACAGTTAATACAAACAACACTGATGGCCAAAAAACTGGACAGAACACATGCCTGACACACCATGTGAAACGGTCAAATGACACATGCCTGACACACCATGTGCAACGGTCAAATGACATTAACAATAGTATGACAACTGTTATAATTCATAGTTGATATACCATGTCACGGGTAAATGTCAGTCGAAATTGACAACACCATGCACTATATTGATAAAAGACAAATTTTAATAATGACATGGTACATGGTGTATCTGATAAAAGACAAATTTCAATAAGACATGCTATCAGATACACAACTACCCAACTATAAATAACACGGACACCCTACATGTTTTGTCATTCTTCCACATAACATACATCTGCAAAATAAAATCAATCTCAACACTATGGCATTCTTAGGAGAAATCAGCACTCAGACCATTGCTAACTCCAAATTAGCATTCATTTTTCCAAACGGATCAATCAAACACGACGAAACTGGTGTTTCTTTTCAATGCCCTACTCCAGTGCCAATGCGAGTTCCTGATGAGTGTTTTTTTCAGGCACTGAAGGGTAGGATTCACAACACACTTCTACTAACCCATGACCAATTTGTTGATGAAATGTACTATCGACAACCATCTATACATGCAGGTCAGCAAATTTTTTTCATTCTCTGCAACTGACAAATGATTATGATGTTTGCACAATGTTAATGTCCAGTGAGAAAATGTCAACTATTGGTCCTATAGAAAGATGTTGTACAATCAACAGAACAGCCGACGGTATACTAAACCTACTTCAATCTACAATTGGCCGAACACATGATGCAATGCTATATTACAACGGCAAATGGAACAGAGCACAACAAAACGGTTATGGTCTGGGTTATTCTTTCACTGGAACAAATCCAAAAAGGTTTGAAATTCCCTCAGGATGCAACATTCAAACACTCAAGGATGTCATCAAGCAAGTTGCACCTGTTGGGGTTCCCCCTTATAGAATTCACAACTCACAAGTGGTAAGAAAATTATTTTTTCGACAACCATCCCACTACGCTTATTCAGACAACACAATCGAATATCACATAAAAGAGTTGATAAGCGATGAAGATGTGTTAAAGGTATTAGCCGAATCCAACTACTGGAAACGTTTTGGTCCAATAGAAATCTTTGCTATTTTTAACAAGCCAATTACCCAAGAAGCCCAAACAACCGATCAACATGGGTATACAATGGATGCAAATGTTTCGCATCATGCTCACTAGAATGATATAAATGGAAGAAAAACACATCCACTGCACAACATCTTTCAAACAATGATCACTTTGCTAAACATTTCGCATTTCAAATGTTATTGTTACAACTTTATGCTATGTTATTTTATTAACTAGTGTTCTGTCATGTTTGTCTATTGGTTAGCATTTTGTCATGTTTATCTCCCTCTCTCTTGTATGAATTACAATTATTTTCATATGCTTTTAATTTTAAAAACCACATGCTTTTAAATACAGTATGCCATTATTTATGTTCAATTTTATCATTTTAAAATTAATTTCCTTTTTTTTTAATTTTTTTTTACCATATGGATTACACAATCCGTATAGACTATACGGATTGGTCAATCCGTATAGTCTATACAAATTGACCAATCCGTATAGTCTATACGGATCGCCCCCTTGCCTTACAGATTAGCTGAAACGCTTACGGATTAACGAATCTGTACGAAAAATAAAAACTCACCTGCAACAGCGCTTTCTCTCCGGCGACACCAAACCAAAAATGGAGACAGTTGCAGCTCGTACACCTCCAAAATAGCTCCAAATGCTCAACAACAACCTCACGAATGGCGATTCCAAGCAATGCCAAGCTCAAAAAATGGATCGAAAAGCACAGCTCACAGCTCTCATTTATAGTTAACGTTTATATATTTTTTTCATTCATTAAGGCCATTTTGGGTATTATGGAAAAGTGAAATGGTGTAGGAGAAAAGGTAATGGTGTATGAAGCACACCCCATTAATGTCACGAACTGCTTTAAGTCCCGGGAGTTGTTATTTTCATCCTTCATAATTATTGGATTGGAGTTGTTATTTTCATCCTTCATCCTTCATAATTATTGGAGTTGTTATTTTCTTTATTGTGTATTTTATATTGTGTCATTTTTATACACCCCTCTTATACAACAAAAATATATATATTCATAGTATAATTTTTTAATGATTTTTTAATTAATTTGTGATATAATTTAATTTTTTTAAAGTAATCAGACTGATTGTAATATAGATAATTAAGTTTTTAAAATTGAAATTAAATTAATTAAAATAAAATTTATTGTTTTTAAAACTAGTTAGTATAATATAGATTATCTGTTTTAATTAAAATTGAAATTATTAGATAAAAGTTACAATTTATAAAGGTAATTGAAATAATTATTATATGAATTATCTGAATTAATAGTAATAAAACTAATTATCATACTAATTTGTATTAAAACTAATTAAAATACAATTTATTGTCATTAAATATATTGCTTAGAATTTTTTTTTAGCTGTAAGAAAGAAGCTTTAATTGAAGCCTATTAGTGTATTGAGAAATATTTTGTCTGCTTGTAGCTTCAATTCAAAAGTCTAGTATATTTTGAAAATTTCATCATTTAATGTTTCTAATTTTATTTTTTTATTTTTTAAAGTTTGTTCAATAAAATTTTTATACAAATTTCTCCATTTGATGAAATAGTTTTGTGGTGTGGGATGCTGAGCCTTTTTATGTGACTATTGTCTCAACATACTTGAACAACAAATACTTCTCCAGGTAACACATACAACCTCCACCTATGAATGTATGCTTTACTTTCCATGTTTTCACTAGTGATAGTGAAGGAACAATATACTTACTAGTTATATAGAATCCAACTTAATTTATATAATGTGTGAGTAACACATACATTTTTTCTATAGATACATTCGAAATCTTTGAATAGTGCTTGAGCCGAATGATGAAAAATTATCATATCTGGTTCTTTCAGAGGATGGATCTATAAGAATTCACCTATCCCAATAACAAAAAAACCTGACTTGAATGATCTTGTATTAAGAGCTAAATTGGCTTCAAGAACTCAACCTTTACTCGTGAATTTGGAGCAAAAGTGGTATGTATGAGCTTCAAGGAATTAAGAAATGAATTATTGATTGAGAAAAGGAATGAAGATGGATGACGCCATGGAGAAACTCTCCAATGAGTCTAGGAAGAATCGTCACAATAGCATTGAGAAGTCATTGATAAGATCCAAGAAATTCTTGCAAGAAAATAAGAGACAAACTCTCACAAGAAAAATTCAATTTTCTTATTGATTTTAACCAAAAGTTCTTTACATTTCGTTTTTGTTGGCCTTATATAGCTAAGGTCCTAAAGCTTGTCTTGTAAGCTACCTAAGCTAAATGCAAGTGGAATGAAATGACAAAATGAAATGAAACTTGAGGTGCAAGCTATCCACTTGATGACTTAGCCACATGCAACTATAGTTTTTACAAGCTTACATAAGTGCTAAAAAAACTACATACAAGTGCACCTATACTTGTTAAACAATTGCCACTAAAGGTCTATTTGTTGCCACTAAAAGGTGCTGGAATTAAATTAACTTGAAAGTACAAAATTCAGGCCTTGTACGTCTTTGAGTTGGTGTGCTTCTTCATACTTATCTAAAAGGTGCAAGTTAACTTTGATGTGCTTTTCAAGGGCTTGAGTTTCAGTTCTTGTCATGGGTCCCCTAAAGCTAATCAAAGAAAACTCTTCAAGTTCTCCTCATTGGCCTTGAGCTTGTGATGGATCTCCATCAATTTCACTCATTTTCTAGTTGATATAGATCAATCCATGAAGCTTCCCTCTAAAATTATAGTGGAGTGGGAAGCATTTGCTTTCTTTTTGGACATTCAATATGAGAAGCCTCCCTCCCCCCACTCCTTTTGCCCTTTCTGTAAAACTGTTGGGCGAGGTTTGGAGCAGCGTAAGAAGGAAAGTCTCCATCAAAAACATAATTAAGTCAATCAATGGGAATCAACCTTCATATTGTTTCGTCCCTTAGCTATTGATTATGATTAAGATTTCTTAACATCATTTCATCCTTGAGCTATTGATTAAGAAAAAACCCGATTCTCCAAACTCTCTATCCTTGCCCTTACAAAGCCTAGCTATTTTTGTATTTCTCTTCTTTAATCTTTTAATTTTGTTAAATATTGTTGAATTTTCAATCAATAATTTAAAATAAAGTAGATCCTAATAATAAAAAAATGGTATTTTCGTGTCAATGATTATGTACACTTTATTTTAACACGTGACTAAAATGTATTTGTTGCAGTACTAATACCCAACCAATTTTACATATATTAAATAAATTACCTTTTCTCTTTTTGTTTCAAATTTATAATGATGTGCAATTACATTATTGGTTGCGTTTAACATTGATACATTGAGCCTCTGTGTAACACCCTTAAGGTATTACTTCTACTATGCCTAGACTTATAGGGCATACAAACTATATATGAATAGAAACTGTGAATATAAAAACATCAAAGATTTCTATACGGAAACTAAAAATAAAAAACATAAATTATAACTAATGCAAATCTTTGGACATAAAACATAAACTCCCATGCATTGGGACAACTAAGCCATATTCTTTTGCAAGCGGTTCCACACTCTAGGCCCTTGGTTCCCACCTAAGAGAAAGTAAACCCACTTAACCTGAAAAATATACAACTGAAAGAAATGAGACATGTTGTTTCAGTAAGACTTTAGGCTAACTCAACTACCTTGGTAATAATTTTTTTAGCCTCCTTAGCTTCAACTCTCATGGAGCCACTAGGAATTATATTTACTTATAAACTAGACCATACAAATCAGTACTCATTCTCACAACTATTTTCCAAACTAACAAATGTTGTTATTTTACTAGATCATTTCTTATTCCTCTCTATTTCACTAACTCATCATTCTTAACTTTAGCTCTTAGAGTTGACCTCCTTGGTGAAGCCTAGGACCTCTAGAGCACTAATTAATACACCTAAATTTCAACCTTTCACCTTGACCTCTCAGTTAGGGTCTTAAGTTACCAGGGCTTTGGATGAAGATGGGTTTATCCTATTTGTTACTTTTCTTTCTCATTTGCTCAACTAGGGCTTTCTTAACCTTTCTATGGTACATAAACCCTCACTTCTCATGCATGCATTACATATGTAATTATTATCAGTCATTCATCTAATGTTTCTACTTTCTGTGTGGTTCTGATTATCTTTCACTTAACTCCCGTCTTTTGCTTGGCTGAGCTCTATCATCAAGAGGTGTCTCTCTTGAAACAACCTTTTATTAAAGCATCAGTCTAAGTGGTTGCTCCATCTTCTATTATCAAAGCGGTACCCTTAAATGTTCTTCGCTTATGAAGAAGATATTCTTCCCTTAGCGAAGAATGCTTGTGACATATGCTTATTAGAAATTGACAAAATAAATATACATTTTCAATGTTTTCTTTTTTAAAATAAAAAAGAATGGTAAACTAAACCAACCATATTTATAACTTAAACTATGAAAAAACATTGTTTTTAAACAAACTCATATATAACTACTTATCCTATTTCTGTCAGTAATATTTATCCTCTCAGATACACTTCTTTTCGCATTATTTTTATAAATACTTAAACATAATTTAGTTTCTCAAATTTAGGATAAGTTTATTTTTAGTCTCTCAAATTTAAAATTGATCTATTTAGTCCTTATAATTTGAAAAAAAAAAAAAAAACATGTTTCAGTCTCTTTGCCCAATCATTATTAGAAACTTTTGCTTACACGACTAATAAATTATAAGTTACATGACAAACCATTTTAATTTTATATTATTGTTATTATTAAACATCCTGGCACACCACATTTGAGCAGAAGACGTTTGAGGATAGGGACTAAAGCAATTTTTTTTCAAATTACATAAACTAAAAACATCTTTACACCAATTTTTATAAGTTTATAATCAAGTGGATCAAGATAAATCACATCAATAAATAATATAAAATTACTTTATATAGAACATGATTTTTGATCCAACACCACAACTAAACCAAAAAGCTAATCAACGGCAAAAATAGCATGCTACCGTCCCACCAAGCAAGAGACATTATTAGCTTAAAATTTCTCCCCACTTGTGAATTGTGATTCACTCTTACTTCTCACTTTCAGTTCCATTTCTCTTGTGGACCCTCACTTTGAACCCTCCAGCCATATGGGCCGTTAGAAGAGGAACAAAACGAGGGTGCTCACCAGAAACAGGCGAAATCACAAAGCGGTTGAGAATAGAAGCCACCACATACTCCATCTGAATAAAAGCCATTTCCTTCCCAAGACACACTCTTGGCCCAGCCTGAAACACCGGAAACTTATAAGGATTCACACACTTTAGAATCCCATTCTCAACATTCTCCTCATGAAACCAACGTTGTGGCTTAAACTCACAACAATTCTCCCCCCAAAGGGCCTCCATTCTCCCCATTCCATAGGGAAAATAGGTTACCCTATCCCCTTCCCCACGTGGCTCCCATCGGGTAACACGTCAGCACCACCAGCATGCTTCGAGTCCCATGCCACTGGTGGGTACAATCTCATGGACTCACACAAACATGCCTTCAACAACTTCATTTCCTTCAAACACTCATAATCCAAACCCAAACCCTGATTTTGGTTATTTTCATAATAAACCTCTTTCACTAACAATGCTTCTTGCTCCCTATGTCTTGATAACAACCAAAACAGCCACGTCATCGCGGCCGAAGTGGTGTCCCTCCCCGCCATTATCATGCTTATAACCATATCCCTCACCACAATTTCCTCGTGACACGCCTCCAACAAACGATCAAGCAAATCGGTGCCGTTTTTTCTATTGAACCTAATTTCCTCCTTCTTCACTTTTATAATATTCATCACGGACTCGTGCACTAGCTTCACTGCCTCCTTCAATGCTTTCTCTGATCCAACGTTGAGCATTCTCTTCATCTTCCACACCAGAAACACCGGGGCAGAGCCGCGGGCTGCGCTGACCTCCGACGCTGTGTCAAACGCCGTCAGAAGAGGTGGCAGCGGCTTCGAGAGGTCCAAACAGCACGGGTCGTAGCCTAGCGACACCTTGCACACAGTATCGAACGTGAGCCTGCTCAACACGTCTTGCAGATCGATCACGTGATTCTCACGTGCGGCGTGCTCAAGTAATGGAAGAAGCCTTTGTTGAACCTCCTCTTGAAGTGTCTTCACGATGAAGTCCTTGAGGGAGCGCGTGCTGAACTCGTGGCTGGCTAACTTGCGCTGGGCGTGCCACATCTCGCCGTCCACGTTGAATATTCCGCACCCGAGAAGGTCGCCGAGGATTTCGGTGAAGGGTTTGCCTTTGGGAAAGTTTGCGAAGTTGGTCTTTAGAATGTACTCCACGTTGTGGGGGTTCGCCGTCACCACCGTGCGTCGTGCGCCCAGGCGGCGCACGACGATGGTCTGTGTCGGGGAATAGGCTAAGTGTACGGTGTACCAATCGAGGAGACGGTGGCGGTTTTGGTAGAAGGAGACGAGGCATCCAATGATTGGGTGTGAAAGAGGTGCATGGTTGTTATTATGACTAGGTTGCTGTTGTTTTATTTTTTTGAAGAAAAGGAGAAACCCTAAGAAGGGCACTAGAAGAGTGAAGAAGAAAATTGACATAGCTAGTTGTGAGTGTTTTTCTTATACTAACTGCAATCTAATGATTATGAGGGTTGAGATGCAAGTTGAATGTTTAAGGGTATATATATATATATAGTCGAATGCACAAAAACCTGGACCACTAAAAATGTTGTTTCCATATAATTTAACATTTTATACTTGCATTTGAGTAGCTGCTGGACGGTGCGGTTATGTTTTGAACTGCATCCCAAACCATAGTGGAGTTGTGAATGTTAGTGTTTCCAAATACATCGAATAAAGGCGGAGCAAAAAATAAGTGAATGGTTGTAAGAAAGAGACAAGGACAGCTTGAGGCTTAAGATAACAGTCACTAATGTATTGCATAGAGATGAATTTTTTAATATATTTATTAATTTATATCAAAATACTTGTTCATCAATTAAGATCATTTTAAAAAATTTGTTTGTCCCATTTTATATAAGATCATTTTTAATTTTTAGATACATTAAATTTTTTTTATATATCCTAACTTAATTATTTTTAATCCAAACATTACTGAGAAACAATTAAGTGAATAAAGAAATAAAAAAGATGATTTTAAAATAATAATAACAATTAAATTAATTATTTTTTAAAAAACATGAATTAGTTGAAAGAGTTTTATAATTAAAGACAAAGAGAAAATAGTATGTAATATTAATACTCATGCTCATATTAATTGATAACAAGGTTGGTTAAAGCATCTTTAGTGGTAGATTTCAAATTGAGATCTTAAATCATTTTTTGGTGGATCCTATAGTGTCAAGTATGATTGAAGATATCTCAAGATCTTTCTCATTTTTGTGATAGATCTCATTTTTAAATTTTAGGAAAAGAGGAAAAAAATATTCTTTTTTGAACTCACGATTCTTACTCAAAGGTCCTTGCTAAATATTTAGCACTACTCTAAGCCTACTAAAATTTAAATTTTAGACTTATTATTAAAAATATATTATTAGTTTTATAAATAAAGAACATATATTTAGAGAAAAAAAGACCTAACATATTTATAGTTATTCATCTAAAAAAAAAGTTGTTAAAATTTGTTTTAAATTTCACTCACAGTTAAACAGTTTTCAGGTTTTGATTGAGAATGTGTCAATATCACATTTTTTTATATTATAAAAGCGTATTATTATTTATTTGATTATTTATTTGATAAGATAAGATAATATATTAATAATTTAAAAATACCTGGTTCCTATACATTAAAATAGACATAATCTTATGAGAATGTGGACTGATACAATTAGTTAAACATTCACTACAAACTCCGATGCACTTTCCTTTGGATGTTAGTTCAAAAGTTTTTATACTATTTTTTTTCACTTTGTTGACAATTCTTTTTAGTGAGATCCCCTTGCGGATAAAGACTAGATAAGTAGCTATATTTGAGTGGCATTGTTTCCGATTAGAACTTGTGCAATAATCATTTGAGTAGCATTGGTGTGCCAATTGGCTGGTAGCATTGTTATGTCACTGGATCCCCGTTTAAAACCCTTTTTGACAAAAACAAAATTGACGTAACACATTTCTATAAAATTTAACACAAATAATTAAGGTAATATATAATTATGATTCAATTATTAGAAAGGTAAAAATTACATTGAATATACAATTGATATTATAATTGGTCCCCCTACTCTCTATGTGTGTGATCATCAATAATATAAAGTTAATAATAAAAAACATTAATCTAATTATTATATGTAATTAAGATAAGTATGTCTAATTAATTGGTAATATCTATTTACTTTTTTGACTATTTAATTTGTTGAAGGGTTTGGAATATGTTTTTTTGTGAAAAAACATTATTTGATTTGTTTTTAAACCACTATGGTGAAATTAGTGGTAGATGTATGGATAGTTTGGACAGACTCCTAAATTTAAACTTCATTATTATTATTGCACGAAAACAAAAGGCGCTATAATTTGTATTGATAAGATTTAAAGAGTTTTATTAAATATTTATAAGAAAATAGATACAAGAATATTGCATTTTTTAAATTTTATTATGTTTAATAGTATATTTTGTAATTGTAAAAATATGTTTTTTCATCCTTATACTGTCTGTCAAAAGTAGTCAAAGACCCTATATTTTCATATTGATGGATTTAATCCTCAAACTTCTTTTTAAAGAAAAATATGTATATTTAGTCTCTACTCTCTAAGAATTTATCATATTTTTTAAAAAATTATAAAAGACTAAATCTACATATTTTTAAATTAAATTTGAGTACCAAAATTCAACAATATAAAAATAACAAAGCTCTTAACCATATTTGACAAAAATATTAAAACTAAAATCACAATTTTCCTTTTTAACTTTTAAGAAGTTGTACACTATTTGATTCTATTCTAAAAGTTTTGGTAGATGAACTCAGGATATCTGTTGTTTATAGTTAAAAATTAATCTATTGAGATATTAAGATTTATTTAAGAAATTAATCTTTTTTAATTACATAGTTAAAGGATAAAATGATATGTTAACTATGTCAAACTATATTACTGTTTTCATTCTGAAAATTAGTGTTATTATCCTAAAAGTATGAAAATAAACATGAGCACAAAAATAAATAAAAATAAACACGTGTCCAATTAATAGATATTTTTTTTAATGCACGTGTGCCATACCGACCACTTTTCCGATTTGTTTTCTTGTCTTATTTCTTACGGGTATTTATGGTATATCCACAGCTTGTTAGTTATGAGGTGATTCTACTTGATCAGTCAGCTTTCTAGTCCTTTTGACTTTTAGACACCACTAAAACTAGGAACTTCATTTTTGCCAAAGGAAACCATGACCGACTCCTTTTATTATTATTATAAAACCATGAGCTTCTTTTTCCTTGAGGAAATCCAGAAACAATAAGAGAGGCTTGGACGGTCCTCGAGTAATTATATACATATACGTGTATTTCTTTTTCTTTTATTTCCTTGTTACTTATGTTTTTCCCAATTCATCACTTATCAGTTATCACGCTTATTACTTTTTCTCTTTTCTTCTACCCCAAATTCACCTCAAAATATATTCAACATTATATGTTTGACACCTAGCGTTTATATTTTGTCGTCCCCCGGTCTACAAATATGCCTACTTTTAACCAGTACATTTTTTTTGTCACTGGATATTTAAAAAAATAAAAAATTAATGATTTGTGTAATTTATTTATTACATAAAATCTGTATTTAATGAGCTGAGAGACAGTATACTGATAAGATGGAATTTTATTTCCAACAAAATGATCGAGTAATGTATATAATTAACAGGAAAAAGTAAGAGTGTACCTACTAGGATCAGTGTTTTTTTTATCAGTAGGATCCGTATATACAGTAACGAGGGTTTACATTTTTTTGTGTGCAAAGTTCTAGGTTTAAACCTTAATTTTACCCCATCATGCATTGTGAATTTTTTTTAATAATAGTGTATTTACAATTAATTTGCATTAAAATATGTTATTTCTTGATTAACTCTAATTAATGATGGATACAGTAATATTTGTTTACTTTGCATATTTACATATTTTATTCGAATTCCAAAACAATTCTTGACCGAAACTAATTTTACAGTAATATTTACATATTGCATTAAAATAGTCAGTAAAGCCATTTTTTTTTTTTTTTGATACATCAAAAATATAAGACAGAACAAAACAACAACCCTAAGGTCTAAAATGCACTACTCCCATGTAGTAGTCCACAAGCAGAAGGGTCGAAAGTTGCAATGGGCAAGATATCCAAACATGGAGCGATTGTTCATGGTTGGCTCCATATTTAGCCAGCCAATAAGCGATAACGTTTCCGAGCTTAAGAACATGACAGAATCTTACATCCCATTTTCTGTTGATAAGATTCCGGATCAACATGACAAGAGAGTAATAAGGATAAAGCATATATATTAATCTCCTTCTGGATTAGATCCAAAGCTATTTGAGAGTCTGATTCACATATAACAGATATGAAACCATCCTCTCATGCTTTGAACAGACCATTGTAAATGGCAAAAGTCTTAGCTTTGAGGCTAGTTGAAATACCACATGATCCTGCAAACAAGAGGTGAAATTCCCCAGATGATTGCGAAGAATTCCACCAAAACTAGCTTTTCCCGGGTTGCCAAATGAACTTCTATCTGGGTTTCACAAAAGGAAAGTTATAGGAGGCTCCCAACGTATATAGCGCCCAGGAATGTGAGTTTTTTCTGACTTTGACAATGAGTAACAATGTCTGCGTGGATAATATGAATCTTGTTGCGAATATTTCAATGGCTCCAAATGATATCCTAGAAAACAGAAGCATTGCGCGCCTTCCATTGAATCGAACAAGTCGCTGCAAAGAGGGTTCTACTATGATGTTTGTGATCACCCAATTAGATTGGTAGAATTGGTCATCCTCGTCCAGTCCAGCTTCAAGGTGTGCCAAAAATATCTTGAACATGCAGTCACGAAGTAAATGCATGATAGACTCCACTCCAGTGTCGCACCTGCAAAAAGAATCCAAAGCCATGTGTCTAAAGACATGAAAAGCATCAGTAGGAAGGCTCCATGAAGAATGAGCCATAGAAAGTGTTTAACGTTTTCTGGTATGTGTAATTTGCAGACCCACGGCCGGTTTTGGAACAGAGTGATAGGTAATGGACTCTTGGCAGTGAGCCATTGGAAGACGGATTTGGAAGAATAAACCCCAGACTGATAATGTCCTCAAATAAAAGTATCCTCTAAACTATCATTAAGAATATGGCTTTGAAGCTCTCGTTTTACTTCCTCAAGTATCAGAGTTGCTACTAGACCGAATGTCAAACTTCATTATGATAGAGGTCAGAAACACGCAAATTAATGTCCTGAATATTGACATAAGGGACCAACCTGCATAAGAAATCCTCTTTCAACCATTTATCATACCATAGCGAGATATCTCCTCTACCAATTCTTACTTGAAAACTAAGTTTGAGGTGGTTGGTTGATTTAACAATGGAGTGCAAGTGTATGATGTCCCTGTAAGATAGAAGCGTGAAGGATGGAGGTATCATTCAGGTACTTGGTTGCAAGCAATTGAACCCATAACTTCTCTTTCTTATGTTTGCTAAGAGAGATATGTTAATTCTGCGAGCAGGTCTAATACCAAGACCTCCACGGTTTCTAGGAAGGGAGATGATGTTCCAATTCACCCAATGTTAGTGGTCATTCCCCTATATGAACCGCCTAATGGAAGAATAAATTTGTTCACAAACACCATCAGGAATCCACAGATTCTGCATTGTGTAAATGGGCATAGATGTGAGAACTGATTGAGCCAGAGTCACCCTCCAAGCTCTCTTCAACATATTAATCTTCCAATCTGCCAGCCTTGAATTTATTTTGTCAAGAATATAGTTGAAATCACTATTATTGGCTGTTCCAGAGAGCATGGGAGATTAACCTTCAAGCTTAGCATCAACATCAACAACACTTTTAAGCCAAGTTAATTGGGGTCGGTGGAACCTTCAAGCCTAAAGCATTACAAAAAATATCTAACGCCTCTTTGACAAGTTTGACTTTACAAGTTTTAGCATCAGTAAACAAAAGACAATCATTAGCAAAAAAAAAAATGGAAAATAAAGGAACCATTATTCAAAACCTTTACTGGAGACCAATGAGGATCATGCACTTTCTGTTGAATGAGAAAAGACAACTCCATGCACAAAACAAATAAATAGGGGGACATAGGACCACCTTGGTGCAAACCTCTTTTTGGGCAAAGGCATTAAGTTTCTCACCATTCAACTTTAGAGCCATTCTTGTATTTGTAGTGCATTTCATAATAAGTCTCATTGTTGTGTGAGGGAAGCCAAACTCTTTCAAGGTCATCCTAAGAAAATTCCAATCAACCCGATCATAAATTTTTTCGAAATCAATCTTAAATACTACATATCCTTTCTTCCCCTTCTTCTTATGCATATGGTGCACAATCTCTTGAGTGATTATTGCATTATCAGATGTTCCTCTCTTGGGGATGAAACTACTTTGAAGAGGACCAATAAGAGTGTTTAAGTGAGGTCTGATATTGTTGACAAGCACCTTAGATATAGCTTTTAAAAAACACGTTACACAAATTGATAGGTCTGAAGTCCCTAAAGGATTGGGGATCATCCACCTTAGGAATAGGGACAATAATAGTCTCTGCAAGGCAAGGGTCTAAGGAGCCAGAAGCAAAGACAGAAGCAACCATATTATAAACGTCATTAGCAACAACGTCCCAATAAGTCTTAAAAAAGATAGTTTGAAACTCATCTACACTAGGGGCTTTGTAGGAATCCATAAAAAAATGACATTTTTAACATCATCCATAGAGACATGAGACAGTAATAAATCATAGAGATTTTGGTCTACCTAAGGAATGGAAATCAATTGCAGACTACCAAATGATACTTTAACATTTGAAATGTCATTATCTACGTGATCATAATCAACATCGAAATTATCACTAAATGTATCTCGTTCATCTTCGACAATCATGTTATGCAATATAATACATGCCAACATTATATCCTTCATTGTATCCATGTTCCAAGCATGCGGTGGACCACATATAATTGCAAATCGAGATTTGAGCACACCAAATGCTCGTTCCACATTCTTTTTCATTACTTCTTGACATTTTGGAAATAATTTTCTTCTGGGACCTTGTGGCATTGGTATGGTCTTCACAAATGTGACCCAATTAGGATAAATCCAACTGCAAGATAGTAGCCCATATTATATGGAGTTCCATTAATTGTAAATTATACTAGAAGAGCTCGACCTTGCAAAACGTCATCAAACACAGGCGATTGATTTAACAGATTGATGTCATTGTTTGAACCTGCAACTCCAAAATATGTATGTCAAATCCACAAGTCTTGTGAAGCAACTGCTTCAAGTATTATTGTGGCTTTGTGATGATCACCTCTACGAAAATGACCCTGCCATGCAATTGGACAATTTCCCCACTTCCAATGCATGAAATCAATAGAATCTAACATACCTGGAAACCCTTGTACATCTCCAATTTGTAGTAAGCGATTTATGTCGTTGTTGTTGGGTTTTCTCAAGTACACTTCTCCAAATATCTCATTGACACCCCTTACAAATTTTTGTTAGCATTAAGTTGCAATGCATTCGCCAATTCTAACGTACTCCTCCACACAATCAACAGGTGATCTGTACGTCAGTATATGAATAACTGCAATGCACTTCTGCAATGGCGAGAGACCCATTCTACCAATAGCATTAGGTCTCATTTGGAAATACTCATCGTGATTACTAAGAGCGTTGACAATTTGGTTGAACAATTGTTGCCACATTCAGAACCTACGTCAGAATTGAGTCTCTGTGGATTCCGAATTTTCTAAGATGTAGTCATTCATCAATCGTAGATGTTCATCTTCACAATTGCGATTAATGACTCTTCTAGGCCTTCTGTTTTGATTGTTGTTGCCTCCTTGATGTTGCATCGCACGTAAGTAGCTCACGATTTGTTCATCATATCATTGTCAAGTGTTTCACAAACAATTTGTTTCCAAACTCTGTCGAAGTCATTATTCGGTCCATTGTATGAATGCTTGATTGCATAAACAAGTGAAAAAAGAATATTGTTTGCACGAGTTGTACAACAATGAATGAGAATTGAACAATTAAATAAAAAATTATGCAACAACTAGTTTTATAATAGCTAGTTTTATAATGACTATTTTTATAATGGCTAGTTTTATAACGGCTAGTTTCACATTTAAAAAAAATTGAACAAATTAAATTACAGTTACAACTTAAAAAAAAAAAAAAGACAAGTCAAACATGATTCATAAAAATACAAATTAAAAGATGGTTACAACAAATTAAAAGACAATTACAACAAATTAAAACTACCTAACAAATTAATATTAGATTCCTAGTTTACGCCTAATTATTTTACAAAAGGCTTGATGGTCTTCGAGTTGAGTTTTGAACATTGTAGATGTGTCCTTCATTAGAATTTCGTAATACTCCTTTTCCAATTATTTCTCCCTTAAGATGGCTAGTTTGGCTTTGAGAACATTTCTTTCCCTCATTGCTTCCTTTACACCAATCAAGTCCACAGCATTGGTAGGTGTTCATACTCCTTTCCCCTTGCTCTTCCTTTTGCCACATTGGATGGCCAATTGGAGACTGTGTGTCAGCTTTGGCATCTTCGACCGGTGTATCTGGATTAGATGACGATTAATATGCCCCACATGTGGAAATCTTCATCCTTTTAGAGCAATTTTCAAGAAAATGGCCTAACTATTTTGGTTGATGTTTCAAAAGTCGCCAAACATGTTCCAAACCAAAATCACTTCCTTCGTCTTCCTTCCAGATGACATGCACCAAGCATGACATCGTTATCCGTGCAACCACTTTTCTTCAATGATACCGCTTGCTTGTAACGACCCTTGAATTTTTGCATGCCTAGATTAACTTTTTGCCATCGTGATTTCAGTTGATTCACTAATCTTTTGCGAAGTTCACCTCTTAATTTGTTGTAATTTTTCGTGACTCTCAATCAAAATGCTTCTTTTCCTTGACCAACACCAACAATTGGATCGATTGAGATGTTGAGCAATAAACTAATGAGGTACATATCTTCTTCAATTGCAAAGGCGACTCGAGGCTTCCTATCTCACACACTTTATCATACAAAAAATTGAATAAATTATGTATATAAATATAATTTCAGTTATAAAAAAAATATAAATATAATTTCTCTAATTAAATGATTATATTTTAAAATATATGACATTATGGGAGCAGTCATTCTCTCCTCTTATTTTTTGGACGTTTTAATTACTTTTTTGATTGATTTTTATAAGCTATACAATTCCTATATACTAGTAATTCATTGTTGACGAACTTCGTGTTCTTTAATTTGTTTTTATTCTTAATAATAAAAAAAATTAGAGATTTTTTCCTGTTTAAGTTAGACGAGGATTACAACCTTTTTACCAAGGGATAATTTAATTTTTCTTTCGAAATTATTAAATGGGAACACTTTTTGAAAAATTACTCGATCAAGGATAAGTCATGACTTGTATATATGACTCTCTGATTAAAGTTGATCTCCTATTTATGATATCTGAAGTTGTTCCTTTCTTTTCTCTCCAATAGAAGTCATAAATGTTACCACGACTTTTCATAGTGTCGTATTAAGAATCTCGATTTAATAATTTTTCCTTTTTTTATATGTTCCAGAATGCAGTCTTTAAGAAGTCACAAGGGCTTTATGACTTTGTCGAGAGAAGCATAAAAAGAAGAAATAATGGGCAAGTCTTTTTTTACTTAAAATAAGTAATTTTAAAATAAGTTCTTTTTAAAAAAAATGCTTATTAAATATGTATATTGGATTTTTTTTCTCAAAATAAGTAAAAAATATATTTTTTTAAACAGAAACAATTTAGACAAACACACTAAAAAACATAAAGTTAATTATTTTATTGAAATAAGTATTCTTTTTTAACAAATAAGTTTAAACAAACTGATAAAATATTAAGTCGTGAATCTTAATATGACTTCTTAAAAAATATTTTGATACTAGGTGAAAGTTGTAGTAACATTTACAACTTCTATTAGATAAAAAGATAAGGACAATTTAAGAAGTTGTAAATTGGTGTTCAACTTTGACCATAGAGTCGTGTATGTCAATCACAATCCTTGCTTGGGTAATTTTTCAAAAAGGGCCCTATTTGGTAATTTCGCAAAAAAAATTGTCCCCTATTGATAAAATATACGAGGATGACTAGTGTTATGTGTGCCCAATCTATATAGCAGTGTCATTTTCCTAATGGTTGATTAAGTGTTTTAATTAGATTGAAAAAGTAATTGAATTTAATTTAAGTGTATGTAATTAATTAATTAATCATGAGATGACGATATGTGGTGTTTGTATCTAAGTTTATGATTATGTATGCGAAAATCTTGTTTTAGGTGTAAATAGTAGTTTTAGAGTGTTTGAACTTAAATGGATAGACCTTGAATCATGAGAAAAGGGTGAGTGAGTTTAGTGAAATATAGGGTGTGAAGAGAAGGAAGTGAGATAGTCATAAATCCCGCACAAACCCTTGTAAATCTGAACAAACTCTAGACAATACCATTTTGCTTTCTTCTTCCTCTTTAAGAAGCACCCTTCATTGGATAGCTTAGGGTTTTGATTCTCCTTGCTAAAAGGACCTTGAAGTTGTGCTTCCTTTGAGTTTGGGGATGATTTCAGTGGCAAGAGACACTCTTCTTTCCTCTCTCATCCTCCATTTTCCTTTTCCTCCATGAGCACTTTTAGAAGCTTCATAAAAGTGTTTATTGTCAAGATTTTGATGTGTTTTCTGTTGGTTTTAAGGGTTTGGGTGGTGTGGATGGTTTAAAGTTGATGTGTAAGTGGGAGAAAGCTTCCATCTTAGACCTAAAGTCTCCTCTTTTCTTCCTTCCGTCTTCTCAAATGTAGTTCATTGAGTTTGGATAGGTATGAGAAGATTTACTTTGATTGAATGCTTTATTTGAGTGGTTGATGCTTGAAATTTTGCTTTTGGGTGAGAAATGATTTGTATGTATGGTATATGATGTGTAGTTTGAATTGAGTTTGTTTGAGAAGCCATTTGAGGTCTTACTCAATAAATTTGAAGTTTTGTCGATGTTTACACTTAAGCCAAGAGAGATTTTCACTTAAGTGATAATGTTTATAAAGAAAATATGGTTGTTGGATTTCAAACTTAAGCCTAGGTGAATCTAGGCTTAAGCGTGACTAGACTTAAGCATAAATGAATCTAGGCTTAAGTGTGATTAAGCTCAAGTGTAGGTGGATATAAGCTTAAGTGCGATTAATCTTAAGCGTAATTTCACATATGCTTAAGCATATGTGCCTGTTAAGTTTCTTTTGGTGCATTCCAATTGAAAATCAATTTAAATACTTCTTGAGGCTTAAGCATACGCTTAAATGGAATGAATGAAGTTGATATATCTTGCTATTCTCATGTAATTCACATTCATATGTTGAGATTGATGTTTGATTATCAGAACTTGTGGTGTGAAAAGTCTCATGATGTTTAGGTAAACTATGTTAGAGTTCATGATTGGAGCGAATGCTATGAATGATGAATGAAACAAGATATGAATCATGAATGGATAATAAGTTGTGAGATATGCATGATGAATTAATGATGAATTGAATCTATATGAATATTGTTTGATAAGTTGAATGCATTGATGTTGATAAGATGATGATAATGGATGATAGTCTTGCCTTCTAACCATCTCTAGTGTTGGAAGGGTTAGCTATATCCTTTTGGAAGATTTTGTTGTTGTTATTGGAAAATGATATACTTGGGAGGATGAGTTTCACGCCAGAACTCCTCTTCACTAGCTAAAGTGACATGGGCGTCTGGCCTAGTGGGGATCTTGTTGTGTAACACCACTATGTTTTAACTCTGAATGACATATCGGAGTGTTGAGAACTACTTCCCAAGAGGATTAGTGATCCTTTTAGTGTTTATGGGATATATTGTTGTTGATGGTGAAACTTGGATCCTTGAGACAAATGATGAGTGAGATTGTGGGTACCGATGTGTCATCTCGCAAACTTCGAGGAATCTAAGTTCAGTTATTGTTTGTGAGTAGGTACGTAAGTTAAGGGTTCTAGGAAGGCCCTCAACCTAGTACTAGAGGTTGTCGTGGTGACTAATGCCGAATAGGCTTGTAGAATAAATGGGTGAGCAAATCCCTAGAGAGGCTAAGGTTAATGCATACCTTACCGAGCTAAGCCATAATCCATGTTCATCTATTTTTGATAAAACCACACTTCCTCTGCAAGATTAATTCGAGTCTCCCTAAATGGTCATATCATAAAGTGCGACTATTTAAGGGATGTGCTTAAGTTAATCACTCAAAAGGTGAAATCTCCATAGAGTCGAGTTGAGTGTTCTATAATGTAGATGATTGATGGATAGGTGATGATATTTGATGGTTGAATCATGATAATGATGATTGATATAGACTAATGATGATGATGATGATGATGATGTATGATGATTAAACCTCTATGCGATGGTTGATGAAATGATGATTATATGAGATGTTTTGTTATGTTAACCCTAAGATTCATGTTGTATGTATGATATTCAAATATTACATTCTATATATATGATGGTGATTGATTATACTTTAATTGATAAGTTGTATGTTGTTTAGTATGTTGGTTTAATGTAAGCTTACTTTTGCATTGTTGCACGTATGGTTTGTGCCTGTGATGATCTTGTATCTGAATCATGTGGAGAGCAAATGACTAGGAGGTGTTTCATGTCTCTAGGATGGGCATGCATACCTGAAAATGAAGACATGGTTTCCATTTTTGTTTCTTCTTTGTGTTATGTCTACAGGGATGGAGCCAACATTCAAGTCAGGGGGAAGGGCCAACTATGTAAACAAAAAATACTCCAAAAAATATGTATACATAATTTTTTTATATAAAATCTTAATAATATCATGTTTCATAATGTATGAATCATCTATATACGCTACTTGAAAATAGGCTTTTAACATCGATTTTTAGGGACATTCAACATTGATTTTTAACCGATGTTGAAACCATCGACATTAAAAGTATCAATTTGAACATCGGTTTTCATAAAACCGATGTTAACATACACTACGCATCGATTTTTAAGAAAATCGATGTCTTATAATAAGCAATAAACAAAAAATGTAAAACATGCAAAAAACATCGGTTTTTTGAAAAATTGATGTTGCTAGGTGTATTACAACATCGTTTTTTTTCTTCTAAAAACAAATGTTGATTTATGCACCATAACATTGATTTTTTAGAAAAATTGATGCCGTGTAGCAAAAATATAAAATAAAATGCAAAACAACATCGATTTTGGTTGAAACCGATGTTGAAAGGTGAATAACAACATCGATTGTTCTAAAACCAATGTAGAAAGTGTCTTTACGACATCTGCTTTAGAACAATCGATGCTGGTTTTTGTAAAAAAAATTAATATTTTATCTGTTTTTACAATGAACCAACTTGAATCAATTTATAAAAAATATATCAATTTTAAATTAAAATATTTAAAAATATTATTTTCATTAACAATACCACATTACTTACAATCTCATAATATTAATCTAGAGTTATCAAACTGTAAGGTATAAATATTACTCATTTTCAACTTACTCATATATATATCCTACCACAACATAAGTAAAAACTAGTAACTCACACGACATTTGGGTCACAACTTGGGTAGGGATCATCAATAGTGTTGTTGCTGGATTGGCCATATTTTTGTATTGAAAATAATAGGAATACCCACAATAACCAAGAGGGGGGTGAATTGGTTAAAACCTTGATATTTTAAAAACTAATTCAAATCAGAGTTCAGGATCTTTATCACTTTCAAAACCAAGAAATCTATTTACTCAATCAATTAACTTAGCCTCAAGAAATCAATAGTTCAAAACAGAACTTGTTGGACAATGGATATGAATCAAAGAATCAATGACCAATGAACAAGATGAGTAATAGAGAAATAGAATCAAAGACATACTGGTTCACTTCACAACTGAAGCTACATCCAGTTTCTTCTAATCAACACTAGATTAGAGTTCCACTATTATAAATTTCTGTTCTTACAAGCTTTTACAAAAACCCTCCCCTTTATCAACACTAGATAAAGAATAGAAATCTAAAACCCTATTAGAATCTAAGGAGCAAGAACCAGAGAACACTACTCTATTTTTGAGCTAGAGAACCCTTCTCTAGAACCCAGCAAGAAGAAACCATTTTACAATAGCCAAATACAACAGAAATTTAAAAACAAATTTACACACAAAGATTAAGGAGAGAGACAACCTGATGATCCAATGAATGTTATGCACACGAATTACCAAATCAGGTTGAGAAGCAAACTAAATCAGAATATGCTTTTCCTTAACCTTGAAAAGAATCTTGCTTAAGAATCATTCAAAGACCCATTGATGTTTTGAATGAAGCAAGAAGTAAAAACTCTGAGAAAATCACTTAGAAATGCTTAGAAGGCTTGTGTATACTCTGAAATACGAAGTGGTCAAGTTCTCTTACAAGCCAAGCCTTCAATCCTACTTATAACAGAATTTGTAACTAACTGTAATAGATTAAACACGCCTAATAATCGATTAAAATTCTTATGTAATCGATTAAATTATCACTTAATCGATTAAAATATTGAAGAAGCTTTCTGAGTTTTAGCAACGAGCAAAATAATTGATTAAACCGAGCTGTAACCGATTAAGACAGAAAGCTATGTTTCACAAAATGAACTGTGTAATTGATTAGAAATTTGGGTAATCAATTGAATCAGAAAGCAGGCATTTTCCAAATGAACTATGTAATTGATTACTGATAATTGTAATTGATTATCACAGCAAGTCTTAAAATAATCTTTTAACTATGTAATCGATTACACTAAGTAATTAATCGATTAAAACTTTTAACAAAGCAATTTATTTTCTATCAAAGGTCAAATAATCAATTAATCCAATAGGTAATCGATTAATTTGTTCATAAAGGTTTTCCAGATTGAACGAAGAACAAAATAATCGATTATTTCATAAAGTAATTGATTAAAACAGTGTGGAAAACATTTTTCCAACAACCTTTTAATCAGATTCAAACCTTAACCAAAAAGATAAAACCTTTGATGATTTTATGAAAACCATTTAAGCATAATAATGAATAAATGAATGCAATGCAAGGATCAAAGTCTTCCACTCTTCATGATGCTCCCCCTATATCCAACAATCTCCCTCTTTTTGGCTTTGAACATGCCAAATTCTTGATTGATTATATGTTGGACTTGAAGTTAATTGAGGGAACCAGAGTTAGGAAAACTTGAGCTTTGCAAACCTGAAAACAATTCAATCTCTTTGCCAAGAACAATTGTTAAAGCATCTGTTGATTAATCCCGCATTCATTTACATATATATCTTACTTAATTGGTTAATTTTTATCACTTAGCTCCCCCTTAATTTGACAATCCATTCAAAGTAAGATTTGGGCAAAAATTGTGCAGAAAAATAGAGTAGAACAAAGTGTATTGCAGAGCATGAACCAAATCAATCATTTCTCCCCCTATTTGGCTTATCAAAGTCAAAAACATGTAAAGCACAACGGATATTAAATAGAAGAAACATAAATGGATATATTTATAAGTAAGGGAACCATTACAATTCTTGAAAATAAAATTAAAACATGAAAGCATAAAAGAAGAAGAAACAGAAAAACTACAAAGGCTAAAATGTCTTAGACCCTTCAAACATAACAGTAGCTTCAATATTGTCTAGCCTAGCCTTAATGTCTTCTAAAGCTGAACTAGTTTCAGCCCTAAAATCATGATGCATAGTGATAGGCCATCCATTTTTTTAAGCATGAGTGACTCAAATTAGGTGTAGAGGGCTTAAGCAGTGTCCGTTTCCTCATATTCTTCAGCATCTACTCCAACACCAGCAGCAGCAGGAGGTTCAGGCACAGCTTGTTGGCCAGCCATCTGCCATCCTTATGGTGTCTTGATCATTCCTAGCTTGTTGAGATGCTTGTCTTTGATGAGACTGTTGCTTGAGTTTGTGTTGTCCACTACTTCATTTGAGACATCTATTTGGAAGTAGTCTATAAATCTAGACACAAGCACAACATAAGGGAATGGGTAGTTTACTAGCCTTTTTTATTTAAGCATTATTTCCTCAAAAATGAGAATCCAATTCATTTGAATTGAATTCTTGAGACCATACACTAGTTGTAGGTCTTCATCTGTTGCTTGGGCATGGTTTGTGGCTCTAGGTGTGAGGATATTTGTAATTATGTAGTGCAGAAGCCTATCCTCATGGGTCATGGGTCCAGTACCTAGCCTATTTTTCAATCTCATTTGGGGATCACTAAGCATCTCCCTATATGTATCTACCCTATTATAACCCTCGGGATTTTCATAAAATTTCCTTTCTCCTTCAAAGGAGATACCAGCTATTGCCTCCCACACCTCATGGGTGATTTCCATGGGACCTCAATATCCCATCTATGGATCCCTTGGCACAGGTGTAAAACACCTTGACCAATTCAGGGTAAAAGATACCCTTTAACTCCACAAACTTTCTTAAGCCCTGGGTTTCTATGAAGGCAGGAAATTGAAAGTCTTCCTTAATAAACCAGTCAAGCTCTAAATACTTAGGGGAACATACTAGTTTTGTGGCATTAAACTGGAGATAGGTCATACGGTCTTTTTCTGTGGTGAACCAAAGATCTAACCTATTAGTAGGAGGGGGGGTTAGAAGTTTCACCAGCCTTTCTCTTAGAGGTTTTGATTCTCTTAGAGGTAGACATTCTTAGGGCAGAGTTAACTAGACTTAAACAGAAGGAAAACACAAAGAAGATTGAAGGATAAGAATGAAGGTAGGTGTGATTTCTTCCTTCACAATAGGCTGTATTTATAGAGATTTTTAGGCTCCAATAATTTGAATTTTGAATTAAAGAGAAGTTAGAACGAATAAACTCACTATAGAGGATTTAAATTTGAATTATGTGGGAGTTGGGCAGTTACAACTTCCAAGAAAATCTGTCAGATTTTGCAGTAACTCCATGAATAATCGATTATTTTCCTTGTGTAATCGATTAATTCGTAAGCAAAATCACATTTTGCAGATACAGTAATTGATTAATTCGTAACGTAATCAATTATTTCTGTAAAATTCACAGGTAGAAGACAAAGTGTAATTGATTATTTTATGATTTAATCGATTATCACAGGGAGGTTTGAATTTCAGAAACATATAGAAGCTTGTGTAATCGATTAATCTGACAAGTAATCGATTATTCCAGAAGGTTTTGAATTTTGAAAAAATTGATTCTCAACATTTTAATCGATTACCATTCACTGTAATCGATTATTCCAGTGAACTTTCATTTTGTAAAAGAGTTTATGATCAGTTTAATCGATTAATCTGACTCTTAATCGATTATTACAGAAACATTCAGTTTTCTGAAAAAGAGTTTCTATGAAGAATAATCGATTATATTGTTTATGTAATTGATTACATAAGCTCAGATTTCCCTATGAATCATGATTTTAATGACTTTAATCGATTAATAAGACACTTAATCGATTATTACAGAGCAAGTATCAGATATAACAGGATTTATGCAGCATAACTGGGAAATTTTAAGTTTTTGTGATGAAGGATTCAATTGACAAATTATTTCTCATGAAAAGGCACACAACATTCAAGCTAACAGAGATTAGATTCATCTAAGATTCCTAGCATGTTTCTAAGAGCATATAATCTAGCTCTAGCCAATGGTTTAGTAAATATATCAGCTAATTGATTATGAGTGTCAATGAAATCAATTTTGATATTACCTCTTTGAACATGATCTCTGAGAAAATGATGTCTTATCTTAATATGTTTGGTCCTTGAGTTCATTATTGGATTCTTTGAAATGTTGATAGCACTTGTGTGGTCACATAGCAAAGGTATTTCTTTCAATTCAACTCTAAAATCTTGTAATTGTTGCTTCAACCATAGACTTTGTGCACAACAACTTCCAGCTGAGATATATTCAGCTTCAGCAGTTGACAAAGCAACACAAGATTGTTTCTTGCAATGCCATGAAATCAATGAACTTCCAAGTAGATGACAAGTTCCACTAGTGCTTTTTCTATCTAACTTACATCCTGCAAAGTCAGAATCAGAATAACCAATAATATTAATTGAAGCACCTTTGGGATACCAAAGACCAACTTTTGGTGTAGCCTTGAGATATTTGAGGATCCTTTTGACTGCTGTTAGGTGTGACTCTTTGGGATTTGCTTGATATCTTGCACACAAGCACACACTTAGCATTATGTCTGGTCTACTAGCTATCAAATATAATAATGAACTAATCATTCCTCTAAATTTTGACTCATCAACCCTCTTTTCATTTCCATCTGAATCAAGATAGGTTGATGTTGCCATTGGAGTTGTAGCATCATTACATTTCTCCATTTCAAACTTTTTGATCACTTCAAGGCAATACTTGGATTGGTTAAGAAAAGTTCTATTTTTCATTTGCTTCACTTGAAGTCCAAGAAAGAATGTTAATTCTCTCATCATTGACATTTCAAATTCTTTCTGCATAGCTTTAGAAAATTCCTTGCACAGCAAATGGTTAGTTGAACAAAAAATTATATCATCAACATATACTTGAACCAATAAGGTATCACTCTTATGCCTTTTGATGAACAAGGTTTTGTGAACATGACCATTTGTGAAAGATTGTTCAAGCAGAAATTTGCTTAGTCTTTCATACCAAGATCTGGGAGCCTGCTTTAAACCATAAAAGGCCTTTTTAAGTTTAAAAACATAGTTTGGATGTTTAAAATCAGTGAAACCAGGAGGTTGTTCAACATATATATCCTCCTCAATGTATCCATTTAAAAAGGCATTTTTGACATCCATTTGGAAAAGTTTAAAATCCATTAAACATGCATATGCAAGCAACAACCTAATGGCTTCCAATCTTGCAACTGGAGCATAGGTTTCCTCATAGTCAATGCTTTCTTCTTGGTTGTAACCTTTTGCAACCAATCTAGCTTTATTTCTGACTATGATTCCACTCTCATCAAGTTTATTTCTAAAAATCCATTTTGTGCAAATGGGTTTGAGAGAGGATGGTCTAGGAACAAGTTCCCAAACTTCATTTCTCTTGAACTGATTTAACTCATCATGCATAGCATGCATCCAATGTTCATCAACTAAGGCTTAATCAATATTCTTAGGTTCAATTAGAGAAACAAAATCCATATTACAACATAGGTTTCTTAATGAAGATCTAGTAGATACTCCCTTTGAAACTTCACCTATGATGTTGTCAAGTGAGAGATCTTTTGTTGTTCTCCAATCTTTACGCTCTTGAACAGGTGTTAATGGTTTTATTATAGCACTTGGTTCTTCTTTCTCTTTATTTATGGAATCATTAAGCTGAATAAATTCTTCCATAGGACCTGCATCTACATCACACTTCTTTTCCTCTTTAGAGGGATTAGACTCATCACAAATCACATGTACAGATTCTTCCATGCACATTGTTCTTTTATTGAAAACTCTATATGTTTTACTATGTAATGAATATCCAAGGAAAATTGCTTCATCAGCTTTAGCATCAAATTTTCCAAGTGATTCTTTCCCATTGTTTAATACAAAACACTTGCAGCCAAAAGCTCTCAAATGAAAAATGTTAGGTTTTCTACCTTTGTATAGCTCATAAGGTGTTTTCTTTAAAATAGGCCTTATAAGTAATCTATTCAAAGTGTAGCAAACAGTACTTACAGCATCAGCCCAAAAATATTTTGGCAAATTTGTCTCATTAAGAAGAGTTCTAGCTCATTCTTCAAGAGATCTATTTTTTCTCTCCACAACACCATTTTGTTGAGGTGTTCTTGGAGCTGAAAAATTGTGGTTAATTCCATTTTCTTTACAGAATTTTTCAAAATGTTCATTTGGGAATTCTCCACCATGATCACTTCTTATTGAGATAATTTTGCTACCTTTTTCATTTTGTGCAAGCTTGGCCATTTTTCTAAAAGTATGGAAAGCATCACTTTTGGATTTCAAAAACAAAGTCCAAGTAAATCTAGAGTAATCATCTACAATGACAAGCTCATAATAATTGCCTCCTAAACTCATAGTTCTAGAAGGACCAAACAAGTTAATGTGAAGTAATTCAAGGGGTCTAGAGGTGGAAACAATGTTTTTACTTTGAAAAGAATTTTTGGTTTGTTTCCCTTTTGACAAGCATCGCAAAGTTTGTCCTTTTCAAACTTGAGTTTAGGTAAACCAATTACTAAATCCTTTCTAATTAGCTTGTTCATATGATGCATGTCAATGTGGCTAGCCCTTCTATGCCACAACCAAGATTCATCAATCTTGCTTATTAGACAAGAGGTGTTGTGAAAGAATGCATGATCAATTGAAAGTAAATAAATGTTGACCTTTCCTTTTACCTATGTGAATCACTTCACCACTTTGTCCATCACAAATCATGCAGCAATTCTCATTGAATGAGACTTTGAATCCTTTATCACAAAGTTGGCTTATGCTTAAGAGATTATGCTTCAACCCTTCTACATAAAGAACATTTTTGATTTTTGGTTTTGAAGCTATCTCCAATGTTGCCTTCTCCAATGATCTTCCCTTTGTTATTATCTCCATAAGTGACATATCCTCCATCTTTAAGAGTTAGATTTGTAAGCATAGACATGTCACCCGTCATATGTCTAAAGCATCCACTATCAAGGTACCTAATGAGGTTCTAGCTCTTAGACATACCTGCAAAAATCAAATCAATTTATAAAGGAAGGTACCCAATTGAGATTGGGTCCATAAGGGTTAGCAACTTTCTTTTTCTTTTGAACCCAAATGCAATCTCCATTAGGCACATAGAATCCTGGCATAGCATTTGTAAGATGTATGTCCTTTTTCTATACAATAGTTGCATGTTACAGATTTTGATGATTTTCTTAAGAAAGCATTTTGATTGATCTTTGAGTTTTTGAACTTCTTTTGATTCTTTTGTTTTGGAGGCACAAATACAGTTTTTTCAAAGGATTTTGAGCCTTGTTTGTACCCCAAACCAGAAGTATCTCTAACATACTTTTGCACACTTAACATTTCAGCCAAGTTGCATTTTTCTTTGTAGAGCTTTCTCAATAGATCAATTAAATCACTATTTTTGGATAAAAGTAACATGTACTTTTCTCCTTGACTCCTTTTGTAATCATCAAAATCTTTTTGCAGCAAGTTATATTTGTCAACATTAGTAGAAGAAGAAGCACATACACATCCATTCATTTTGTAACTTGAAACAAGTTTTTCATTTTCTTCTTTCAAGTTGCAAATTTCAGTTTGCA
>PYAF01006153.1:676122-693135 GCA_007407185.1 Glycine tomentella
AATTAAATCACTATTTTTGGATAAAAGTAACATGTACTTTTCTCCTTGACTCCTTTTGTAATCATCAAAATCTTTTTGCAGCAAGTTATATTTGTCAACATTAGTAGAAGAAGAAGCACATACACATCCATTCATTTTGTAACTTGAAACAAGTTTTTCATTTTCTTCTTTCAAGTTGCAAATTTCAGTTTGCAATTCAGTAATTTTTGCAGCATGCCATCTAAGATTTCCTTTGAGCTTGCTATTGGATTTTGCAAGCTTTTGGGCTTCTTCATGCATTTCTTGGAAAGCATTAATAGTTTATTCAAGTTCAGAATTTACCTCATCTTCATCATGTTGGATATAAGGGGAGCATCATGAAGAATGGAAGACTTTGATTCAAGATTGATTTTGAGCTTTCAACATGCTTGGATGCCTTGAAGTTGTTTAATTGTATTATGTGTAAGAGAAAGGCTAATCTGATGATCCATGCATTGCATTCACTCATTCATTCATTCATAAACTTAAATGGTCTTCATAAAAAAAATAACAAAGCTTTTATATTTTGGTTAAGGTTTTAATCTGATTGAAAGGTTTTTGGAAAAAATGCTATTTTTACTGGTTTAATCAATTACCTTACTGATATAATCGATTATTTTGTTCTTCGTTCAATTTGGAAAATATTTTATGAACATTGTAATCGATTACCCATCGGAATAATCGATTATTGGCCTTTGTTTATAACAAAACTGCTTTGTTAATGATTTTAATCGATTATTTAAGTGTTGTAATCGATTACATAGTTAAAAGTTTATTTTAAGCCTTGCTATGATAATCGATTACCATTATTAGTAACCGATTACATAGTTCATTTGGAAAATGCCTACTTTCTGATTTAATCGATTACCAAAATTCGTAATCAATTACACAATTCATTTTGTGAAACATAGCTTTCTGTCTTAATCGATTACAGCTTGGGATAATCGATTATTTTGCTCGTTGAAACCCAAAAAAGCTTCTTTAACATTTTAATCGATTAAGTGATAATTTAATCGATTACATAAGAATTTTAATCGATTATTAGGCGCGTTTAATCGATTACAGTTAGTTACAAATTCTGTTATAAATAGGTTTGAAGGCTTGGTTTGTTTTCTAACTTTGAGAGATTGTACATATTCGTATTTCTGAGCTCACACAAGTCTTCTAAGCTTTTCGTAGTGATTTTCAGTGCTTAATTACTTCTTGCTCTATTTCATATCAATCATGTGTCTTTGAATCATTCCTTAAGCAAGAAACCATTTCAAGATTAAGGAAAGAATGTTTTGATTGTGTTTTAATGATCAACCTGATTTGGTAATCTCATTCTGCATTACATTCATTGGATCATCAGGTTGTCTCTCTCCTTAATCTAGTTGTAATTTCGTTTTTAAATTTTTTGTGTAAGTTTGCTATTGTAAAGTGGGTTCTTGCTTGTATCTAGAGAAGGGTTCTCTAGTGTGAAGAACAGAGTAGTGTTCTCTGGTTCTTTGTCTCTTAGAATTTAATAGGGTTTAGATTTCTATTCTTTATCTAGGATTGATAAAGAGAGATATTGTAATTGCTTGTAAGAACAGAAATTTATAATAGTGAAACTCTAATTCAGAGTGAATTAGAAGAAACTGGATGTAGCTTCTGTTGTGAAGTGAACCAGTATAAATTGCTTGTGTCATTGATTCTATTTCTCTATCACTCATCTTGACCATTGGCCATTGATTCTTTGATTCATATTCATTGTTTAACAAGTTTTGTTTTGATCTATTGATTTCTTGGGTTGAGACATTTGATTGAGTAAATTGATTTCTTGGTTTTGAAAGTGATAAAGATCCTGAACTCTGATTTGAATTAGTTTTTAAAATACTAAGGTTTTAACCAATTCACCCCCCTCTTGGTTATTGTGAGTATTCCTATTATTTTCAAATCAATTGATAGATCATCATCTTCTTCATTGATTGTGGAGGTGAGACACATGTTTGCTTCTTCATTTTCAGTTGAAGATTCTGATGTTGTTGACTCATTATCTTCCCAAGCTATGTAGGCTCTTTTGAATTTTCCTTCCTTCCTCACCTTATTGTCACCTTGTTGCTTTTTCAAAAAGATTGAGCATTCTGATTTGATGTGGCCAGGTTTTCCACATTCAAAGCAAGTAAAATTATCGTCAATCCTTTTGTTGTTGTTGTTGTTGATCTTGTTGTTCTTAGTAAACTTTTTGTTCTTGTTTTTCCTTAAGAACTTGCTGAACTTCTTGACAACCAAGTTCATGTTGTCCTCTTCACTTGAATCTTCCACTTTATCTGACTTTGATGATGCATCTTTTAATGCTATACTTTTATTTTTCTTTTCTGCATCTTCAACACAAGTTAGTTGAGACATTTCAAGCTCATATTCAAGTAACTTACCAAATAGTGTAGCCATGGACATCTTTGATAGGTCTTTTGATTCCTTGATTGTTGTCACCTTTGGTTGCCAAGAGACTATGAGACACTTCAAAATCTTGATGTTTAGTTCTTCAGTATCAAAGATCTTTCCAAGACCCAAAAGATGATTGACTATATGAGTGAATCTTGTTTGTGGCTGAGAAATGCTTTATGTGGTGTTCATCTTGAACATCTCATACTCATGGATCAAGGCATGCTTTCTTGATATTCTAACTTCTTCAGTTCCTTCACGAGTTATTTCTGGGATCTCCAACATTTCTTTTGCACTTGTGCATCTCACTGTTCTAAAAAATTCATCAGAAGAAAGTGCAGAAGTAATCATATTTTTAGCTTTAAAATCATATTGGACAACCTTTTGTTCAACATCTGTCATCTCATCCCATTCTTTAGGAATCATTTCATTGCCAACAATTTTCTTAGGAATAAAAGGGCCCTTTTCTATAGCATTCGAAGCACCTGGGTCATTTGATTGAATAAAGATTTTCATTCTATTTTTCCAAAAACTGAAGTGCTCCCCTTCAAACATTGGAGGACGATTGAGAGAAGCTCCTTCTTTGAAGGTAATTTGTGAGATATTCATTTTTCTTTTTGAAGAAAAGATAGTGATCTGAATAACTCTCAAGAACCATCTCTTGATGCCAATTGAAAATAATAGGAATACCCACAATAACCAAGAGTGGGGGGGTGAATTGGTTAAAACCTTGGTATTTTAAAAACCAATTCAAATCAGAGTTCAGGATCTTTATCACTTTCAGAACCAAGAAATCTATTTACTCAATCAAATAACTCAGCCTCAAGAAATCAATAGTTCAAAATAGAACTTGTTGGACAATGGATATGAATCAAAGAATCAATGACCAATGAACAAGAAGAGTAATAGAGAAATAGAATCAAAGACACAAGCAATTTATACTGGTTCACTTCACAACTGAAGCTACATCCAGTTTCTTCTAATCAACACTAGATTAGAGTTCCACTATTATAAATTTATGTTCTTACAAGCTTTTACAAAAACCTTCCCCTTTATCAACACTAGATAAAGAATAGAAATCTAAAATCCTATTAGAAATCTAAGGAGAAAGAACCAGAGAACACTACTCTGTTCTTGAGCTAGAGAACCCTTCTCTAGAACCAAGCAAGAAGAACCCAATTTACAATAGCCAAATACAATATATAAATTTAAAAACAAATTTACACACAAAGATTAAGGAGAGAGACAACCTAAGGATCCAATGAATGTTATGCACATGAATTACCAAATCAGGTTGAGAAGCAAGCTAAAAAATCAGAACATGCTTTTCCTTAACCTTGAAAAGAATCTTGCTTAAGAATCATTCAAAGACCCATTGATGTTTTGAATGAAGCAAGAAGTAAAAACACTGAGAAAATCACTTAGAAATGCTTAGAAGGCTTGTGTATACTCAGAAATACGAAGTGGTCAAGTTCTCTTACAAGCCAAACCTTCAATCATATTTATAACAGAATTTGTAACTAACTGTAATCGATTAAACGCGCCTAATAATCGAATAAAATTCTTATGTAATCGATTAAATTATCACTTAATCGATTAAAATGTTAAAGAAGCTTTCTGGGTTTCAGCAACGAGCAAAATAATTGATTAAACCGAACTGTAATCGATTAAGACAGAAAAGCTATGTTTCACAAAATGAACTGTGTAATCGATTATAAATTTTGGTAATTGATTAAATCAGAAACCAGGCATTTTCCAATTGAACTATGTAATCGATTACTGATAATTGTAATCGATTATCACAGCAAGGCTTAAAATAATCTTTTAATTATGTAATTGATTACACTAAGTAAGTAATCGATTAAAACTTTTAACAAAACAGTTTATTTTCAATCAAAGGTCAAATAATCGATTAATTCGATAGGTAATCAATTAATTTGTTCATAAAGGTTTTTCCAGATTGAACGAAAAACAGAATAATCGATTATTTCATTAAGTAATCGATTAAAACAGTAAGAAAAACATTTTTCCAAAAACCTTTTAATCAGATTCAAACCTTAACCACAAAGATAAAACCTTTGATGATTTAATGAAAACCATTTAAGCTTAATAATGAATGAATGCAATGCAATGCAAGGATCAATCAGATTGTTTTTCTCTTACACTTGAATCAATTACAAAACTTCAAGGCACTTCAAGCATGTTGAAAGATCAAAACCATTTCTTGAATCAAAGTCTTCCACTCTTCATGATGCTCCCCCTCTATCCAACATTTTTGTTTCCAGTGCCGTAACGTGAGGAACAACCCAAATATGATCCATGGTCCTACGCCGGTGCCTTCAAAGTTCAAAGGTTGTGGCTTTTCAATAATTAGTTTCACAATTGATAGTGTCTCAGATTTAACTATATTCTAGTTATTTTTTCCAACTTCATAACCAATAAACTAACCTAAGAAGGGAAAAAAACTCCACGGTTTGTTAGTTAGTTTAAAAGAGTTATGCTCACCAATGTCTCTGATTAAAGAATATTTCTATAAAGATCGTTTAATCTTTCAAATGTATCTACATAACTAATACTCCTATTCGTCTACATAACTTTGGAGTTCTACATAAAATTGAAAGACAGTTAAAATTTAAAATACTAGTTTTAATTTTTATAAAAAATTAATGTTATTTGTCTATACATTTACCTAGAATCTTGTATTTTTATTTTTTAGTCAACAGTAAATATGAGAACTAAATATAAGTGTAGGTCTTGGACATTATATTAAAACATCTACATGACTAAGCGGACAAGCACTACTACAATAAATACATTCTACGACGCACAATCAAAGACGGTTGTAGCAAACCCATCTTAGAATGACAAACAGTGACATTTTCGAAAATATTTCGTTATTTACAAAGACAGTTATAGCACAATCGTCTTAGAAACTATCATTCGAAGACGGTTTCGTAAAAACCGTCTTAGAATGGTTTTCATTTCATCAAAGACGATGACAATTTCGTAAATATGTAATTCTTCAACGAAGTCGATTTTACGAAAATCGTCTTCGAAACAACCATACTAAGACGGTTTTGCAAAAAACCATCTTAGAATTGAGTGTATTTTTTATGTTTTAACCACAACGTCACACCCTTCCCCCCTTTTAAATTTTTGAGTTTGAAAACCAATCACGAAAACAAAAATGACATTTATAAAGCGAACCCAATAATTCTTCATCCTCCTTCTCTCACACACAACTAAATCCATTTTTACCAAAAGAAACAAAAAGAGTGAGAGCGTGAGACAGAGAGAGGTTGTTGTCGTCGTCCCTTTCTCGCCCATGAATTCGAAGAATCTCTCATGCAGCAGCGGCCCCGATCCACATCTTCACTAGACAACGATGCCAAAGGCGATTGCCCTCCCTCCGCGGCCATCAACTTCTTTGTCAGACAATTCTTTTGAGATTTCGGTGGCGGCGTTTGAGTTTCTTTCCCACTGGGGATTTGCTTTGCCGTCAAAACCCCAACGTTGATGAAGTCACCAGGATTTGCATTTCCCAGATTCTATAACACTTCCAAGCTTCCAAAGATGAAGGTATTTCCCGCCTCCCCCTTTTTTCTTCACCATTTCATCCACAAAAAAAACGCAACTTTCTGGGTTTTAATTATTTATTTATTTGCTGCAGTGTACAAGTTTGATGCTGGTTTGTCCAACCAATAGTGCACTTGGGTGCATGAAATGGCCCTCAAAATGGGCTTTAGATCTAGAAGTTATGGGTGAGTGTTAACTGAAATTTCAATGTTCCTTTTTTAGTCTTAATTGAAATGTGTTCCTTTTTTAATTTTAATGGAAATTTGTTTCCTTCTGCTGTTTCTATGTTTAGTTTCCAAGAGAATCGCTAGTGATATAGGAGAGACTATTGTAGAAACTCTTGTATTTTCACTATAATTAAGGCATGATTGTATTCACTTTGAATTTGAATATCTTCTTAACCGTCTAATTGTATGTGTTAATTATGTTGAGTTTTTGAGAATGAAGTTCTTATCATCGACTCTTGCTTTATTAAAATGGTGCCCTTACTTTTATCATAACCCGTTACATGTTACCTTTGTTGAATGTTGATCATAGACTATATGCTATACCGAAACTAACTCAGGTAATTTGTGTGTGGGTGAATTGGTAAAGTGTGAATGTATGGATCCATTAATTTGTATCAAGTTTTATTGGTTATATATATATAATGTTATTTTCTCTATGCTTGCTATAATGAATGAAAGCAATAGAACCTTAGAATTAGTTTGATGAGCACAAAATGCATTATAGTTTAAACTTGAAAGACTGGTGATTAAAAATCTATTTTCTATTGGACTTTCCTTTCCCTGTTATATAAACATGTTTAGATGTAGATGAATGCTGTAATTTCTTAGGGAAACATGTACTGAAGATAAAGGTTCCATAAATATTGTATAAAATTAAAAGTAGTACACTTGTTATGAACTACTTCCATAGTAATTTTTGCAATTGTTTTATTAAATATGATTCTTGGTTTTGGATTACTTTTCCAATTTCCATATAGCTTGAGTTCACAAGTCTCTTGCATCTTTATTTTATTCAAAAATGTTTAGTTCAGCGAAAATGTTAATACCAATAAATTTTTTCCAAAACTTTACACAAAAGAGATGTTTCAGCTGCTTCTCTCTGCTTATTCTACGATAAGCATTAGAGACACTGCTTTATTTCTGGGAACGAATGAGGATGATGCTACAAATTGTAAGTTATTTCCCCTATCCTAGAAGCCTTAGAAGTTGGATGTTGATTACAGAAAGTTAGATGCTACAAAGATGATCATGATTCTTGATGGTGAATTTGGCTGCTAAGCTTGATCATGACAATTTGCATATCACAATAAACAATGACCTATCTATAAAATTATCTTCCATTGGCATAGTCTTTGTTCTGTTCGACAAAGGCTTAAATTTTATCAATTGCTTGTTTCCTCCTCCCTCTCTATTATTATTATTGTACATTTTTTGTTGTACAATTTAGATGACATGGGATTCACTGGAGATGGACAAACTGCTACTCTAAATTGTTGCTACAGCAGTAGCAATGAGAGCACCCCTCCAACTTGGCCTAGTAGCAAAAGGATTAATCAAGGTGACTAGGGCAAGCCAATTAAAGGTCGGTATGTTGTCTCAGTTCATTGTGTTCACCATTTAAATACAATCAGACTTCTGCAATAAAAAAGACATCTTTGCATATTCTGTCTTTCTCACTAATACTTCAATCAAAAACTTCTCTTGCCATTTTGTCCTAGGTTGGATCATTTGGATCTCCAGTATATAGTTCCTAGTGTTTCAATCACATGCTAGAGATGCTTTGAAGCAAAATTACATCAGTAGATGCATAGTTATGCAAATATATATTTTGGAAAATATAATTGTAAGGAAAATGTTAAGGGTTTAGATCTTCCTAGAAATACCAAAGATTTGTGAGCCATCTTAACATTCACACCTTAGATGATCTGAAATAACAAAATATAAATTACATTTCGTGTCTAGCTAGTATCTCTAGGATAATTGCCAAATTACAACTCTTAACGGGTAATTAAAAAAAATAGAGAAAAAATAAGACAATGTTGTTTTCTTCTTAATCTTATATTTTATTGTTCCTCCCATGTCTTACCTAGATTGTGGTCAGTTAGAGAAGGAAAGAGTGCAGAGCTTATCATTCTCTATACTTATTGGGGCAATTGCCTTTGTTCTTACTCATTGTTGCTTCTTATTTTCTTTTCATTTAGGCTCAAAGCTTTGGTTCTTACTCTTTGTTTCTTTATCAGGTTATCATTTAAATTGATAAGTCTCAATGGTTGAGTGAAAATCAATTACTTATTCATGTGAAATTATTTTATTTATTTTACACAATTAATTGAAGTTTTATGTACTCAAACTTTCTTTTTTTATTTATAAAAATAACCTTGTATAATTCAGGTATAATTCAAACCTCACTGCTTTCCTTGACTCTACAACTGGATGTAAAGTATAATTCAGGTATACTATATAATTCACTTTTAGTCTGATTGAGCACTGGAAATAGATGAGTAGATACTATTGCCATGAATGAAACAATAGACACTACTACAATAGTAGAAGGAAAGACAATGCAAAGGATCTTTCTTCAAAAAAAGAAAAATAAAATGATAAGGTTAGACATCAATGTTTCCCTAAGGTGCATAAGAATTACATTGCCATGTTCTGTTTTGCATTTTAAAGACATTAGTGTCCTTTTCTTAATGTCTTTGAGTATAGCATCACAACTAGCATCGACATATGGAGGTATGTAATCATGTTAATTATACCTTTTTCCTTCTAGGTGGTGGGCATTTATTGTCTAATTTTAGCGTAATACAGCATGTCACTTAAAGTTGACGCTTACGTTATTTCACTTGATATGCTAACAGGTGGCTTTTACTTATTCACTTTATATGCTAACAAGTGGCTTTTACTTATGAAGATGGACGACCTACAGAAGGTAAGGGTGGAGGGAGAAAGATAACGGATAGGGTGCAGAAGACATATGACTCCGACTTAAATCGTAAGGACTTTGCATATGATGGGGAGAAAAGTCTGTTTACTGTTGGCTCTCTTCCTCAAAACAAGCTTGAGTTTGAAGTTGTTCTTGAGGATGTCACCTCTAATAGGTAGAAGTGATTAGAGAGCATTTAGTTGTTGTTTTGGCTATCCAAATTGGTTTTAGTACTGTTGTTTCAATAGCCTTTTTTTGTTTTTGTTTTTCTATGAATAATGGCAATTGCAGCCCTGATGGTTAAGGGGACAATGAGAGTGACAGAAAGAGAAGAGGATTTGTACTGGAATTCATTAGAATTGGAGATATGTAAGGAATTGTAGGTTCTTTAACTCATATTTTTTGAAGTATGAAGGGTTACTGACTGACATTTGAAAAAAAATAGGCACCAGTTTTGATGTTTTACCCATATTAAGAGCAGTAAAGAATAATTTGATTTCGGTATTTAGGAGAAATTTGGAAATAAAAAATGTTGCTCCTAATAGTTTTATTCAAAATCTGATTTTTTGATAGAGCCGTTGATATCCATTGATTCATGTAACTAATCGTACTTAGTTGGATAAGGCTGTTTTTATTTTGGTTTATTAATGATTGACACTTATCACCTACAGGCACAAACATCCACATGCTTACATTAGGGGATTATTAGAGTTCCAATATCATAGATGTCTATCTACACAGCAGGTAATTGTATTAAATCAATCAAGGTGAAACTCTATTTTGTAGTTTGATGCATAGTAAATAAAAAAATTTGCTTTATGCCTGCATTGTCAACTTGTTTTGCTCTATATACACAATTTTGTGTACCCCTACATTAGAATAGTCTTCATTTATTTTTTATTGACATTTTTGTCTTTGTGGTTACAATAGAATAATAGTGCATTTAATTCTTTTAATCTTTTGTACATCATGTTAAAACTATATAGTAAATTATAAAATTTATTCTTCCCCCAATATATATACATATATATACTTGAAATTAAACTAACAAGACAAATATGCTTATAAACGAACTTGGTATTATTGGCTTCTTGCATCCCTATTTTCTATTGTCTAGATATCCCACTATTGTCCAAAATAGACTTGTTGCACTGCATGTACTGCAACACTCAATTAGCATAATAATAACCATAGCGAGACATGAGTACCATTTAGATTGAGTACCATGAGTGAAATATTAAACAACTCTAATAGTATGAGCCCATAAAAGAATATCATTTTTTAATTACTTTTAATAGGTTCCTGTCTAATGAAATGTCAAAGATAGTGGCCAAATAAATTTTTTGTGGACCTCAAACTCAATGTCATAAATTAAATGTTTTAATATATTAATTTTAAATTTATCATTATACTATGAAATGTATTATATAGGTTAATAATGTATTAATCAAGTGGTCGATGCTCTAAGATTTTAATTTAACTCAACTATGAAATATATTATATAGGCTAAATATGCGAAGAATGAAGATTTTAATTTTCATGTTTTTATCTTTCTTCTAGTGTTGTTGTTGATAATTATTATTAATTGTTTATTGTTTTGTTAAGATTAATTAATTACTATTTATTGCCCATGGATAGCTATTTGATTTTTGGATTACGACATTCATGGCTTTATTTTTTTTCTTTTTCTTTTCAATTCACCAAGACAACAATAAATAGTTCTTTTAATATATATATATGTTTTTTTTTTTAAATAAAGCTTATCTAAGATGGTTGTTAGGAAAACCGTCTTAGAATGTTCTTAGATCGGCTTTATTTTTTAAAAAATTACACTAATCTAATACGGTTGCTAACAATCGTCTTAGAAAGTGAGCGATATAAAGACAATTTTGATAATCGTCGTCAAAAGTGATGACTTTCAACGACGTTGGATACGAAGACGGTCGTACATCCATCTTAGAAAGACACAAATAACCGATGTAAAAGGCCTATTTTGTAGCAGTCATTTTTTCCTTATCTTTCCATAGACTACTCATATGTACCATTTGGATTTTGTTAGAACTCTCTAGGTCCTGCACAAGGAAGATAGGTCAAGTAAGCAAAAAAATTCGAAAATAAGCAACAATTATTAATTAAGCCCAATTGTTTGCCTAAGACAAAAACTGAATTAGAGTGAGAAAATAAAATTCCAAGAGAAATCAAATAAGCTAAGAATATAAAAATATTAAACTAAAAACGCTCAATCAAAATACCCCATACTTTAACTTTTCCACTCCTGAGCAAAACTAAAAGAAATACTAAGAAAAATTCAAACTAAAGTAAACCACAAACTAAATGAAATGTATGAACAAGACACACACATTTTTCAATTGATCCTAATGATGCATAAAAGTAAGAAAGATTAAAAATGGAAGAATGATTTGAAGGTAACAAACAATCCATGAAGACATGATCACAAAGCGCAAAGTGAAAAAGTAGTCAAGTTAAAATTAAGAATGAACCAAGGTGATAAAAATCTCTTAAAGAGCAACACTCAACCTCTTCTAATATGTATGGGTTTATGTTTAACTCAAACACCATATGTAACTAACACATCCAAATTTTTACAAGACTCTAATTTATTCAACTTGAAATTTACATGCAATAAAAGATCAAAAAGACTTTATTGGCTTGTAATGTATGGCTTAGGTAAAGGGTGGATAAGAAAAGGATATTTAGGCTAAAACTAAGAGAAAAGAGGGTCAATGGGGAGTAAACCAACAAGTGAAAAGAGGGGTAGAAACAAAGAAACAAGGTGGAGAACAATGAAATTAAAATAAAAAAAAATTACAATGATGAAAATGAACCCCAACAACTTTTATTGCATTTTTTCTTTCTTTTTATTTGTTTGTACTTCTTTTTCTTTGAACCTTTGCTTTTTAAACTCTTTCTTTTCTTTTCTTCCTAAATCCAAACAAAATAAAAATACCCCACACTTGTTTGAAACCCACTCTCAAAACAATTCCAAGGCCCCTTTTCTCCTTAAAGCTAAGATAAAGGCTCAAAAAGGGTGACAATGGATATCAATGCAAGGATAGGTTTATTTGCCTAGTGGATAAAAGAACGAAGACCTAAATCATCTCAATCAAAGCATGTGTAACAAGGAATGTCAAAAGATGTAAGGCAAAACATAGAGTAATCTAACACAAGGGTGAAATCACACATGAAAGAACATGAATGCAATAATGTGACTCATCCACAAAGGCTCAAAAACTCATAAGGAATAATTCTATCACACATGATCCATCTTAGATTCTATTTCTCAGTCCTACTTATTACTTCAACAATTGTAACAATGTTTCACATCAAGCATGAAACCTTTCAATCCAACAAAAATTTGTACATTTCTCACAATTTATATAAGTTAAAAATCCAATGAAAAACATGAAAAAGTGCCTAAATTCTATTTTTATTGTCTGAATGTAAAAACAGAAAAACAAAAAAAGAACAAAAGAAATACAACAAAACAATAACAGAAACAACAACGGAAACAAAAACAGATGGAAACAACAAACAAAAACAGAAAACAAAAATATACAACAAAAAATTGACAACATACAGACTCAAAAACTAAAAGATAAAACAGAATTTAAAAACAAAAACAATTGAAGCTTATAGGCTTCTAAGCGGATCTCTTCAAATTCTTGCAATTGAAGCTTCTTTCCATACCTGCTTCATCAAATGCCATGTTACAACTCTTCACTGCCCAATAACCACGGTGCTCAATCTCCAACGGAAGGTGACATGTTTTACCAAAAACCACCCTATAGGGAGACATCCCTAAAGGTATTCGGTAAGAGGTCCTGTGAGCCCATAAAACATCTTCAAGTAGCTTGCTCCAATCCTTCCTGTTGGGTTGCACTACCTTCTGTAACACTTGCTTGCTCTCTCTATTAAAAACCTCTGCTTGCCCATTAGGTTGGGGATGATAAGTTGTAGCAACTCTATGCACAACCCCATACTTCTGGAGCAAGGATGTCAATGACCTGTTACAGAAATGGCTATCCTTGTCACTGATAATGGCTCTAGGCACACCAAACTTGCAAAAAATGTTGGATCTCACAAAATCCACAACAACTTTAGAATCATTAGTTATGATGGCCTTAGCTTCAACCCATCTAGAAACATAATCAGCAGCAAGCAGAATATATGAAAAGCCATGAGAAACAGGAAATGGACAACAAACACAACAACGAAAGTCTGGTCCGTAAGGCTCGAAGGATAACTTGGTTTGCGACTTCTACTTGACCATTTGTCTGAGGATGTTCAATGGAGGTAACCAGGTGTTTGATACCCAGTCATGTGAGAAAGTCCTCATAGGTCTGTGCCTTGAACTACATATCATTGTCAGTAACGATAGCGTAGGGTAGACCATATCTGCATATGAGATGTTTCCAGGTGAAGGTTTTGACTTCCCTAGCAATTATCTCCCATAATGGTTTTGCTTCAATCCACTTGGTGAAGTAGTGAATAGACACTGGTAAGAACTTGACCATTCCTGGAGCTTTTGGAAGTGGTCCCAAGATGTCCATCCCCCACATTGTGAAGGGCCATGGAGAAGTTATGGTGTGCAAGTTGTCAGGGGGAGTCCGTGGAACGTCCACAAATTCCTAACACTTTTTGCATCTTCGAGTAAACTCGAAGGCATCAACCTTGAGCGTCGGCCAGTAGTATCCTGCCCGTACTACCTTGGTGGCAAGGTAGCGTCGCCTTGTATGGAGATCGCAGATCCCTTCATGGAGCTCTTTTAGGACGTAGTTTGCTTATTGGTTGTACAGGCACTTAAGTAGAGGTGTTGTCAACCCTCTTTTGAAGAGTTCGCTATCAAGGATGACATAGTAGCTGACTTTCTTCTTCAAACTTTGAGCCTCATTTTCATCTGTCGGTAGCGTCTCCTTAGTGAAAAAGTTTTTGTAAGGGGTCATCCAGTTAGGTTCCTCCTCTTCGCCTGCCATTACAACTTGGGTGTCAATGGTGGGATTTTGGAGTGTTTCCTGAATGATCGTCTTGAGGTGCCCAGTCTGCTTAATACTGGCCAGCTTGGAGAGCAGGTTGGCCCTGGTGTTACTCTTTCACGATATATGGTACATATCAAAACACTTGAAGCTGTCAATAAGTGTCTTGGCCAGATGAAAATATTGGAGGAGTATGGCTTCTTTGGTTTGGAACTTGTTAGCGATCCTCCCTGGATGAGTTGTGAGTCGGAATAGCACCTTAGACATTTAGCCCCGACTTCTTTAGTGAGCGTAAGTCCTTCTATGAGTGCCTCGTACTCGGCTTGATTGTTGGAGGTTTTGAAATTAAGCTTAAGGGCTTGTTCTAGCAAGATGATGCCAGGGCCCTCAAGAAAAATACCTGCTCCACTTCCCTGCACATTGGACGTTCCGTCCACATAGAGGTTCCACCAGTCTTGGGTGGATTTGTTATCCCTTGCAGGGTTCGTACCGTAGGTTGACTCTAACAATTCGACCGACCATGCCACCATCCTGCCAGCCAATTTGGGTTTTCGTAGTACATGCTTGATAGGATAGTTAGTTTTCACTATTACTTGGTGACTTTAGAAGTAAGGCCGAAGGCGTCTAACAGAGGTGACAAGTGCCAATGCTATCTTCTCTATCATTTGATAGTGTTTCTCGGCGTCATGTAACATGCGGCTGGGGCAATAGATAGGGAGTTGATGTTTCCCTTCTTCTTGGACAAGTGCTGAGCTTACAACCTCGTCTGCCACTGAAAGATACAGAAGCAATGGTGCTTCTGGTCTACGTCGACTCAAGACAGGTGGTGCAACAATCCTCTTCTTGAAAGCTTCAAAGGCCTATTCACAGGCTTCGCCCCAAAGGAATGGTTCAGTCTTGTTAAGCAACCTATAAAAAGGCTTCGCCTTTTTTGGCAAGCTTTGGGAGGAATCGGGATAAAGCCGCTAGTCTTCCATTCAGTTTCTAAACTTCATTGACGTTAGTTGGGCTATGCATCTGTAAAATGGTCGACCATTTGTACGACTTGGCTTCAATTCCACGGTGTGTGATCATGAATCCAAGGAACTTTCCACCACCCACCCCAAATGTGCATTTTTCAAGGTTGAGACGCATGTCATACCTCCGTACTTCTTCAAATACCTCTTCAAGATCCGCTACATGTTGCGCTACATTTTGATACTTGATGACCATGTCATGAACGTAGACCTCAACATTGCGTCCAATCTATTTTCCGATGACACGGTCCATAAGTTGTTGGTACGTGGCCCTTGCATTTTTTAGGCTGAAAGGCATGACTTTGTAGCAATAATTGGCATCCTCAGTGATGAATTTTATTTTTTCGTCGTCTATGGTGTGCATTACCCTGGTTTTGGTCCGAGTTGAAATTTGACGAGTTCCTCAATTGGTTTTGGTCCTTTGTCGATGTTGTCATCACGCGGATCCACATCGAAGGTGTCGTCATGGTGAACTGTATAGGCAGCCTGGGTGTAGGGGGTGGACCCTTTGTCTATGCTCATAACCTGACTGGTACCCCCCGAAGTGGGATGATATCTGCTCGGTTCCTTTTTTTATATTGTCAATTTAAGAAATTACATTTCTTTTATTGAAAATACATTTTCAAATTTTATAAATATTTTTATTGAGTGATGTATTCGATATTGTTCTGGATCAATTCCTATCCAAGTCCAAATTATTCTTGTCAGTGTAGAAAAAATTTAAATGAGAAACATTCTAGTGCTTGAGATGGCCTCGATCTCTTGGAAGCTCTTCTAACTTGTATGTTTCATTGCCTAGTTGCTTCGTGATTCAGAATGGTCATCCCTAATTTGCCACCATCTTCCTTTCTAAGGGGTCTTTTCGAGCTTTTCTATATGTACTCTTTGCACCAGGCGTCTAGCTAAAACTATTATCCATTTTAAATTGGAAGTGTACCTTCTCATAGCCCTCAACTTACAAGCTTCTTTTCTTACTATTTCTTGTTCCTTAACCTCCTCAACTTAGTATAACTTAACTCTCATGCTTTCGTCGATTTCGTCTTAACCAATATGCAATATTTTGCACGATGACTCTCTAACCTCTATGGGAATCATAACATTGGTTCCATATGTAAGATGTATGGAGTTTCCTTTGTGGTTGATTAATCAGATTCTGAAGTTTCTTCTTAGATCTCAAGCTTAGATTCACAAGCTTTGTAAGGAGTAGAGCTTATCCTTCTAACGTACTTTAGATGAAAATAATTGTCTAGTAAAATACTTCCATGTTACTCATGAAATACTGCTTTAGAAGCTACTTCAAAAAGTTTAGATTCTTGCTAATGTAGATTATGATTTTATCTTATCGAATGAGATCATAGATGTCACTTCTGATCTCTAAAACATTCAGTAAAAACTTCTTATGAATTATATCAAAGATATATCTTCGTAAAATATGTTTTTCTGAAAAACATAAACCAAGTAAGCAACATATAAATCTAAAGTTGAAGCATTAAAGTATAAGGCACACACACAATATATTCATCCATTTCAATATTATTTCAAAGATTATAATCACCCACAACCTTGGGCTATGCACAATGCTTACACCTATAGGATTTCCACTGACATTAGTACCAACTGTGGTATTCTTTCTTCTGAAGCCTCCATAAGCTCCTATAATCAGTATTTTCCAAGCCTCTGCAGGCTTTTTCAAGTATTCTCCCAAAAAGCCTCTTCATGTTTCAAACCTAAAGTAGCAACCGCTACTTGACTCACACAACAACTACTATGCTCTCTCAACCTTTAGAGCAACAATCCTCTAATTGCTTTTTTGAGGTTCCATGTCCTAAAGGGTTCTATTTAAGAACATGTACTTAATACACCTTTAAGGTGTTGATTCAAGTGAAGTCAAGTATCAAGAATGAAGATCAAGCTTCAAAGGTTTTGGACATTCAAACATGCACAAATGGAGATGCTCAAAGGGAAGCTTAAAGAATCAATTTGATCATATGTAAAAGGAAGTATATGATCTGATAATCCATGTGTGTGTGTGTGAGTCATGCATCATTCATTCATTTAAGATCATTGGA
>PYAF01006153.1:705974-720816 GCA_007407185.1 Glycine tomentella
TCAATTAATTCAATGACCTTTAAATGAATGATTGATGCATGATGTGCATACTTGGATTATCAGATCATATACTCCCTTTTACAATTTATCAAATTGATTCTTCAAGCTTTCCTTTGAGCATTTCCTTTGTGCATGTTTGAAAGTCCAAAATCTTGAAGCTTGATCCTCATTCCTTGATACTTGGCTTCACTTGAATCAATAAGACCTACATCATTTTCACACTTATTTTCCTCTTTCGAGGAGTTAGATTCATCACAAATAACATGAACTGATTCTTCCATGCATAAAGTTCTTTTATTGAAAACTCTATATGCTTTGTTTTGTAATGAGTATCCAAGAAAGATAGCTTCATCAGCCTTTGCATCAAACTTGCCAAGTGACTCCTTTCCATTAGTTAAAACAAAACATTTACAGCCAAATGCTCTTAGGTGAGAGATGTTTGGTTTTCTACCTTTATATAGTTCATAAGGAGTTTTCTTTAAAATATGCCTTATGAATTCAAAGTGTAGCAAATTGTACTCACAACATTAGTCCAAGAGTGTTTAGGCAAATTTGTCTCATTAAGAAGAGTTCTAGCTCCTTCTTAAAGGGATCTATTTTTCCTCTCCACAACACCATTTTACTGATGTGTTCTTGGAGCTGAAAAATTGTGATTGACTCCATTTTCTTCACAAAACTTTCAAAATACTCATTTTGGAATTCACCACCATGATCACTTCTTATTGAGGTAATTTTGCATCCTTTTTCATTTTGAATAAGCTTGGCTAATTTTCTGAATGCAATGAAGACATCACTCTTGGATCTTATAAAAAAAGTACATGTGAATTTAGAATAATCATCAACTATTACAAGCCCATAGTAATTGCCTCCTAAGCTCATATTTCTAGAGGGACTAAACAAATCCATGTAAAGCAATTCAAGGGGTCTTGAGGTGGAAACTAAGTTTTTATTTTGAAAAAAAAATCTTGGTCTGTTTCCCCTTTTGACAAGCATCACATAATTTGTCCTTTCAAAATTAAGTTTAGGTAAACCAATGACTAAGTCTTTTCTAATAAGTTTGTTCATGTGATGCATGTTAATGTGACTAGCTCTCCTATGCCATAACCATGACTCATCAACTTTACTTACTAGACAATTAATGTTGTGAATGAATGCGTATTCTATAAAGAGTAAGTAGATGTTACCCTTTCTTTTACCTACATGGATAACCTTACGGGATTGACCATCACATATCAAACAACAATTGTCATTGAGGGAAACTTTGAATCCTTTATCACATAGTTGGCTTATGCTTAGGAGATTGTGCTTCAATCCTTCCACATAAAGAACATTTCTGATCTTGGTTTTAAAGTTGTCTCCTATATTTCCTTCTCCAATTATCTTTCCTTTGTTGTTGTCGTCATAAGTGACAAATCCTCCATATTTTAGAATCAAATTCGTAAGCATGGACTTGTCAGCCGTCATGTGTCTAGAGCATCCACTGTCTAAGTACCATAATGATGATTTAGCTCTAAGACACACCTGCAACAATCAAATTATGTGGCAAAGAAAGGTACCCAATTAAGGTTGGGTCCATAGGGGTTAGCTATTTTTCTCTTTTTCTTTGGAACCCAAATGCAGTCCCCATTAGGCACATAGAACCTTTTAGCATAACACCTATGAGATGTGTGACCTTCATGCAGTAATTGCAAGTTACAGATTTTGATGTTCTTACAAAATGAGTCATTAGGGTATGTTTTTTTTTAAAAGCCATTTTGATTCATTTGTTTTGGGTGTACAAACTTGGTTTTTCCAAAAGGTTTTGCTTGATGTTTGTAACCCAATCCAGATTTATCTCTAGCATACTTTTGCACACTTAGCATTTCAGCTAAATTGCATTTTCCTCTATAAATTCTTTTCAAAAGATAAACCAAATAAGAATTTTCTGAAACCAATAACATATATTTTTTAGATTGACTCCTTTTGAAATGATCAAAGTCTTTTTTGTAAAGCTTTGCATTTATCTACACTTGTAGATGAATAAGCACACACACACACACACACACACACACACCGATTATCTTTGTAGCTTAAAACAAGTTTTTCATTTTCTTCTTTCAAGTTACAAAGTTCAGTTTTAATTTTTGCAAGTTTGGTGACATGCTATCTAAGGTTACCTTTCAGCCTATTGTTGGAGGTTGCAAGTTTTTTAGCCTCTTCATGCATATCATAGAAAGCATCAATAAGTTGATCAAGTTCTGGATTTACTTATAATTCAACACTTGAGAGTTCTTCTTCTTCATCAATTATTGAAGTTAGACATACATTTGCTTCCTCAACTTCACTTGATTATTCAGAAGTTATTGAAGCATTTTCTTCCCATGCAATGTATGCTTTCTTTGGTTTTCCATCTTTCTTTGCTTTCTTTTCACCTAACTGTTTTTTCAAAAAGATAGGACACTTAGATTTAATATGGTCTGCTTACCACATTTAAAGCAATTGTAGTTGGTGTTGTTGTTGTTGTCACTCTTTTTGTTGTTGTTGTTGTTGTTGCTGAACTTGGTGAACTTTCTATTCTTGTTTTTCCTCATGAATTTGCTAAATCTCTTGATTATTAGGTTCGTATTCTCATCACCCTCATCTTCACATAAGTCTTCTTCTTTTTCAACATTTTAGGATGCATCTTTCAAGGCAATACTCTTTTGCTTTTCATCTACATCTTCAGCATGTGTTAGTTGAGACAATTCTAATTCATACTCAAGTTGCTTACCAAAAAGTGCAGCCATGGACAACTTTGAAACATCTTTTGACTCCTTGATTGTTGTCACCTTTGGTTGTCATGGCCTTGTTAGGCATTTTAATATTGATGTTTAATTCTTCAGCATTAAATGTCTTTCCAAGACCAAAAAGATGATTTTTTACAATGTATGTGAATCTGGTATGGAGTTGAGATATGTTTTTTGCAAGCTTACAAGTCCGTAAAGCTTTACCGAGCCTTTGAAATAACCTTCCACATTTGCTAGCAATAAGGTGTTTAGGTTTATATACTTCTACATATTGAGTGAAGTAATTGAAGTTGTATTTAGTAAATTAATAAATTAGAGCAAAGCCAGTCATTACATTTATATTGTATTTTAGTTTGTACAGATTTATCACATGTTGCAATTACCAGTCTGAAATTCATTTATTCTTTTATTCACCTTGTTAAGATCTTCATTTGGTTAAACTGTCTGACTAATTTTCCGATTTCTGTTAATTATCTGAACTTTTAACAAAATTTTAGTTCATTCTTCATGCAAGTTTGTACTAGTAGGCAAAATATTGTTTGGCTTCATCTTCTGTTGTAGTTAAGAGTTAAGACTTCAAAGTCGTATGATAAAATCTTCAGTAATGTAGGAAGGACCTAATTTTATTCCTGCTCAATACCTAAACTATTTTTGTAGGTGATGATGTGGTTGCATATGAACATGGAGAGAGGTCTGTAGTGACCTTAAGTTCATTAGGATTCCAGAATCTTATATTTAGGAGCTACAATGGGTATTCTTCTTTGTTTTGCAAATGTTATCACTTATCATATTTGTGGATGACATTAGTCTGATGAATTATATATTACTGCTTTGCAGATTGGGCCACTATATAGTCCCTAAAGAGACTGATGAAGTTTGCAGGCGGCTAACTGCAAATTTGGGACTAGAGGCGTTTCGGTTAAACTAGAGTAAAGCTCAACAAGGTCATAGATTATCAAACCTTAGTTTTAGGAAATGAAAAGAGGGGCTATAGAATAAATAGTGGTGTGTTGGTGTGGGGTATATTGGTAATGGTATAGCCGCTTTGTTCTTCTCTTATATTCTCATGGATATGTATGTTGCTTTTTGTAGTCTATTGTCTAAATAAAGTCAAATTTTAGTAAGTCATATTTATAAATGTTGCCTATGAGGCTATCATTTCATTATAGATATACGAACAACAAAAACTTATGGTTGTTGGGGGCATGTGGATGGTGACATTGTTGTTTCGGTAAAACGTCAGCAAAACAATTTGGACCCCTGCCTCTCTATTCTTGAGAAGGTCCTTTAACAAATCCTTACTTTTCTATAGTTGTTAGTTTTGTTTGGATTTAAAGTTTGTTAAAGTGAACTTTATTCTAGGAATTGAGTTTGCAGTAAAATGTTTTTTGGGTTATAGTTTACAAATTGTATCATTTAGATATTTCATACAATTTTAACTTTTTAATTATTTTAAGAAAAAATTAAATCAGGTGTTTTTAAGACGATTTTTAGGAAATAATCGTCTTAGAATATAATATAATTAAAAAATAAAATTACATCTTTCTAAGACAGTTTTTCACCAAAACCGTCTTAGAATATCCTTAATCTAAAACGGTTTTCAGGAAATAATTGTCTTAGAAAATAAATAAAAAAATTATATCCTTCTAAGACTATTTGTATAAAAAAATCGTCTTTAATTCTAAGAAGGATTTTAAGAAATAACTGTCTTAGAATCACATGGAATAATTTTTTTTAAAATAATTGATCTTCAAAGTCGGTTTTTTGGTAAAAACTGTCTTTGAATGTTATAATTCTAAAATGGTTCTTTAGTAAAATCGTCTTAGAATTTACAGGAAAAAAACATTTGACATTTGAAGATGGTCTCACAAGAGAACCGTCTTTGAAATGTCACCTACAAAGACGGGTAGGCAACCCTTATCATAAATACCCATTTTCGACGACATTAGCTACAAAAATGATTATAAAATCGTCTTTGTTTATCTATAATAACTGACATGGTATATTGTTGTTGTAATAGTGAAGTTGAATACAATATAAATGATAAATGATCAAATTAAAATTTTAAAAAATTAAATATTGAAATTGAATAAAAAATATAATTTAGTCTAATAAATTTATGAGTTTGAAAGGATTGGACCATGCATGGAGATGCTCTTCAGAGGTCTATGTTACACGTCATCATCTGCGTGATGTGCATAACCTATCCATTCTATTTGTCACTCATTGAGTGTCCTTTAATTGAGGTTAATGAGTTATAATATTGATTTGATAGGTAAAAGAAAAAAAATGTTAATTTTGAATTTTTTTCATTAATAAAAATAAATAAATAATAATCCATATTTATTGATAAATAAATAAAAAAAAAACCCAGTGTCCTTTCATTTACGTTGAATGTCTTGCCAATTTGTAGCATTGGCCACCGTCAAAAATTAACACTCAAGAATCACACACAAGCTCAAAATTGGAATTCACTTAATCTCTGAAATTTTTCATTCACCCCTCAAAACGTGTGTTGCTTTCCACGGTTATTGCAGTGCGTTGATTAGTTTTTAACTGGTCATTACTTTTTCTTTTTCTCTTTTATGAAAATATATTTTTCCCAGTAAAGATTCAATAAATGCACCCGTTTAATTTAGTAAACTGAATACTTTTCAACTGAGTTCAAAATCCTATTCTTAATGAATTTCAATTACCTTCACATTTTGCCCATAATTTATCTCCATATACAATTGTCCAGAGACAATGTTTTATACAATTTCTTCTATTTTATTGCAAGGGACACAAAATTACATTATTCGTTCTTGTGACAACAAAGTATATTGAACTTCTCAAAATATAATTTGACATCCAATTACCTTTCTTTAATTTATTCTATAACTAAATTGATGAGATTGTTGCTAATGATACTAAATTCACTCTATTATACTGTCGTTAAAATGACTTATTCATAGAAAAAATAATGTCTTCTTGCTTAAAAAATGATAGAGAAATACTCTTATTCAGACAATAAATTAAAAAGAATTTGTCTTAGTCCACAAAAAGAATGCTATACAACCAAAAGTTATTGATACAAGTGGGTTAAAAACTTGAGTTTCTTAATCAAGATCTGGTGGGATTTGATCTTCGACTTTGATATGAAGCCACATATGGAGATATCATTTTATTCCAAGATGGACTGATCCAATATGAGAGTATTAATTGGATGTCAAATAAAAATCCTAAATAGCTCTGATTAGACAAAAAAAATGCTACATAAAACACACACAATCTCAAATATTATTCGTAGACTAACTTAGATTGTCTTCATTCCTCAAAAGGAGTTATGGAATCCTTTTTTTTTTTTTTACAGTATATATATTCGAATTTCGAACAATAATTTGTGTGAACAGTAGTTACATTATTAAAAAAAATTAAAAATTACGAGCCAGATATATAAATGTGCCGCTAGAAAAATAAAGTCATTTCTCAACACCTATTGCTAGTTTCATTGAATTAAAAGGGTGTAGTAGCAAAATCACAAGAGAATATAAGGCAATTAATATACAACGAAAATAGGATCACTGGAGAGAGTCAAGGGACAAGAGAACCAAACACTATGGATCTCATTATATTCCATATTATTTCTCTTGTGCTTCTCTTTTGAGCAAAATGGTGATATCAAGGTTAAGGTTTTGTGATTCCATGCACATTTAAATAAGGTTCTTATTGCCCTGCCATTACATAAGTGCATACGATCCGTTTTCTCCCATCTTAGGTAAGAGAGTCTCAACTTTCATGGTTCTATGTCTTTTGCATGCATATTATTCATAGGTTCTTATTTTTTTTTCCATCATCCAAGAGTTTGATTAGTTTTCATTGAATTTGCTAAATTAATGACTTTCTGGCTTGCAAATGGTCATGTTTTACTTTATTTAAATGTAACGTGGTTTTATTCTTAGTATTATATGGTTGTCATTTATTTCTATTTCTAAGTATGAAAAGAAAAATGATCACCCTCAGCTTAATCTGAGATCTTTTTCTTTTTTCTTTTTATATGTATAATGGTGGCAATGAGGTTACAAGATAAGACCTCATGCAAACCACTCAAATCTTCCACCACTAGATCGACCCTCGTGGGTTTCTACCTTTTCACTCCCGAGGGAAAATTGTCAATTTTCTTTTTCGTGAAGATTTTTGTACGCTTTTCAAGCATTTTGTCTCTTTTGTATATTGCTTTTGGTATAATGAGAAATTGAACTTTAGATTCTACATATATGTTCTGTTTCTGTTAGGTGTAGCTATCATGCGGTTGGTTTGTATTTTGGGTGCTTGTGATTTCATTACACGCATTCTGCCACCAGAAATTTTCTATTCCAATACTCATTGAATTTTGAAATTAAGGGGCCATAGTCATAAAACCTTATATGTTCTTGTCATTGCAAATTGTATGCTAAAATGTCATTTAGAAGTTTAACTCCATTATTGGTTATGAGTCTCTGAATAGTGTGGTGTTTTCCTTTTAATAATATCAAATTGGTAGAGCTTCTAAGGCTTCTCTGTTTTATTCCTGCAGACTGCAGTGCTACATTAATTCGTTTTGATTTTAACTATCACTTTGTACCACTAATAATCCCAAATCACAATGTTGCCACCAAACGTGTTTGCCAAGGATTGTGATTGGAGCTTCATGAGCTAACATATTCATTGCTTTGCTGAACCTCTCTTTGCAATTCTTACTTCATAAACACCCTCAAATTAACCATTTATAATATGAAATTCATGATAGCAATCTGTTTAATTTTCGTATATGTTTTGCTGATTATTTTGTTTACTCATTTCCAGCACCCTGCAAACAGACATTTGTAGATAACAAAGAGAACAAATAGTAGCAAATAGGAAATCTGCTGTGAAACCATGGGAGATGTCAAAAAATCACATGATGTGGCAGAAGATAGTTTATACACAGAAGATGGGACAGTTGATATTTACAAAATGCCTGCCATCAAGAAAAAAACTGGAAATTGGAAAGCATGCCGCTTCATACTTGGTATTGGATTTTTCTTCTTTCATTCCAATACCATCTTTTATGCATATTTCATAATTAAAATTGCACCAAGGTGCTAAAAAAATTTGTCAGGAAATGAATGCTGCGAAAGATTGGCATATTATGGCATGAGTACAAACCTAGTGAACTATCTGCAGACCCGTTTCCATCAAGGAAATGCAACTGCTGCAACTAATGTCTCAACCTGGTCAGGGACATGCTACATCACCCCATTACTTGGAGCCTTTTTAGCTGATTCATACATGGGAAGATACTGGACAATTGCTAGTTTCTCAACTATCTATGTCATAGTAAGTTCATTTGAAGTCCTATCTTTCTTGTTTGTTGAAGTCTATGTTATGATAAATGAATTTAATCTGCACCCTTCAGTGTCAGTTCATATTTTAATGTCTATGAGGTTCCTAGTCAACAAGGATCAATATTTTGATTGGACAATAAAGCCTTTTGTTTATTGTTAATCTTGTCTGTCTTTACTTAATATATTAATCTCTTGCAAGCATAATCCAAAAAACTTACAGTTTTTTATTTATTTTTATTATTATTATTTTAAGTTGTCAACCCAATCATACTTCTTTTTGAGCTAGAGAACAATCTGGCCCGTTTCATTCTATTTTGAGAATAACCATGGATTTAATCTAAGATATAGTTTCATCCATAATCTTCATTTTATGTTTTCATCATTTATTGCATTTGAAATATTTAAGAATTTCAATTTATGTTATAGTTGTTCTGTGTTTCAGAACATTATTTTGAGGGGAAAAAAAAAATATATATATATATATATATATAAACACTAATATGAGGGTAAGCCCTTTTAATGGTGCTTGTTTGTTTACTTTGCAGGGAATGTCACTTTTAACCTTTTCTGCTATTGCCCCTGGATTAAAGCCTTCATGTGATGCTAATGGTTGCTATCCGACATCAGGACAAACTGCAGCTTGCTTTATATCACTCTACTTGATTGCTCTTGGAACTGGTGGTATCAAACCGTGTGTCTCATCTTTTGGTGCTGACCAATTTGATGAAAATGATGACTTTGAGAGGAAAAAGAAGAGCTCTTTCTTCAATTGGTTTTATTTCTCAATTAATATTGGCTCGCTCATTGCTTCCTCAGTATTAGTTTGGATACAGATGAATGTGGGTTGGGGTTGGGGATTTGGAGTACCTTCTGTAGCAATGGTCATTGCAATCACATTTTTCTTCATTGGTAGTAAATGGTACAGACTTCAACAGCCCGGTGGTAGTCCCCTTACAAGGATTTGTCAGGTTATAGTGGCAGCATCCAGGAAAGCTAGGCTACAAGTGCCAGATAACAAGTCTCTTCTTTATGAGACTGCAGATGTAGAGTCTAATATCAAAGGGAGCCGCAAACTTGGACACACAAATGAGTTAAAGTGAGTTATCTAAACTATGTTTGCATTTATTGTTTATAAGAAAAATGATATTCAGACACTAATTGGGTGTGTACACCTAGTCAGAGATAGGAAGAGAAGAGGGAAAAAGTAAAAGATACGAGAACTTGAGAAGTAATTTAACATGACAGAAAAAAGAGATAAAGAGGAACATGAAGTAGAAAAGGTGGAGGCACTGTACAAGTGTTTGATTATCATTGTTAAGTTTATAAACAAAGGTGTAAATGACATGTCCATATTCTGATTCAGTGCATATAGCTAGAATATCTAAAATATAATACATTGGATGATTTCTTAGGAGTGATTTTCATGCTCATTATATTTCATGATTTGTTTCCTCAATTGATTAAGATCAAAAGTCTATAAAAGTATTAATAGGACTATAGTCCTATGACTTTTATATCAACCAATATATACAGTAGAATGTCATCCATGGTGTCTTTTTAACTTTAACTAAGAGCAAGCCTTTCCTCAACAATGAAGTTACTAGAGATTTGGAGGTCATGGATTCAAATGCTGGAAAGAGTCTATTCCCTCGCAGGATTAAGGCTACATATGCGTACATGTCCTTCCTAGACCCCACTAGCTGGGCATCTTGGGCACTAGGTTAGTAGTTGATGTGAAAATCAACAGTAGATATAATGTGCACATGCATAACAAATCATAAGAGTGTTGAAATATCAGTTGTTAATTTTATCGTTAATAACTAATATTACTTACTTTACTCTTACTCATTTCAGAGGAACCAAATCCTTTTCTTTTATCCTTCAATGCTTAAATTTTGGTTTATATTTTCATGTTTTATTTTAATTAGACTAACTTGTTGATCTAGGTGTTTGGACAAGGCAGCAATAGAGACAGAATCTGACCACACTAAGGATTGGCCAAATTCATGGAAGCTGTGCACAGTGACACAAGTTGAGGAGCTCAAATCCATAATTCATTTGCTCCCAGTTTGGGCAACCATGATTGCCTTTGCAACCGTGTACAGTCAAATGAGCACCATGTTTGTGTTACAAGGCAACAAAATGGACCAACACCTTGGTCCACACTTCACAATCCCCTCAGCATCCCTCTCCCTCTTTGACACCCTCAGTGTCATCTTCTGGGCCCCGGTGTATGATTGCATGATTGTCCCATTCGCAAGAAAGTTCACTGGCCATGAACAAGGATTCACACAGCTTCAACGCATAGGCATCGGCCTAGTCATCTCCATCATCTCCATGATTGTTGCTGGCATTTTAGAGGTTGTTCGCCTTGATATTGTCAGAAAAAACAACTACTATGATCTTGAAACCGTTCCCTTGTCAATCTTCTGGCAAGTGCCTCAGTACTTCCTTGTAGGAGCTGCAGAGGTTTTCACGAACATTGGTCAAATGGAGTTCTTTTATGGAGAGGCACCTGATGCTATGAGAAGCTTGTGTTCGGCTTTGCAACTCACTACAAATGCATTGGGAAATTATGTGAGCACTTTGCTTGTTTTAATTGTGACAAAAGTCACCACACGCCATGGAAGAATTGGTTGGATCCCAGACAATCTGAACATGGGTCATCTTGATTACTTCTACTGGCTTTTGACAGTTCTTAGCTTGCTCAACTTCCTTGTGTATCTATGGATTGCAAAGAGGTATAAATACAAAAAGGTCACAGCAAATACTCATTGAGATATTGGGGTGACCCTTCACAACTTTATTTGTTACACTATAGTATAATTTTCTGTATTGGTCTTCCGGTCCGAATTTTACATTGACATTAGATTTTGCATATTTCTTATAGATGCTTAATTGTATTTGTATAGATGCTATTTGGAGTGTGGTGAAATAAAGATTGTACTATTTGAGGTTCCTTGCAATGATCTACACTTTATATGTTCTGCTTGGGGTTATCATTGGAAATATTTTGGCAAATTAGGTTGACTAACCTACAATATTATAAATGTTTTTTTTTTCTAAATTAGTTTCATTAAGCTCCTCATCATTTGACCTAAATTAGCAAATTTTATGGCCAGAATGCTATGGCACTTCTTCTCGGTAATACTCATTTCTACTAATTTATAAAACCATCAATCCGAGGGTGTTAAGAAATGTCACGATAAAAGGCTGCATACAACTTCTTTTACTGTCATCACCTTTTAAGAGACACATTTGCTTCTTGTTATCAGCCTCACTTAACAATGTTTCAAGATTTTAAAGTACTATAGATCGAAAATCACACAAACTTATGATTCAATCCCATTACTGCTTCACTGGCCTGGTAACACTACATTTTTATATGAGTACCACCTAACCACCAGAAGAAAAACTTCCAAATTCAACACACTCAACACTGCCAAGTGCTAGAAAAAATAGTAAAGATGACCATAGTTCAAGTTATCCGGTATCCAACCATTTCCACCATGCCTAGTGTTATCATCTCTGTCAAAACATTCACAATCATAGTACTCAAATAACTTCCAAGTGTTGCTGTCGTGAGAGACAAAGCAGGGGCTTGCTTAGAAAACTCCAATTGCCCAACAAATGTGAACACCTAAACACAACCTATGATGAAGTACTGAGGCACTTGCCAAAAAACTGACATGGGTATGTGCTTGAGATTGTAGTGGTTGTGATTCTTGATTTCCTTAGTCTTAGAATGATGCAAGCAAAAGGTCACCCAATTCGAGAACGGGCGGTCTCCAGAAAAAAACAAAGATAAAATTATCAAAATTTCTGTCTTGTCCTTTTCGATTCATTTAGGATTAAAATGCAACAGAAAATCCTAAATTCCTTGGTCAAAGATGATAGCTGTAATTAGCAAAGGAAACTTCTAGGAATAGCTGAAAAGACAGAAAAGCCAATAATGGCTAGTACAACTCACAACGTAATCTCTAAATCTGCTAGGCTTGTGAGAAACCCGAATGGCCTGGAGTTATTAGTGAGCTAGCAATACCACCCCTGGAAAAAAGGCTTTGTCCTCAAAGTCAATTGTGACTTATGAGAGAGGGTGTGTTAGTAGTAGGCACATTCTGATATAGCCAAAAAAAGCTCTTTAGAGTGGAACTCGAAGGGAGTTTCCTTAGTTGAGGGTTCGCCGCTTTCCTCTAGAGGGAACAACTCTGATGGCAACTCCGGCAGGGTGGCTGGTGGTGGTCCAATGAAGCGGCGTAGTAAGGAGACATGGAAGACTAGGTGCACCTTGGAAGAGGGTGGGAGATCTCAGACATAAGCAACCTGTTTGATGTGCTTCAAAACTCAGAAAGGTTCGTTGTAGCGACGCTTGGGCTTATGTAGAGAGTGTTGTATAGGCGTAGTTTGTGCAGAACCAACTCTCCTTCATTGAAGGAGAGTTGCCATTCATTGCCTGTTGCGTCAGAGAGTTTCCTAGAGTTCATGATTAATGACTGTTCTCTCTTGAAAGGTTGTCTCAAAGACAAAAATGGTAGTGGATCCTAAACAGTAATTAGGGATGGCTGAAGGTGTGCATTCGTACAAGGCTTGGAAGGGACTCATGCCAATCGTGGAGTGGAATAAGGTGGAGGAAGGAATACCATTTCTTGGGGAAGTATTTAGCAAAGCAATGAAGGTAGGCGCCTATGGACTAGTTGACTGACTCAGATTGACCATTTGTCTCGGGTTGGTATGAGGTGGAGAAGCACAAATTAGTCCCTTGAAGGCGGAATAGTTAGCGCTAGAAGTTGCTTAAGAACACATGGTCTCTGTCCGAGAGGATAATTAGAGGAATGTCGTGAAGCTTGCAAATCTCAATAACAAATCGTGATGCCAAGGTCTGAGCAATGAACTTGGAGGGAAGTGCAACAAAGTACAAGTATTTGGTAAGTCAGTCTATAACAACCCAGATTACAGTGTGACCTTTGGACATAGGTTAGTGAGTAATAAAATCCAGACTCACATCTTCCCAAATGCGCTTTTGTTCAAGTAAAGGTTGGAGAAATCCCAAAGGTTTTGATGGAACGTATTTTTTATGTTGGCAGGTGGAGCAGGAAGCAACAAATTGTTTGATGTCTTTGGACATCCCTGGCCAGAAGAATGAAGTAGATAGCTGAAATAGGATGGGCTTGATCCCAGAATGGCCTTAGGTGGGACAGGAGTGGAACTCCTTTAAAAGGGTTGAATGTAAATCCAGCACATCAGGGATATAGAGGCGATCCTTGAAGAAGACAAGGCCCCGGGAAATGTGGTACACTTTCTGTAACTCATCATTGGTTTAGTATTCCTAAAAAAACTTCTTACAAGTCTCATATGTTTCATATGTAAGGTCGCAAGCAGAGCTGGCATTGGGGAAGAGACAACCATATATAGGGCTTCAGGATCCTCTTGGCAATGGAAAAGGGCATTTGCATCTCTATTTTCACATCTAGGCTTATAGAGGATCTCTTAGGAGAACCCTTGAAGCTTAGCGAGCCATTTGTGCTACCCGAGTGTCTTGAAAGACTAGGTCAATAAATGTGCGAGGCTCTGTTGACCAATAAAAATGCAGAAATGGTGGCAAATTATGTATTTCGCCATTTTTTATAGCTTCAGTTATGGCATACATCTTGCCAACATAGGCTAACTCATTCCTTATTTTATCGCAAAGTTTCTTGCTAAAAAAGGTAACGCTGTGGGATGGTTATGTTGCATAAGCACTACACCTACTGCTATGGCGGAAGCATTTGTCTCAATGTCAACGGTATGCTCAAAATTTGGTAAGGACAACATAGAAGTAGAGGTGACAACCTCCTTCAAAAGTGTATGAGCACAGGTTGTGTCTGAACTCCAAATATATTTTGAAGTAGATTTGAGTAGGTCCGTGAGAGGAGATCCCGTGTGAGCATAGTTTTTGATAAAGCGACAATCAAATCTAGTTAACCCCAAAAGTTCATGAAGAGCCAAGAAAGAACGTGGTTGCGGCCAATCCACAATGGCTTGCACCTTTGTTGGGCCTGGTTGCACCCCTTGAGCTGAAATCGCATGTCCCAAATAATCTATGGTGTGAAGTGCAAAAGTAAATTTAGTTAAGTTGGCATAAAAAGCATTGGTAAATAGAAAAATTAAAAGCAAACTAAGGTGATTTAGGTGCTCAGCATAGGAGGAACTGTAGACTAGAATGTCGTCAAAAAGAATATAACAAACTGTCGTAAATGAGGGTGTAATAGTTTGGTCAACGCAGCCAAAATGTAGAAGGCGCATTGTGTTGGAAATCGACAATCACACACAAATCGAAAAACAGAAAAGAGAATAGGGAAGAGAGATATGACACAGTGTTTTACCCTGGTTCACCCAATGTAGGCTACGTCCAGCTTGTCTGTACTATAATCACCTCACCGACACTCGTTACAAGTCACTCAGTTTACAAGGGGATTATAAATAGGATTAAAAGAAACCCTAACAGTAGCAGTTGGCTTTCTGCTGACCCCGCCAACAAGAAGGGTTGTCATCTAACTGCGAAAGATGAGTCATATCCAACATTCTCCCACTTGGCGAATGCTTCGCAAGCTCCTTCATTCCCAAAGCAACTGTGCACCATTCAAACTTCTCTGAACTTACTGCCTTGGTCAGAAAATCAGCACTGTTGACCTTTGTGTCAACCTTCTCCAACAATACAACCTTGTCTTCAATCTTCTCTCTGATGAAGTGGTA
>PYAF01006153.1:720916-737237 GCA_007407185.1 Glycine tomentella
CCTCCCTGTCAACGAGCAACGCCTCCATCTTCAATTTCCATAACTCGAACCCCTTTCCATCAAACTTTTCAACCTCGATCCGTGATTGGCCAGTCGACATCCTTTCCAGATCAATTTCGCAGTTTTCTCTATCCCAAGAAAAAAAACCCTAAATCGCGAAACCCTAATCTGTCACAGGCACCCTGGTCGCAGAACCAAGTCTCTTGATACCAATTGTTGGAAATCGACAATCACACACAAATCGAAAAACAGAAAAGAGAATAGGGAAGAGAGATATGACACAGTGTTTTACCCTGGTTCACCCAATGTAGGTTACGTCCAGCTTGTCTGTACTATAATCATCTCACCGACACTCGTTACAAGTCACTCAGTTTACAAGGGGATTATAAATAGGATTAAAAGAAACCCTAACAGTAGCAGTTGGCTTTCTGCTGACCCCGCCAACAAGAAGGGTTGTCATCTAACTGCGAAAGATGAGCCATATCCAACATTGTTGAGCCCAAAAGGCATAACCAAGAATGCATAGTGCTCATCATAGGTGCAAAAGTCATTTTGTGGATGTCCTCTAGGGTAACTCGAATATGATGGAACCCAGATCCTAGGTCGATCTTAGAGAAAATCTTGGCACCACCGAGTTAATCAATAGTGGGGATGGGAAATGAATCCTTAATAGTGACCGCATTTAAGGCCCTATAGTTGACACGAAAACGCTAGGAACCATCTTTCTTTTTATCCAAAAGAATTAGGGATGAAAAAGGGCTATGACTCTATAGAAGGTTTCTTCATTTCATGGAAAACTCTGCCTATCTTTAATATAGAATAATTGCTTGAGGGCAAACAATGCTCAGAGTGTTGGGTGGTTTGATAAACTGTTATTTGATTGTGTATGAGCCCCAGTTTTAATTTTGTTCCATTTTACCATGTTTTCATTTATAATTGTTAGAACTCATGGGTATTTGTTAAGGGTTAACAGTTGAGCAGAAAAACTAAAAACTTGAGAAAAAGTTCAAAAGAGAAAAGAAAAGAACCAAAATTGGGTGTCTATAAAGAGAATGGCATGTGCTGAACTTGCAGCCTGTAATGCTTCAGAACGGCCTCACGTTATTTCCATTGAAAGGCTCATCAACGTCATTCATACGAGATTGGGCATGCTACTGATAGCATGGCTCGTGTTAGTCCCAGTGTAAACATCAGTCTCAACGTCACTCACACGAGAATAATCATGCTACTGACAACATGGTCGTGATACTCCTTGTGGAAAAATTAGCCTTATTGTCACTCACACGAGATTGGCCATGCTACTGACAACAACTATGGAAAAATTAACATCAACGTCACTATTTTTTTAGAATGGCCATACTATTGACAGCACGACCCATGCTACTAATAGCATGGTCGTGCTGGTCCCTATGGAAAACTCAGCTTCAATGTCACTCACACAAGAATGTCTGTGGTACTAATAGCACGACCCATGCTACTAACAACATGGTCGTGCTAGCCCCTATGAAAAAATCAGCATCAACGTCACTGTTTATAGAGAATGGCCATGCAACCACAGATGCAATAACTCTTGAAAACCTATCAACAATTATAAACCTACATCTAAAAACCCACTACATTAACACAATTGAGTAACCTACTCAATGTACATGAAATTAATCACAGATTAAGGAAAGATTTCACCTGATTAGTGAAAGATATGAAAGTTGAAAACACTTACGCAATATTGGCATCTTTTAATGATTTTATGCAAAGATTCATTGGTTCTCTGTGTAAAAAGAAGATTTTCATCAAAGGACCTAAAGGGTGTTAACACACCGAGTTTATGAGTTTCTCTTAATGGAAAACAAAGTGAAAATATGAGAGATGGGTGTCTCACACGAGCTCCTTCGAATACTCATTTATATAGCCTTAAAATAGAAATAGTTGATTATCTCATAGATATAATCGACTAAATTATTCTTCGCACCACCAGGGGTTTCTAAAGAACATACAATCAATTATATTGTCATATAATCGATTAACTGGAACAACGAAATAACTTTTAAACCAAATAATCGATTATGTACTAATGATGATTGATCAAATGCAACCTAATCTTAATCCTAAGATACATAGCCTCATATAGTCAATTACATCAACATATAGTCGATTGTTATGATGCATAATTGAAACTTAGATATTTTAAAAGCTAAGTTATGAAAGTTTCAATTCACTTTGACTTACTTTCATTGATCAATGCCATGTCAATCAATTAAGCATGCTGAAATGCATAGCCTAGTGTAGGATGCATGATTTTCACATACAAGCATTAAAGAAATAACAAAAACATCCTAATAAAATACTAGTGTTCATTATTACAATTCATCATCAACAACATAAAAGGGCTTCATATCATCTTCAACATCTTCATGATTACAATTTGTCATCATACTTTTATTCTTGCCTTTAATGATGGATCTCTTCTTGTGCCTAACTTCCAAAAAGAAATGGAAACATGCACCGGTTACGTTGCTATCACTGACAAGGTGGGATTTGTTCTTGAGGCTTGAAAGAAAAGAGGTCACAAGAATGCTTCCAAGTGGATCAAATATAAAGTGTAGGTGGTATATCTTGATATTGAAAAACGTTGCATCACTTGTCAGGGACTGTGATATCAATGGTCCTTTTTCAAAGAAACAAATGTGGTTTCTTTGCTAAGATTTATCCCTCCTTCAACTTCTCAACAAATGGTGGCATTCGTTCATGCCAAGTCAACAAAGGTGGTATACCCCCAGTCTCATCCCATTCTAGTAGAGCAGATTTGGGATGTCCCAGTTGAAAGAACATACAAGATGTTAGATACCATGCTGGAGGCATGGGATTGGAAATCCATTCAGCAAGAAGGGATCTCTATTTTTGAAAAGGCCTTTGATCATATGGCATTGAAAGGGGCCCAAAGTGTTGTGTTTTTAAGTTTCTCAAAACTATTCTTCCTGAGGTATTTTCGCACATAAGGTTGAAAGAGAAGCATGGTATTAGTGATCCTCATGAGATGTTTTCTGCTACAAAATCATTTTGTGAAGTTTTGAAGAAGGAAAAAAAAAGTCCTTGAAAAGTGGTTTCATGATTAGAAGGAGCTTGTCGACAAAGCTGTCAAAGCTTCTTGAGATCTTGCCGAATCTAATCAAGAGATGTTTGTTAAGCTTTTGGACTTGGAGAATTCCCTTGATCAAGTTGAGTTTCTCGATCCCAATGTTCAATTGCATCTTTACGCCACTAGTCCAACATGTTAAGTAAAGGATGGAGTCTGGATGGTATGGGACAAGGTCAGGAAGAAATGGGATAAGGGGGTTTCAGAATTGACTTTAGATGCAAAATATGATGATAATGTCGAATATGAGAATGTTGTAGTAGACATGGTTCTGGATGCATCTGGTAATGGCGACAACACTCATCTCATTGCAAATGAAGTTGTTGGTGATCCTGATGGAGACATGTAGCTAACCAAGATTGTCAATGACAAAGTCCTAAGCATTGGAGAGCATCTTAAAGCTACAAGTGTCAGGGAGGATCAAGCTTAGAAGGATTAAAATACATTTTCCTTATAAATACTTCATTGTTAGGGGTTGTCCTAACATTGTTGTTGCCATCTCTTACTTTAGCTTAGTTGTTGTTTGTTCTTTTTTCTCTCCAAATAATGTTGTTTTGCTAACTTGATCTAAGATATTGTTGCTTTTTGGCCACTTCAAACTTTAAACTTATTCCTTTATTGAATTCATTGTTAATGCTTTGATGTACACTTTTTATTGCACCTTTAATATTTCTCACCTTTATTGACCGGTTCAGATTTTAGTTGATTTAGTTAGCTATTGGTTACAAGTTCTACTTTCAAGATAAGTTTTAGGTTATACCATGTAAATCTGAATTACAAAGATGATGATATGTTCAATGTGGAGGCTTGCTCTTTTGGAGGTAGAAAAATCAAAATATCGTTCTTTTAAAAAAAATTTATGAATTTATAGTAGTTTTGAAAGTATTTACCAAAATATTGTTGTCCGTAGCGCCCCACCTGGGCCTGACTCATTCTGTTGCTAATTCGGTTGCTAATTTCGTCATTAACACTTTTTACGTCAAAATATTGAGCGTCACCAAAATATTATGTCGCAAAAAGTGTTAGCGACTGAAATAGAGACCAAAATCAGCTTATGACTTTAAAATCAATTTTTTAATTTATAGTATATATATTTTTTTATTTTTTTAAATCATTTAAAAATTTACAGTATAATTTTTTTTAAACGTACGACTTTAAAATCAATTTTTTTTACAACTTCATGACCTTTTTTAAAAAATTGAAATTTTTTGTTTTTTTAAATTGTAAATAATATTTTAATATAGAAAGCATTTTAAAGAAAATATTATATTAAAATTAGTTAATAAAAAATCCAAAAAATATTAAACAAAATCGTATAAAAATTTACAAATTATATTAAATAAAATAATATTAAAAAATATAGAAAATATATTAAATAAAGTAATATATTAAAAATTAGATATACCAAAAATTCAAAATATATTAAATAAAATCATATAAAATTAAAAAATATTAAATAAAAAATATTAAAAAAAAGTAAAGAAGATCATATCTATGATGAAGATCGGTATAAAAATACTTTAAAATTAGATAAAAATAAAAATTAATAATATTAAATGATATCTTATGTCAAAAATTAAAAAAACTCTCAATTCCGGTCTCTATTTAAGTCGCTAACACTTTTGCAACATAATTTTTTTGGTCAGGCCCAATATTCTGTCGCAAAAAATGTTAGCGACCGAATTAAAGACGAAATGAGTCACGCCCAGGTGGGGCGTGACTGACAGCAGTATTTTGGTAAATACTTTCAAAGCTACTATAAAATGGTAATTTTTTTAAAAGAACAATATTTTGATTTTTTAGCCTCTTTTGGAGGTATTTAAAAGTTTATAGAGAAATTTCTTGTGCTCTATAAAAGTTTAAAATCACATGGCAAAGAAAATAAATCAATAGTACCAAAAAATTATGTCCAGATGATGATTGAAAATTCAAATTCAACAATGTTTAGCTTATTTTTTAAGTTGCAGTAGTTAAACAATAATTGTTTCCTAAGAAAGACTAGGTGAAGATAATGATGGTGGCGATTATATAATCAGTCAATTGGTTAACACTTGTATGTTGATCAGCTGTAATGCTCACAGATGGATAGTTGAAGCCCATCATTAGAAATTTGGCACCACATGCTGATGCTTCAACTGATATTGCAAACACAAGCCTAGAACTACCCACTTCAAGAAAATTGAAGGTGGATTAATAAAACTTCAAATTTACAATTTGTGAAATATTGTGTTAATCTTATTACTAATTCACTAGAATTGGTAGCAAACGGAATCTGAATTAGTTAAAATCCAAATGAATGTTAAGGTAGAAATGGCTTAATCAAAGCTTATAGAATTGTCAAATTATCAAAATCCAAAACATGGGAAAGTTACCGCAAAGAACAAAATTACATATAGGAAAATGCACTGACTATACTCTTATGTTAATTTAATAAGATTAACACAATATTTTTTACAAATATTGTGGATATGGAAGATCTTTGGCAGGAGGATTAACTACAACCTTCTTATTTTCTATGGCTAATTGATTCTTTGTTTTCAACTTTCCACCTTCCTTCACCACCTCTTTCTCACTCTCTTCTTTATTTTTCTTCTTTTTCTCACTCTCAGTTTTTTCACTATCCTTGCTCTTTTTCTCACTTTCTTCCTCAATCTCACGTTCCTCATCATCTTTAACTTCCTCAACTACAACCTCTTGCTCATTTTTCTTTCTACTTAAGTCACCTACCAATGTACCTCTCGTTGTAGAGATGAAATTACAATGCTCTTTTGTGTTAATTTGTGCAATGGCCGAGAGTGCTCCACTTTTAAGTTCCGCCACATCCTTAGCAATTTGTCCAATTTGCATCTCAAGCTTCTTGATAGAAGCATCTGTATTCGTTTGATTGGTGATAGAGATTTGCATGAATTGATTGAGAGTGTCCTCCAACATAAAAGTATGGTCTTGATGAAAGGTTGATATTATTGGCCTTGTTGAGCTTGATTACCATGAGGTGGTGGTCTATTGGAAAAACTAACATCATGCTTCTAACCATGGTTGTTGTTGTTCCTCCACCCTTAATTAAAGGCATTGTTGTAGGGAGGATTGTCATAATTTCCTTGCAAGTTTTGATTTGCCATGTAGTTCATTTCTTATTGGGAACCACCTAGCATGAAGCATTGATCACTTGGGTGACCACCTCCACAAAGAGCAAAACTTAAAACTTGTTGAGCACCGGATTGAGGAGCTTGCACACTTTGAAGTTGAGGAATTTTTTAAATTTGTTTAGTGAGTTCATCAAGTTGTTGAGTGAGCAAATTGTTTTGAGCCAAGATTGAATCATGAGAATTTAACTCAAGGACTCCTCTCTTTTGCGCAGGAGTGGGTAGTTCTTTCATGATGAACCTTATAGTCATTGGTGTTGATATTCTCAATGAACTCTTTAGCTTTATCTGGTGTCTTGTACATGATTTTGCTTCCAACTGAAGCATCAAGCATAAGCTTAGTTTGAGATCTCAACTCCACCTAGAAAGTTTTAATTTTACCTCCACTATCAAGGCCATTAGATGTACATTGTCTTAATAGGCTATTAAATTTCTCCCAAGCTTCACAAAGTGACTCATAACTCCTTGAGTAAAAGTAGCAATAACCATCTTCCTTTGATTAATCTTGGATTGAGGGAAGAATCTATTCAAGAATTTATCACAAAGTTCATCCCATGTCAAAGGAATGTTGGGAGGAATATCTTGGTACCAATGCTCAGCCTTATCAGCAAGTGAAAATGAGAAAAGACTAATATGAATGAAACTGCCATCCACTTGATGAATCTTCACCGTATTGCAAATGCACACAAAGGTAGTCAAGTGGGCATCAGGATCTTCATTATCAAATCCATGGTGAACCGTATTAGATGATGAACCGCTGAGGTGTTTCTCGGTTTTGGGGATTTGGTGAAGGGAGGGTGGTGGGTTGTGGCGCAGCGGGGTAGCGTGGAGGACGGGCGGTTCGGAGGGAGGTTGGGTGTGTTGGTGTTGGTTTTGGTTAGGGAGAGGGGTGTGTCGGAACCTGGCGTGGCCAGTACAGGTTGAACCAAGGAGTGAAATTTCTTTAGAAAAGAGGGTGCAGAAAAATTTGTCAACGATTTTGGTTGTAAATAGTGTTTTTCTCTTTAATTCTCTGCAAAGTTCCTGGAAGGTCATAGGTGATGTTACAATTTATTTATTTTTTGTTCTCGTTGATTTTTTTGCTTGGTTGGTTTTTGGTTAGTTACTTTGATATTTATTGGCCTCATTTTTCCTGTGCACACATTCAAGATTTGTGTTCTAGTTAATATGGTTATAACATATCAAGTAAGAGTGTAAGTGGTGAATTCTAGAACATCAACTAAGATTAAACTCTCAAGATTAGTTCTTTTCTTATTCTCACTTGATCTATTCTACAAATGTTCTTTGGTTCTCTGCTTCAATCTGCTTTGAGGTTAGTTATTAAATCCAATTTATATTACTTTTGAGTTCATTATGGCAGAAAATTAGTACAATTAATTTATTCAAGGTGTTTAATTTTCTGGGTAGGGGATTAATTTGACATAAATGTTGGAAACAAGTATTCGTGTAAATGAGACATATGCAACCTATGATAGAGGTTTGAAGGCTGATGTCTAGATAAAGAGGAATGGAAACAATTATCTTGGTAAAGTTTGGCCTGGACCAGTTTATTATTTAGGGACCTTCTCCCAATGGAAAGGGATTATATCTGATGAGAGAATTGTGTGCAAGTGATCTTCATTGGAAGGCAGTATCTGTGTATGTAAATAGGATGAATCAGGTGAATGTATTAATTTTTACCATGTTCCAAAATGATATACTATTGATTTCAGAGGATAACTAACTAACCACATAATTATTTGGGCATCGATTGGTATTAAAATTGTTTAATGATATGTAGTCCAAACATGGTATGCCTTTGCCTTCTTTCTTCTTGTGGCGTCACTGTAATTGTTACTGTTGTATCATAAGCTACAACATTGGCACTGATGAATCATAAATTTCTTGATTGCAAATAACTCTTATGGGATTTATGTTCTTACTAGTGTCTGCATTGCTTGGTAATGTAAGTGGAACCTGAGGCCATTAGTTGTGCTACTTCCTAAACTGAAATTATTATATTTAAATTTATTTATTTATTTTCATATATACTCCCCACAATTGGACACAGCTCCTCCAAGATGGGTTCATTTTTCTCATGGACTACTTTTGTTTTTATACATGGTATGATTAAATACTTATAGTGCAGTACTTTGTAAATTCTCTGTCCATTTGACCTTAGAATCAATCTTGATGTTGGGTAGCCTTGTTTTGTTGCCTTAATGGAAATCATTGCCTTGAATGTTGTGTTGATTCAAGAGGAGTCATGAAAGGATAGACATGGAATCAAGCTTTGGAGTTTTGTGCTTTCAACATGCCTCATTTCAAAAGTGTCTTGGAAGCTTGAAGATCAATTTGATTCATGTAAAAGGGAAGATGCATTATCTGATAATCCAATGTGCATATCATGCATAATCATTCATTCAGGATTGTTAGAATGAGGGCCAATACAAAAGCAATTAATAATTGAGGCAAATTAAAATCAAGTTTTTGAAAAATGAAGTTTTCTTGTTTTAATCGATTATAGATATGTTGGCATCAATTATTTTGTTCTTCATGCTTTCTGGAAAACAAACCAAGAACAATGTAATCGATTACATATCAAATTAATCGATTACCTAGGCTAAAATTGAAATAACATACTTCTTATCTTAATCGATTACAGAAGTTCGTAATCGATTACATATCATGCCTATGACTAACATGTTTTGCTGATTTAATCGATTACATATCGTTTTAATCGATTACATAGTACATTTGAAAATATTGATCTGTCTGTCTTAATCGATTACCAAATTCAGTAATCGATTACTCAGTGTATTTGGAAAATCATGAATGTCTGGTTTAATCGATTACGTGACGGAATAATCGATTATAATGTTCATAGCTCAAACCCAGAACGTATTATAAACACTTTAATCGATTACATTCTTGAATTAATCGATTACATATGTGAAATAATCGATTACAGGAGCGGGTTTAATCGATTATTTTTAGTTAGAAAGCTGTTATAAATAGAACCCATAGCTCTGTGAGTTTTAAGAGTTGAAAAATTCAAATTCTGGGAAATCACAAACATTCATGAGCTTTCTTTAGTGAGTTTTTTGAGTTCAAAAACGTCTTGGCTTCACCAAAATTCATATGGGTTTTTGATTTGATGAGTGAAGCATCATTGAGTTTCAAAGAATAAGGAAAGGGATGCATTGAATCTATTATTCATTCTTTCAACCTGGTGAATCATACATATGCATTTTGTTCATTGGATTATCAGGTTAATTCGTTCCTTATTCTTTGTGGATGTAAATCTGTTATTTGATTTCTGTAAAGATTGGCTTATTGTAAATGGGTTTCTTGCATGATAACTAGAGATAGTGTTTCTCTAGGGGTTGCTGAGTAGTGTTCTCAGTTGGGTTGGTCTCTAAGAATCTAATAGTGTTTTAGATTTCTAAACTTTATCTAGGATTGATAAAGAGAGGCTTGTAATATGTTGTAAGAACATTAATTTGCAAAAGTGGAACTCCATTCTAGAGTTGAGTGGGAGAACTGGATGTAGCTTCATAGTGTTTGAAATGAACTAGTATAAAAATTGTGGTTGATCTTTATTCTAATCTCTTCATCTCTTTATTGCTTTGGTTTGTGAATCAAATTATTTGCACAAAAAGATTTCAGTTGTCTATTGATTTTCTTGACAGAGGAATTTGATTGAATATAAGATTCTTGGTTTCAAAACAATTTTTAAAGTGATAAAGATCCTGTGGAAACTTTGATTGAAAATTTTTAAATGTCAAGATTCAACCAATTCACCCCATCTTGGTTGTATTGAAGTATTCCTATTATTTTCATGTTGATCTCTTTTCAAACACATTAATGACTGTAGTCTTGTTTTGCTAAATGATGCCTTTGTTATAATTATTTCATTTATTCTGCGATTACATTTTATGGTGCAACCTGGGAGCAGTAAGTTATCATGTTCATTAATATATGATAAATATTGTTTTCTTTTGTTTCCTTAAAATGTTTTCTCAAAGTTTTTATTACAAAGTCAGAAAGTATTTTTTTTCACAGTAAAAGTCACAAAGTATGTTTGTTCCTATGTATGTTGTTGTTATTGTTATTATTATTATGATTATACAGTAAAAGTCTTAACATTGGTTTTTTTGGCTTTCCACATCGGTTTTTATCTGATGTTGAAACTACCGAAGTTAAAAGTATCAACGTTAACATTGATTTTGAAAAACCGATGTTAACATAAATATACAACAGCAGTTTTTTTTAGAAAAACCGATGTTGCCTAATAAGAAATAAAAGAAAAAAATGTAAAATATGCATGTAACAACATCATTTTTTAGTAAAAATCGACGTTGTTGTGCATGTAACAACATCGATTTTTAGTAAAAATTGATGTTGATTTTTTTTTAACATACTGTCTATTTTTTTTTTACTTTACCCAAATTAAACTTACAAATGAAAAAACATACCAATCCAGGAAGTTTCACAATATAGTACAAATCATATATGGATTATAAGTAAAATAAATAATGTCAATATATATAAAATCATCTCCTATAAGTGATTGTAATTTTAAACAATTGTTAAAAATCTCTCCTAACCACCTAATGTTTCATTTCTAACTCTAAGATAAAATTGTGCCCACTGAATCCGAAATGTCTTCAATCTCTCAGGTTTTAATTGTCTCTGATCAGTAAAATATTACATAATATAATAAAACATAAGTTAATAAGTATAAATAGAAACAAGTATAACAAATAAAAATAGTTTTAAAGTAAAAAATTACCATCTCCCAGTTATCTCTGAAACCTTCTTGTATTATCATTGACATCCAATGCATGACATAATAGCCACATTCAGTACTTCCTCTTTACTTATTACACTAAATTCAATAATATATTCAAAGTTAAACAAAAATTAGTGTACATATTAGTAAATGTAATTTTGAAGACATGAACCATTGTTTAAATGATTTACTTTAACTGCAATCCATTTAGCAGTAGCCTAGGATTTAGTTCCTTGAGTATCGTGAAATCCCTTCAAAGCATTGTTAAGAGAAACATGCATGCTTATTGTACAATTAACATATTGAAGTCTTAGAAATAATAATGTAAATGTCTAACAAATTACAACATACTTGTTAATAACTCATTTCAAATAGTTATCAGGCTTATTGTGTATCAAACAAAACCACGCATGACAACATTGTCCTTAGGACATATAACAACTAGTTTTCAATGTGCACTTCATTGGAAAATATTAAGTTATTATAGTGCATACATTATTTAAATTGATTTGTACAGTTTTACTTACTCATTCAAGCACACTGCTAGGTAGACATGTTTCTGTGAACTCTGCATCCATTTCCTAATATAGTCTTCGGATTCAAATTACGATTGCCTATATCTCTGTATGGACTGTGACTCAAGGAATCCACACACAGAGGGATTATCTGATTTCAAACTTAAGTCATTCATATCCCTATTGTTTTTAAAATAAAGTAAATTATGCATCAATATAAAACAATTAGTTATGTAATGAACGGTACTGTAAAGTGACTTACAGAATCCATAATTGTAAAATGGAGACATTTAGACATTGACCACTGTGTATTATTTCAAAAATATCTCCATGCTTTATGTACAAGGGAAATTCCTTGTTATACACCCCAAACAAAGTAGTATCGCACGACACCTGCATCGATCTGAGGAAAAGTTAGGGGATGGTCAATATCTTTAAACCAATTCAAGAAAGTCTTGTTATGCTCTTTCAACAACCTATTTTTTGTCATTTTTGGATAACTTTCCTTGACTAAGGCTTCCTGACGAACTATGTATGGCAGGACTTCATTACTGTTATTCAATATATACAAATGAGCTTGTTGCAATCCCTCTAAAGTAGGAGTTATAACATGCAGCCCTCATGAACCCTTACCTCTTACTCTATCGTCATGCCGATACTCAAGAACCCAACATGTTTTTCCTTTTCAATGTACTCTGAACAAAATTCAATATCTTCTTCTGTAATGTACCTTTCAACTATGGATGCTTGAGGAAGGTGTAGATTTTTTTATACTTTTTTAAGATCTTCATGTATCGCTTGACCGGGTACATCCACCGTAAATAAACAGGACCATACAATTTAATTTCCTGACTAGATGAACAATTAAGTGAACCATGATGTCAAAAAACGAAGGAGGAAAATACATCTTCTACTGACACAAGATAATTGCAGCATCTTCTTCCAAGTCATCTAACTTTACAAGGTCCACGACTTTGCTACAAATGGCATTGAAGAAAAAACACAAGCAAGTAGCATGCCTCACTTTGCTAGGAAAAATGTCTCGAATGCCACGGCTAACAGTTGTTGCATCAAGACGTGGAAATCATGAGACTTTAAGCCAACTAGTTTCAGATCTATCACCTGCACAAGGCTCTTAATATTTGAAGAGTATCCTTGTGGCACTTTGACACAGCGCAGACACTGACAGAAACTTATCTTCTCCTATCTTTACAAAGTGTGACATGCTGAAGGCAAGTATATTTTCTTACCATTAGACCTTGGATGTAACTGCTCACGTATACCCATATCAACAAGATCTTGACGAGTATTCAAACCATCCTTTGTCTTGCCTTGAATGTTAAGAAGATCTTGACGATAACACTATCACACACATTTTTCTCCACATGCATAACATCGATACAATGTTTAACATCTAGATCAGACCAGTATCGAAGATCAAACAATATCGACCTCTTCTTCCATATGCAAGTTTTACTTTTCAGCTTTTTTGGGTCTTTCCAAATGTAGTATTCATGTCCTCAACCACCTCAAGAACCTACTCACCAGTTAACAGTATTGGCGCACTTTCATGCTCTTGACTTCCATTAAATGCTTTTTTTAATCATCGGTAAAGGTGATAAGGTTTCAAAAAATGTCGATGGCGAGTGTAAACTTTTTTCTTCCATGTTTAAGTTGTACATAGCTCGTGTCTTGTTCACAGATAGGGCATGTACGATGGCCCTTAATGCTGTATCCACTCAAATTCTCGTACGCTGGAAAATCATTAATGGTACAGAATATCATTGCACGCAACTTGAATGTCTCATTTTGATACCCATCAAACACGACAACCCCCTCATCACACAAGTTTGTCAAGTCTTCAATCAAGGGTCTGAAATAAACATCAATGTCATTTCCTAGCTGTCTTGGGCCCGATATCATCATAGACAACATCATATATTTTTGCTTCATGCAAGTTGTAAATGACTAGCAAAACAGGCCACAAACTATGCCGAGTACTTAAACTGCCATACAGATTCATTCCATCACTAGCAAGTGCAAGCCTAAGATTTCTTGGCTCTTTGCCCAATTCCGGATTCAAACGATTAATCTTCTTCCACTAGGAGGTATCAGTTGGATGGTGGAGCATTCCATCACAATTTCTCCCATTGGCATGCCATGTAAGGTCTTTTGTGTCATCTTCATTAGCAAACAGACGCTTAAACCTTGTAATTATCGGAAGATACCTCAGGGGGGCCTTTCTTTGTGATTTTATCATTGTACAGTCGTCATCATCCTTCACTTTGTACCGTGATACCCCACACCTGCGGCATTTATGCATTTCTTCAAATTCATTTATGTACAATATGCAACCATTAGGGCATGCATGAATTTTCTGATACTCCACACCCATCGGACACAATATCTTCTTCGCCTGATAGTAACTTTTTGGCAACCTGTTTTCATCTGGAAGCATATACTAAACTACCTCAAGAAGTGAACTGAAGCTTTTGTAACTCTACCCATATCTGGCCTAGACGTTAACCAGACTTAACATCGCTAACAACAGCGTCAAAGACTTCTTGCACCCCGAATACAACGGCTTCTTCGAATTAATTTCCAATGTATCATACATAGGAGAATGTGTTTGCTGAAAAGACTCTTGTCTGAGATCACAAATCATATCTTCTAATTGATCTCTCATGTCTACATCAAGCGGTTTAGTTTGGGACCACCTCTGCATGTCTGTCAATTCACCATGCCATATCCATGCCATATAATTATTCTTAATCCCATCACACAAAAGATGTTCTCATATGTCATCTAGTATTTTTCGTCTCCCATTCAAACAATTTATACAAGGACAGAAATATTTCTCATCCTCATCCGGTCGACTTCTTTCGGAGGCAAATTCCAAAAATTGTTCAAAGCCTTCCTCATACTCATTCGTCATACGACTTGCATCCATCCAACTTTGATCCATCTAATTAATAACTCTATAATGCTCACAAAGTTATTCCGTGCATGAAACCTCACTTTTTTCATTAAAGGTGTGGTCCTATCCTATTCAGGAAGAAATGTTTTTGCAGTACATTCATATGTAAAGGTTAAGTCTGTTTTCTTAAATTTGACGAAAATTTGGCTGCATTCTGCATTGATCTCGAAGTACACGGCATGAAAGCGATGAGATGATTTTCACCACAATCAAGTATGCACTCGGAGAACAAAGTAAAATGCATTGTACTTTCATCAAATTTAAGAAAACAAATTCAACCTATACATATGAATATAGTATACAAAAATGACTCTTCCCAAAATGTTTAAACTAACAATTCAAGAATCAATACAACGATTAATCCAAACTATCTGGAAGAATCATTGTATGGAATCTCAAATGTGGAAATAAGGTTCACTCATAATGAACATGAATTGTATATAAAACAATAATCACATAAAACAAGTTATAACAAAAAAAAAATCAATAGTTTATGAAAAACATATGTACATGTGAAGACGATCACTAACAATAACAAACAATATCGTGATGAGGATGCAAAAACGAAAAGGAACAGTGCCTACAAATTACAATTACAACTAGTGATTAGTGAGAATAAAACAATACCATGCCTACAAATTACAATTGTAAAATTTCACGTTTTATCTCTTAAGCTCAATTAAACATTTAGAAAATTGTAAAAATTGTTGGAGGATTAAATTTTAATTTTAGGAACTGATATGTTTGATCATTACAATATTAAGTGTGTTTGATTTACTAAATCTTCTTAAATTCTTAAGAATGTTACATGAGAATGAGTATTTATTTAAAAAAAGATATTTGGTTATATTTTAATATCCTTAGAAATATTTTTATAAATTTAAAAATTAAAATAAAAAATAAAATGTATCATGTGTATTAAATAATAAATTCTCATATTGTGGGAATAGAAATGTTAAAAAATATAATAAAAATAAAATTAAAGCATTCTCATGAATCAATAATATTGATAATTTTTTAAAAAAATTTATAAGAAACATGAAAATGTTATATTTCTATTTTCATATTTTTGAAAATATGATAAAATTTGTGAAATAAATGTCCCTTAGTATTAAATTAATTGATTAATTAATTAATTAATATTTTATAATTTTAGAAAATATTTTTCCATTTAATTTATTTTAGAGACTAATTTGGCCATCCTGTCAATCAATTGCATATTTTCTCTTCAATTAACTTTTTAAAAATAAATAACTCAAAATAAATTTACATTCCTCTAAAAACAACGATAAAGGACTGTAAAGTGAAATGATCTTAAGGCCAAACTTACAAGCATATAAGGTTTTCCACATCTCATGTCAAGATGGGGTGGCTAGGGTTGGCAAAATCGGGCTCGGACCAGGCCAACCTGACTAGCCAAGAGAAGCTAAATTAATTTCATAATTTGTTACCTTGCCTTGTAGCCTGTGTAGGATTCGGAAGTTTCAAGAGATAGATCAGAGAGAGAGAGACTCCTGACTTGAGTGACTTTGTCTTCGTTTTGTGAGAGCTCGAGGTCCTTGCAGCGAGACCCGCACCGCCGCCGGCGTCTCCGTCCCCACACAGCCGGTGTCTTCTTCCTCGATCTCCGACGACTCAGAAGTAAAATGAAGTGTTTCCCAAGGCCAAGAAGAAGACAAGAGCAGAGTACCCTTTCTAGCTTTCTCATGCCAACCAGGGGCGGGGCAAACTTTAGCAAACTTTCTGGGGGCCCTGTTTAATATTTTCTTTTTTTAGAAT
>PYAF01006153.1:744554-772166 GCA_007407185.1 Glycine tomentella
GTTCATATATGCTTTCATGTACCTATTGCACATGCATGTTAATGTATGTACCATTATTTTGGGATGATTTATTGTATTTAATTATTTTCCTTGGAAGAGATGAAAGTTGACTCAGTAGAGATATTGATTTGATGGTCAACTATATCAATGGGGTTCCAGTCAAAACTGCAGGTTCTCAACATAGCAATGCACCTGATGTCGGCCCCTCTAAATTCAATGAGCAAATTAATAGAGGACAACTGGACCTTAATTCTGGAAATCAATCTGGACCTTAATTCACTGGATTGCAAAACATTCTCCAGTGGAATGCTCCCAACTTACATGCAGCAGCTATGTCTTCATTGACTACATGGGCACTCACTCTACTATGGTTTATGGCAACTGCTTCTTTTGTTGCGGATTTGCATGCAAAGAGATTGAACTTGGTTGGACAGACTCCAACCTGGTAAGCTTTCCTTCAATGGGGTGAGCTAGCTAGCCTTAATTCCCCCCCCCCCCCCCACCCACACTATGTATGCTTCATAGGTTTCATCCAAGGTGCCATTACTCTGGATAAACCTTATACCCTTACCTCTAGTTTCCTTTCTGTAGCCTACAGCATTCAAGTAGTAAAAATTCAAGATTGAATTGTGAATGAAAAATGCTAGTTAGGCTCTATTCAGATAAACCTTTTTATAAATATTTATAGGAAAAGAAATAAGAATGTAAAATGATATGAATTATTTTATAAGCCATAATCCATTTATGTACCTCAGCTTTACAAAGTACAGTACGCACTCCCATGACATCAACAAATTGGACAAGCCATCACTAGAACTGCAGGTTGTGCAAAAAACTAAGTTCTTATATTTGCTTTTCTCTATTAATATTTATGACTTTGTTATGATTGTGCAGAGCTTATACCGCCTGAACTTCTTGGGTGACCAAAGTATAAAATTCAATATGTTAATATAATTACTCTAATTATTTTTTATACCTATTTTGACCTATTTCGGTTATTGCTTATACATTTGAAAGAGGTGAATATATAGTTAAGGAAATAGTCATGTTTTAACATTTTAGGCTGTAGTTAGTTACACTAACTGGTTTGGCACTTTTGTTCATTTCAGCTAGAGGCTAGCAATAGTGCCAAATTGAGTAAGGAAATTGCAGATAGAACCCAAGAATTAGGGTATATCAATTTTGTTAAATAGAGAAAAAAGTCGAAATACGTGAACATAAAGAGATAAATATATTTGAGTAAAATTCATTGCATGTGTTTGTATACTTTGATCCATAAATAAATTAACAACTAATAACTAACATTGACTGATAAAAATGATCGATAAGTTGGTTGAAAGGCAATGATCTTCAAGGACTAGGTCTAAATGAGTTGCAGCAACTGGAGAAAACACTTGAAATAGGACTCGATCGCGTGACTGAGATAAAGGTACGCAGCTACACATACCATAAAGTCATTTGGTTAATTTACCCAAACCTCTGCTGGTGCATGTTGATGCATGATTTATACTAATTCTCAATTCAACTTTTACCTTCAGGAAAATCAGATAATGAGCCAGATTTCTGAACTTCAGAAAAAGGTTTGTTGATATAGTTTCATAATGAAGCTAGTATCGATCTGATAATGTTTAGTTAATGAAATTGGAATACACATTTAGTAACATGCTCTTTTCTATAGTGTAATGGCTATATAGATGCAAGTTGTTTTTAATTAATGCTTGCTTTAATGAATATCATCATGATGTTCGATAGAACTTAGTTTGGTTATATTATGAAGCATATAATTCAAGGAAACGCATAAGATCCAGTGTAACATTAAAGCTTGTACACTTTAGTCGTATTAATACTTTCTAAGTCGGTTATTTGAAGAAATCGACCTTGTATCCTAACTAATCTAAGTCGGTTATTTGAAACAGCCGACCTTGTATCTAAGAATCTAAGTCAGTTTGTTTAAAAAACTGACTTTGTAATGATCCATTCTAAGTCGGTTATTTGAAGGAATCGACTTTGTATGCTGCTTTTCTAAGTCGGTTCTTTAAATAACCGACTAAGAAATTACGAAATTTTTTAAAAAATTAGAATATTTTTTTTTGAATTTCAAAGTCAGTCCTTCATAAAACCGACGTTGTTTGATGTCCTATTCTACGACGTTCGAGACAAGGTCGGTTCTAAAACCGACTTTGTTTGGGTAAAATCACCGACTTTAAAGGTCTATGCTGTAGTAGTGATATGCTGTGTTTGTCTCATTACTCTGATATTGACAAGTTTCCTCATTGTTATTGTATACTATAATGTTGTGCATCTTCAGTTACCCTTAGTTTCCCGTTTAAGGTTTAATACAATGATTAATATGGATAGTTTGGATTAATCGTTGTATTAAATCTTGAATTGTCCATTTGGATAATTTGGGAAGATTTATATTATATACATAATTCATACTTAAGTGTTATGAATGTTTTGTTAAATTCTTAGAAATTTTGGTTTATTGCATATTGCTTTGTTCTCCGAGTGCTTATTTGAATGTGGTGATTTAATGTCACCACTCTCATGTCTTGTACTTGGAGACCAATGCGAAATGCTGCCAAAATTTCGTAAAATTTAACAAAACATACATAATTTATTTGTATGAATTAAGTATATAATATGTCTTCCTAAATGGGATATAGGACCACACTTCTTAGGAAGTTAGTCTGAATTGCATGCATCTAAATTATACCAAACTGTCCACTAGACAGGACACATGGATCGAAGTTGGATGAAAGCTTCACGCATTAGTGATGAGTATGAAATTGGGGTAGAACAATTCCTTAAGTTTGCGGAACTTAATGCACCAAGTGTGGGTGGGAATTTTTTTTGTCCATGGTGAATTGTTGCAATGGGAGACGGCATAGACTCGATGACATACAATCACATCTTATATGTGACGGGATCATTCCGCACTATGTTAAATGGATATGGCATGGTCTACCGGAAGATGTTCCAACATCGTCAACGACTGTGCCTATTAATATGGATAGCGGAGATCACATAGAAGATATGATACGCGATCTTGGCCAGGACTGTTTTAGAGCAGCACATGCGCCTATGTATGACAAATTACAAACTGATGCAAGCAATGAGTTGTATGCTGATTGCACAAGGTTCACACGATTGCCAGCGGTGTTAGCTTTGGTCAACTTGAAGGAAAGATATGGGTGGAGTGACAAGAATGAAACCTTTTGGTAATTTAAGCACTAACCATAGTTCGTGGCCGGTTTTGCTAATGATTTACAACCTCCCACCTTGGTTGTGCATGAAATGAAAATACATAATGTTGTTTATGATGATCGCGGGTCCAAGGCAACCAAGAAATGATATTGATGTGTATCTAACTCCCTTGATAGAAGACCTAAAGACATTGTGGGTTGACGAGGTTGATGTGTTTGACGGGTATCTGCAACAAACCTTCAAGTTGCAAGCATTGATCTTTTGTACCATTAACGACTTTCCAGCCTACGGGAATTTGAGTGGATATAGTGTGAAAGGACACCATGCATGTCCTATTTGTGAGAAATATACAAGCTTCATGCAGCTAAAACATGGAAAGAAGACAATATATAATAGGCATCGTCAATTTCTAAAACCTTATCACCTGTATCGGCTATTGAAGAAAGCTTTCAATGGAAGTCAAGAGAATAAAAATGCACCTGAACCTTTAGCTGGGTATAAAGTGTATGACCGGGGTGAAGGACATCATCCCTATGTTTGGGAAGACACGAAAAAAGATTCTTCTGAGAAGAACATACGGAAGAAAAGATCAATATTCTTTGATCTACCATACTGGTCTAATCTACATGTACGTCACTGTATAGATGTAATGCATGTTGACAAAAAGGTTTGTGATAGTTTGATTGGCACCCTGCTTAACATTAAAGGAAAAACAAAAGATGGGTTGAAGTCCCGTCAAGATTTGGTTGAAATGGGTATAAGAGACCAGTTGCATCCCATATCCCACAGTCAACGAACATATTTTCCCCCAGCATGTCACACAATGTCAACAAAAGAAAAAAAAACTTTTTGCCAGTGTTTGCGCAATTTGAAAGTCCCACAAGGATACTCTTCCAATATCAAGAGCCTTGTAAGATAGTTATTTTAAAGAACTGACTTTGAATGGGGGGATACGAAAGCAATTTTAAAGACGATTATTTTAAAGAATTGACTTTTTATGTGGTGATACAAGCAAAAATCTAAGACAATTATTGTAAAACACTGACTTTGAATCATTAGTTGCAAATAATTATTGGACCACAATTATTTTTAAATAATTGACATTAAATACACAATTATTTTTAAATACATGACTTTAAATAATTGAGATGTAATACATAATTTAAGACAGTTATTTTAAAAAATGACATGTTCGGCCTGTCATCTGGACTTAGTTGAACACACAGTAGTCCCACGTGAATTGTTCTTAGCGCTTCAGATAAATTGAGTGATCCTTTTATTGTAGCATAAACTATTTCAGTGCATTTGCCTTCAGTAAATAGCCTCCATACATGCATATGTTATCAAACCATTTGGTTAAAAGCAGAAACATTTCAAAGGTGGTTAAAATTCAAGTTCACTCTTACATGTGCCAAAAGATTATCTTGATGACAGAATATTTATTTCTTTTCCCACTTCCTATCTCCAATATCAAAACACCAAAGCTGAAAACATCTGACTTTGTTGAATAAGCTCCATCAGTTATATACTCTAGTGGCAGATAGCCACTGCATATCACATGAACCAAAAAATATTTTTAAGACAATGCCAAGCCATTAATTCTTACCATATAGGAGTAATCTAACACTTACTAGGTTCCAACTACATTTTTTGTTGCTGCTTCGATTTCGTTTCCTCCAAAGCTTCTAGCTAGTCCAAAGTCCAAGATCTTTGGGTTCATTTAACAATCTAACAAAACATTCTTAGCTTTGAGATCTCTGTGAACTATTCTATGCCTTGAATCTTGATGAAGATAAAGAAGACCCCGAGCAACCCCATTGATAATTAGCAAGCGCCTTGGCCAATCTAGGAACATGGTCTTGTTTTCATCTGTTGAAAACAAGATATGATTTGAGCATTTCAACTCTAATCTATAACTAGAGAATTTCAACTCTTGAGCAAGACGAAGAACTTTACCCTTCTTTTAATCGCATCAGTCGATCATCACTGTAACACCCCGTAGGCCTCCGACGTGTTATCATTAATAATATCAGATTAGCGGAAGCACAGAATCGCTTTTCTTGATACATTATGTATGGAATAACAAATTCATCAGATAACACACACAAATCATATACCATGCCCCTGCTGATCCATTTTTTTTATATCAAACATCGTAAAGACATATAATTTAAGCATACAGGCAGATAATCAAGTGTACACATTTGTACTCAAGGAAAAGTCACATCTCATATCATATCATAGTTCTGTACATATATACATCAGAGTCCACACCACACATCCTGTGGTGATACAAAAGAATATCAGCCCTCCTCGAGGGTATACAGAACTATACATCAAAACATAATGAAAATAGAGCCTTCAAGCTCTCCATGCCGCTTCTCTGTCAAGCAGCCTAGTCTCTGCTGGGCCTCTTGCCCTGAGACTGGTCTTATCTTCTAACAAAGTCACCTGAAATCATAGAAAATCCCCACACGGGGTGAGATAACATATCTCAGTAAGCTCAGGGTCCTTGGGAACTCATTCCCACCCTGGCTCACAGATCCACAGCATACATGCAGATAACATAGAAAACATAGCCCACTGGCTTGGCCCTCTGGCCCTCATCATATCAGATTCATAATCACAATCATAACCTCAATACATGACATATATCTGACGGAGCTCCTCAATGCCTGGCGGAGCTCCTCAACGCCTTGACGGAGCTCCTCAACGTCAGTACCTGTCATGCTGTGGCAGAGCTCCTCAATGCCACGAGCGGAGCTCCTCAACGCCCAGAATACACAGCGGAGCTCCTCAACGCCGGTATTTATCTATTGGCCAACATATATCTCAATCACAGCATGCATATATCCAATGCAGATACAAATAAATCAACATAAACAATGTCATAGCCAATACATGCAGTATGAATCATGACCAACACTCCCCAAGAGTGTGGTGTGCAACCAAAACGGGAATTCATCCCCAGAGAACACTGAACTTACCTGGTAAGGGATTACTCTGAATTTCCTTCCCAAGTCTGTGGCTCCCGCCACCAACAGTCTCAGAATCAATGCCTAATCAAGTCATAACAATTTCATATCAAAACCAGTCCACAGACATACAATTTACAGAACATATTATAACAAACTTCCCCTATCGTAGGGTTCATTCAAACTCAGCCCACACACAAGGCTGTTCTCAGACCACACAAGGTCCATCAGGGCTGAATACAAGTCATCTGAGTCATCCCAGACTCACTATATATATACATATCCCAAGCTTCCCCTCAGCCCCACAACTCAATTGTCATCAGAACGGGCTGAGCTCCACTCAAGTCCTGCTCCACTAGCCTCTCGGCTCAGAACATCATATAATCAAGGCTCTAGCCTATCAGAGAACCATCAACAAGTGACTCTACACAAGTCACACAGGCATATACAGAGCCAAGATTCAAAGTCATCTAAATAAAAAACTGAAAGCTAATCCTTCATCTATTCATCGCTCTGAACAAGTTTCTCAACAGGACCCTGGGCTAATTCTAGCCCTAGCTCAGTGTGGGTCTAAATATACAGAAAACCCCAAATTCATCAAATCATCAGAGAGACTCGAGTTTCTTACCTTAGTGGCGACTAAAAAGGCTTTAGGACAGCCTCGTCAAGCTCTGGTGTCCATGCTGTGCCTCGATTCCTCACCAAACCCAAGTCTCTGAGCTTTTCCTTGAGAATCCAATTCTCACTCACAAGGGGTTTCAAGAGCAAAGAATGAAGGATTTAAAGCTTTCTATGGTTCCTCACCAATCTAAAGGTCATCAGGAAGTGTTTAAGCTAGTATATAGGGTCTAGGAAAGCTTGGAACTGCTCTAATGGAGGTCCAGGGCGTAGGGAAGAAGAAGTTTTCTTCTTAAAAAAAAGCGATCTGCCCATATATACTCAGCCTACCCGAACTCCCGCGCGATCCGCGCCACCTCCCGCGCGATTCGCGCCACAATGTCGGTGAACTCGCGCTATCAGCGCCATACCCGCGCTAACCCCGTGAACCTTTCGAGACCTTTGGCGCCACCTCTGGCGCTGTCCGCGTGAAATTCCAGAGAAAATTGGTTTTCCAGGCCACTTCTCAGGCGAACCGCGCGGTCTTTGGCGCGACCCGCGCCGGCTGGAAAACCTCTGGCGTCAGCTTCCAGTGGGTATGGCGCGATCCGCGCCAGCCCTGGCGCCATCCGCGCCAGCCCTGGCGCCATCCGCGCGGCACCCTTAACAGGGTCCTTACAATCACTTGAAAGATTTCTCTCTCGCAACCACCGAAGAAACTCTGGAGACATGTATTGTCAGGGTTAACATCAATTACAATAGAATCATCAACTTAAGGAGTCACCCTTGCACCATAGCCTGTTTTAACCAATGCTCTTAATCCAGATTGGAAATCAGAAATGTAGAAGTCCACCACATTCCTCTGCATTATGTAAATGTCAAGGTAAATATTAAAAATTAAAACACTTGACATATAATAGATTACACATCAAAAATCTCCAAATACACATGTCTAGTACACACAAAGAACGTAGAGCTTCAATTGACCATATTTATATGCCAAACTTATGAATGTTTTGATGAAACTTTTGAATAATGAAAAGTAAAGTTGTATAATTATATGCTGATAAACTTTCTGATATAGATTTCAAATAACCAGTTATAAAGCTCAATTATAGATGTCAATTGAACAGTAGCACCTTGGAAGTTGAAAGAGCTAGCATGAGGTGTGAAATGTAAAAGCTAATACTATGCATTCTCTCACCAATTATAGAGTTTCACAAGTATCATTTCTTGATGTCGAACTGGTGCTGATTTTGAGTTATCAAGTCGTGGTTTCCATGTGAACATTATATTTATAATCTATATTTTTATTCTTAGAAAATGGGATAAAGATCATCCAGTGAATCAGTTAATTCAACAAGATTAAAAGTAAATTTCTAATCTATCAGTGGCTAGATCATGGTGCATGATAACTAGTTTGAAGAAATAATATAAAATCATCCTCCACCTCCTCATACTAATGAAATGTATACAACAAATAAGGTACTTCACTTCAGTCATCTGTTTTGACATAACCACAAAAACATGTGATTAGCTTAACCAGAGTCAACATCCAGTCCACTGTGTTTTTGTTGGTTTAATAACAAACAAGTTATTCAGAGAATAAAAATACAAAAGTAAATCTTACCTGAGGTAGTATAGAAAATGGTGAGGAATCCCTTACTAGACCAGCAGTGAATGATCTTGTTGGTGTCTGGACGTTAAAGCCAAGTTTTCTGAATATGAAAACAAGCCTTTTGTCTGACATGATATAGAATACCCAAAAATTTGGGGCCCAGTATGCATGGCAAAGCCCCCTACCAAATGGAAACAACCGTTGAATGACTTGTTGTATCTGCAATTTATAATTTGAACAATCAATAAGCAAATCAATAATGCAAAGAGTGCATATGATATATCTTCACTTTTACACAGGAAAATGAATACAATAATTCAGTAAAGGGTGATTAAAGTTGTTCCCATTCACTTGAGCATGCAAAGTTGGCGATTTATAATTTGGTAAGATTGCTCGATTCATGCAGTAGTCTCATTTGGACACTACATAGTTCAGATGGTTACTTACTTTGGATTTAATTTATTGCTTCTTTCTTGTTCTGATGCTGTGGAAGGATTATAAAAACTAAAATGTTCTTAACCTGATCAAAACTCAGTACATCTGGTCATCTACATTAGAAACCATGCAGCATGGCACAACCTTGACATGTAAAAGAACTCTTCTTCCTATATGATTTTCATGGTTATACCAAGCATCCAATTTGTTCTCCATTATTCAATAAGTTGGAAACAAAACATATCAATTTATCATTCCACATTTATGAAAATCAACAAGACACCTAAAATTCCTAATCTTTTTCAACGAATAGTAATCAATTTCAAATTAGTTAAATGTGATGATTTATCATAAACAAGGGGAAAACAGCAAGACATGGGCGAAATGGTGACCAAATATGAATTAAAGTACAAAAATTATATTTACCTGTCTGAGGAGGAAAAATGGTCCAAATGCAGATGTAAACACTGCTGTAACCACTTCTCCCATAATCAAAAGTCAACTGAAGCCTCTTACCATTTGACCCCAACAATAGTGTCTCAACAAATAAACAAAATATATGGGTGCTGCCACTGCAAATAAATGCTTAATCCATTGTACTGAAAATGCACATGGTCAACTATAAAAAGCATTGGTGACCAAATAACCAATGACCAGATCAAATGTTGCTTTCTTGAATCAAGATTCCGTGCAAGTCTGTCAACCCCATAAAGAAGAGACAAATCTGAAAGTATTACAGTAGCTCTTTAGAAATAAACCACCTTGTTGGAGCTATAATTAAGGCCATCCTAAAGGTGCACTATTTGGGGATCAATGAGGTGAGCAAAAATGGATAGAAATCGCTCAAAATAGGCAAAGAATGATGGGTAATCAAGAGTCCATGGACTTGTCTCATCACAGTACCAATGGGAAAGAGGGAGGGAGTGAGTCAAAGCCAGCCAGTTGCAGTGCACCTCAAAATATGTACTACGATAGGATGGGAAAAGGAGAACTTTTATGCAGGGAGCTATAAGAAAGAACCACCATAGAGTAGTTTTGGGACTATAAGAATGGTGAACTTCAATGAAGCTTAGTTTCTCTTTTCCCATGCAGAATTTGGGAGTGATAAAAAGAAATAAAAGGAATGTAGATGTTGTATTTAATGCCGAAACCCAATAAGGCTGTTTTTGTACACTAAAACAGAATTTGCTCAATTTTCAACCCAATATGGAGGCTGTATTGATGGAAATCATGCCCTTTTGAACTTCCTGCATAAAATTCAGCACAATTACCAAGAAAGTTTATCTGAGTATCCTTGACAGCCAATATGTGAAAGCTGCAAAAGGATATTTGCATAAAACAGTTAGGAATCTATAGTCAACTTCATGCACATATCTTCTAGTAACAAGTAAAGAATCCAAACCGATGATTAGGTTTGTAGCATTTATGGAAGGTAAAATATTTGAAGAAGACATGGTAACAAATATGCAATCCATGACAAGTTTTGATTCTTTCATAAAAGAAAAACTATTAAGAGAAGAAAGATAAAGAATTAGTGGGAAGGATAAGAAATCCTCCAAAACAGGAAAAACTAGTTTAAAAACTGAAATAACAATGAAGTTAAAGACCCAAGAGTGCAGCAAGGCTGTTAAATACCATGAAATGAGATAAATCATTGAAGTATAACTAAAATGAAGTGGCATTCGCACATCGACATAAAGTAAATGACAGAAGCGCAACCCAATTCACACGACTGCATGGGGAAAAAAGAAATCTGAAATTGAATTCTGAGATGAGGAAAGAAGCAACAGCAAAAAAAAAACAGTTTGAATGAGGGAGTGGTGAATGGAAAATTGAAGATCTCAATTCTCAATTTGCGAGATCCAAACAAAAATTGAGATGGCTGTTCTAGTTCTAGTAATACAAATAATACAATGCAATGGAGAAGAAGGTCTAGAAGCTTATGAATTTTCTATTCAACATTCAAATGTATGCTCATCAGAAACTCAACATTGAGTGTATACATTATGATACCAAATGACTAATCCCAAAAATAATAATGAAATAGTACAATCATTAGAACAGACAAATACAAATAAAAATTAAACAAAGCCTACAACATACGTTTAAGGGATGAAGGTTATAGAGGTCCTGTGACATATTATTACTCACTTTGTACCAAGTCAATGGCTGCCTTTGAGTCCAACTGCAACACTTAGAAGACAGATATTGTTAACAGTGGCTCTGAGCTTCACTCCCTCGTTAAATGTCAGTTTAGGGAATTCTAAAAGTTCCATATTCAGTTTCTGATCAAAAGAAGAATAATAGGATCAATAACAACAAAGCTACTAGACAATTATTGGTTTCCAAAGCAAAATAGTATATTTACACTGTTCTAAAAAAGTTGTAACTAACTCACCAACAATATACGGAGAACAGAATATAATCCGCAATTATCAAGAAGAAGGAAAATTTCAAAGCATAAATTCATTATAGCACAAGCAATCAGCTTCTGACAGTTATGATAATACCTGACACACCTAAGATATTCCCATTTTGATTTTGGTGGACCAGAATCAAAATTAGGTTCTCCATCAATCATAAAGGCAGGCCTCTGGATGCTAGCATAATCATCATCACTATCATCATCTTCATCACTGCACTCTTTTGCAATTGAGCACCCATCCTCACTCGTAAGATTATGAGTGCAAGAATGGTCAATAGGAGTCCCTTTTTCACTATCCCACACTGCACCTGAAAGCAATTGCAAAACTTTCAGCACCAGCAATGTCAATTTGCTAATGGTTTAAGGGTTGAAGAGGAAATAAATATATAATTTAGTATCTATAATTGTAAAAGCAAGAGTGATCTAGTAAAGCATGTCCTTTTCATTGAACCACAATGTAGACAAGAAATTGAATTTCTTATTGATTCCGGAAGTCAGTGCCTAATTACAAGAATCGGAATATAGTCAATTAATGTTGCATATTAGACTTGTTCCAGATCCGTTTTGCTCATTCATATATCCCCATCTTTCGTTAGTAGCAGCCACACCTGTCCATAACAAAAATTAAAAACATCAAATTGACACAATATGACCTAGCAACTGGGGGACAATTGAAAACAAACCGCAGTACATATCCCATGGCACTGAAGATGACATAACTAGTTTCACAAAAATACAATTGGAGAATACAAAGGAAAAGGAAATGCAACAACTAAGCAAAGAAGAGTACACATACCTTGCTGGGATGGAGGACTAAAACCTTAAATTAGGAAGATAACTCATAACAAACAAAATAGTGTGAATCCAATTGCATTTAACGAAACCCAACATACGAAAATACAGTGTCCAAAATATTAACGTTGGGAAATTTTGTTTGTAAAGTCTTCAATTAATTATGACATGCATCCTACTAGTTTGTCCTATAACATCTAATGTTGTGTATGTGCAGTCTTGTGAAGTTGTAACAAATACGCTGCCCATTTTTGCCGAATTGTTATTATGTATGCCATGTCTAACGACGTCGCATCGACAAACCACTACATCATACATAAAAACAACAACAACACAATTATACATAATGAATAATGTAATCAGTTCATAGTTAAACAAGTGTAAACATAATGCATACAAAATGTAATATACCTTGTTCCAGTCACTCCTGACATACCCGCTGACTATGTTCCACATCCAATGCTTGACATAATAGCCACATTCATAGCCTTGGGGTTGAAGATCGCTCTAAAATGAGACCAAAAATATATTGTAATGTTTTTATCCCACATGAATGCCAATAGCATAACTATGCAAACAATAATCATTAAACGAGTAACCTTGACTTCAATCCATTTTGGTATGGCATTAGACTTAAATGAGTAACCTTGATTTTTCGGGAGAACGTTGTCTTCAAGGAGCATCATTTTCAACAATGCTAGCAACGCGGTGAAGCTTTTGTCACTCCACCCATATTTGGCCTTCAAGTTCACCAAACCTAACACGGTTGACATCCTTGTGAATGTTGTGCACCCCGCATACAATGGCTTATCTGAATCACTTTCTAATTAGTCATAGTAAGGTGCATGTGCTTGATGAAAACCCTCTTGGCCAATATCACATATCATTTCTTCCAACCGACACCCAAACACCTCCTCACCAGATACAGGTTTAGACATTGATGGCATGTCTGACAATTCTCCATGCCAAATCCATGTAGTATAACTTTGGATTATGCCTTCACATATAAGATGTGACCTAATCTCATCCAATGACTGTCGACATCCATTTCCACATTTAACACAAGGGTAGAAGTACTTGCCACCCAATGATGGTGCATTAATTTCAGCAAATTGCAAGAAGAATTCAACCTTATTCTCATACTCGTCAGTTGTACGTGATTTTTTCATCCAACTACGATCCATGTTTAGTCTGTTGTGATACTAACAAGGTTATCAAACATGCGTAAACATTTGATCTACTTCATTAAAGGTGTGGCCCTATCCCATTCAGGAACATTCAATTTTTTACCTAATTCATTTGTCGAGGTTAAGTATGGATTGTTTAATCTTACACAATTTTGGCAACATTTTGCCTCCATCTACAAGTGAAACTAGTGACATTAAGTCACCACATCTCAAATGTGCACCCAGAGATAAAAGCAAGATGCATTTATCCAAAATTTCATCAAAATAAACAAACCTTACTTAAATTCGACGCATGAATTAGGTAAAAAAAATATAACATTCCCAAATTGTCCAAATGGACAATTCAAAATCCAATACAATGATTAATCCAAACTATCCGTATTAATCATTGTATTGAAGCTCAAACGGGACACTAAGGTTCACTAAAAATGCATATAACTTTAAAACAATCTATAACGCATGTTACACTTGTAAGTGTCATACGCAAATAACTGTACGAAAGTCACACATACCTCCTATAGTGGGCACAAACAATAAAAGTAATTTTGGTGATGGCAACAGAATGGAATCAACAAATGTGATGGACTCCTCAAAGACTGTCGCCTTCAACCACTGAGTAAGTTCCCAACTAACAACGTCAGTTACTTGTACCTGGAAACAAAATAGATGGTCAATAATTGTAAGCGAAGCATGATAAGAAAGGAATCAAATATGAGAATCAATATTCACATAAAGAAAAAAAATCATAAGTCCATTAAACCGTGAAGGGTTTATGCCTAATCTTACAAACAAAGAGGTCTACTCAAACATTGTCATGGAGAAAACAAGAACATCAAACACAAAATCTATGTAGGAAGGAATAAGCTTAGAAGAATCCCCCTTTAAACCCAAGCCTGCTGTTTTTGCATCTATGACATTTCCATCCCTTTAGGGTTTTATTCCCAAACTATCCCCAAAGAAAAATTTCAACCTAAGGTCTCATAAGGGTTCAAGCCTAAATAATTATAACAAAACAGAAGTAGGGCATTACAATGCATGTGATGCACATGGCCAAAATCACAACCAGGCCACTGGATTCTATGTTTGGTGGCTACGACTTTGTTTGGACCACATTGACTGGCATTCTAGAGTCTACAGCTGACAAATTTGGTGTGTAGCTGCATGATGGATGACTTGGTGGCTTTGTAAGTGCACAGCCATTGCCCACTTCATTAGATCATTGGGATGATATATAAACAATAACAGTTACTTGTACTCATGCTCACTTACTATCATTCATTGGACAAAACTTACATTTAGATAAGCAATTATGACTATCATTCATGCTATTCTTCACTCTTTAATTAAAATTCATATTTCCTATTCAAATACATTATAATTATCCGTAAGAAAAATTATATATCTTAGAATAATTGTTTTTTATTTTAATATATATATATATATATATATTGCAAAGATTACTGAGGTATATATAGGTATAGCTGACGTGATTAGATAGAACCCAAAGATTATTGAGACATTTCAGGCAGCCTAAGAAGCATAGGCTTGAATTATAAACCAAATCCATTTTTGGGCAAGCCATGGACATGCATGAATGTGGGGATAGATATTAGGGTTCCAGGTCAGGTGTGCTTAAAAGTGAAAAAACTTGAAGGACGCGGTGGATAACATAATAGCTATATTAATTAGCTGGGTACTTAGGAGCTAAAGGACAAAAAGATACGGACAAATATTTGAGATTGGTGTTGTGTTGGTGATGCCTAATAAGAGTTACCACTAACATGTGATCGATCTTGAGATGAGATTCATTGATATTTGATAAGCTAGCTAGGTGGCTCAGCCAAGAGTATCGATCCATGCAAGATGTCGCGCTACCACTTGGCATTCAACTCAGATAAATGTTACTTTGTTAATTAATGGAGCTACAGCTTGGGCCCATTCCTCATATTTTACACTCACCTTTATGAGAACAAGAGAAACATCAACAGTAAGTAAGAGCAGTGATTGACATCTCAAATGTTTTATAGACATTACTTTTTTCCCTAGTACACTATGCTTCCCTTCTAGGGTCAACCTTGTAAGTGAAAGACTAGCTAGTGTTACTCTCATAATTTGACTCAATATAATTTTAAATTGAAATAACATTAGCCATGGATGATTCACTTTCGACAGTGAATTGCATATAAAAAGCAATAAGAGGAGAGTTCTTATACCTTTATCAAGTCCTGCAGCAAGATCTATGCTCTGAAGTTTGACCCATAGGCTTCTATATCAACGGGGGGAACAATCATGGGCTAGTTTCATAGTCATTGCTTTTCCTCCTAGTCTGAAATCAAAGATAATACACCTTTACTTACTAGAACAATAATATTTTAATAGTTTTTGCTATCTTTTCCTTGACTTGCTCAAGATGATACTCAACATAATACACAAATTCAAATGCATTCATAATAAGAAAACATCAAACACAAAAAATCATCGAAGATAAACCTAAACCCAAAAATGGACCATAAATGAATTACATAAGGTCAAACAACCTTTTTTTCCTTTTTAATTTCTTGTATTCTTGTTGCCAGTGTTAGATGGGAGAACTAGAAAATGAAAATCATTGAAATTAGTGACTAATTATTGATTACACAATGATGACTATATATACATCAACTTGGAACTAACTAACTTTCTAACAAACTAACTGAAATAACTACTTTTACAACTACTTTAAGTAACTCTAATATCCCCCTCAAGTTGGAGAATATATGTTAATAATTTCCAACTTGCGGACGAATCCATGGAAAGCTGCAATAAGTAGAGCCTTGGTAAACACATCAGCTACTTGATGTTGAGTCTTCACATGAATCAATGTGAGTAGTTGTTTCTAAACTAGTTCACGAATGAAGTGGCAATCAATATCAATATGATTAGACCTCTCATGATGGGAAGGATTAGAGGCTAAGTGAATTGCAGACTTATTATCACATAAGATGACATAAGAGCATGACTGTATCAATAGAAACCTGAAAGAGTTGTAGCAATTGTTGTAACTGAATCACTTCACTTGCTATTGAGGATAAGGCATGATACACTGACTCAGCTAAGGATTTTGAAACAAAACAAAGTTTTGACAGATTTCTAGGAAATCAATGAGTCTCCAAGGAAAACACAAAAACCAGTTGGGAATAGACTTGCTTCAAACAAAAAGAAGTATGTAAAGGACATGCAAAGTTGTTCCTCATATTATGATTCACACATCAAAGCTGCTAAAGAGGTCTATAAAGGTTGTATGCAGGAATCAATGCATCGAATGAGTATAAACACATCAAAGCTACTTCAAGGGATCTCTTTCGAGCATGAACCAGAAGCATAGAATCAGTGTCCAACCAAAAGTGGCTCCACTTAAAGTACACAACTTTTTGAAATAAAATATCAGGAGGTTTGGTCAACAATTAGTGGACATTATAAACCTAACTTTTGATTCCATTACAAATGCATATAGTACCTCAAAATGAACGAAGTTTGATTCCATTACAAAAGTGGCTCCCTGACTTGTTCGACCTTGACTTGCAGCGGATAGATGACAGAACTAGTCGCCATCACCAGTGACCTTGATTTTCGTGGTAGCGATGGCCAAGCTACTGTCTTCGAAGCAGCTTTTATGTGTAACCTCAAACAACAACAATGAGTGAAGAATGAAGGAATAATCCGTAATCACTTCCTGCTAAAAGTAAAACTTACCTTTGAGGATGCAATGGAGTTATGATTCTTGTTCCAGAGCGGTGTCTCGGCTTCTTCGTGTTGACCTCAAGGGAGAATCCAGACTTCACCAATTTGGGGGTGTTTTCAAACAGGGGCGCATGCAAAGGGGAAGAATCTCGCCAAAGGTTCCATTTCTGATTCCTCACCAACGGTTAACTCAAGGGATTCGATTCTCTTTTACGTTAGGTAAGACCAAGAACTCGATTCCAGGTGAAGCCTTAGTTGTCGCTGGTGGTGGAGGAAAGGCTTTTAGTGGGGGGGGGGGGGGGAGTAAAATTTAATATTTTATTTTTATTAAAATTTTAAAAATAATCAAAGTCGATTATTATGAAAACCGACTTTGAATAGGCATAATACAACGACAGTCATGGAAAAATCGATGTTGAACTTCATGTAAAATTCAATTAATTACAAAATTGTCACTGGATATGTTACAACATCGACTTTTTTACAACCGACTTAGATTGTACGTCGTCAAAAGTGAATCGTGTAGTAGTGGAAAACCAAAGATTATAACAGTAGTTTATAACAATTCACGTATTAAATGTTTAATCAACTAAAATAGATTCTTTTATTCATAACAGTTTGATTGTGATTGAAAAAGAAAACTCTTAATGTATAAAAAAAATTATATAAGGTCCTTAACTTTTTGATTGTTTTCTATTAAATATCAATAATAAATGTATTGCAATTTTATAAACCTCACCTATAAATATTAGAGTAATACAATAAAGAAATTATATAAGGTCCTTAGCTTTTTTAATTCTAATTCTATGTCTAATTCTTTGCAGGATGTTCCCTACAATGACTTCACAGATTACTAAACAAGCTAAATACAATCAAAATATATATTTTAGGTAGAACTAATCTTTCAAATTAAATTATATATATGTACATGACAATGTTACTAAAACAATAAAAAGAACCTAAAAATATTGAATTGACTTACACGTGACTCATCTAAGAAGAGTACACAAAACAAATATTGAAAAAACAATAATTAAACTAAATGCCAAATTTTTGTTTTTCTTACGTATCACAGATATTCTTTACGAGAAACAACAGTTCTACTTGATTCAAGTCAAGCAAGAGTATTATTAATAACAAAATTATCTATATCATTATTTAACGCATCATCTGAATAATAAAAGTTTACAATAAAATCGTTAAGCACATGAAATTCTAAGTGTAAGTAAATAAATAAAAAATAATAACTGAAGAGTTATAATCTTACAGAGAGCCGAAAGAATATTGAGAATGTGAATGAAACAGACACACGACAGAAGGTGCAAGGGAAGTGGAAGTACATTGGGTGGTAGCCTGGTAGGTAGGTAGCTAAAGAAGAAACAATTACACTACATTACAGTGTTAGTATTATGAATATGTAGGTGAAGCAAAAATCCCGAGAGAAAGAGAATGAAAATGATGAGGGAAATGAAAACGAAAATAATCTTCACAGATTACTAGACAAAGCCCTCAAAGCTAAAATCTTCTACTAAGGTAACTAAATAGTGAATATACAGAGAATAATCAATCGTTCCTACAAGATAGAATCAAAATGGTAAATGTAGATTGCAATGTTCAAAATAATTGAATTATCAAAGCATCTTCTACAAAACACAATGTTCAAATCTACAATTTACTACGCCAGCACAATTGCATAGAATCATAGATGTTTGCATACATTCATAGTCGCAATCATATCCTTTTTCGTATTCTAGCTCTGAAGCTAAATGCTAAACTTAAATGCTAGTACACAGTCAACAAAGTTGTAAAAGGTGTTCCTAAGTTGAAAATATAAATTGCTAACCTTCAGAGTCACACCACGCCGCGCCTCCGCGAGATCGACAACACCTTCAGAGTTTTAGTGTCGCGCCGCCTCAAGTCGACAATGACAGCGAGAGTCACATTGTGCCGCCGCGAGAATGCCGACGGTGACGAGTTTCAACGCCGTGAAAGGTTCAAGTGAGGGAGCTAAGGGAGAAATGGTTTGACGTAGTGCCACCGCAAGATCGACAAGGACAACGAGAGTCACACTGCACCGCTGCGAGAATGCCGACAGTGATGAGTTTCAATGCCGCGAAAGGTTCGAATGAAGGAGCTAAGGGAGAAAGGGTTTGATAGAGGGAGCTAAGGAAGAAAGAACGACTGAGGGAGTTGAGGAAGTAGTTTAGGCGCTTATTTATAAACATCCAACAACATCGATTTTTTTATAAAAAAATCGACGTTACTTTATAAAACTTAACATTGGTTTTTTATTAAAAAAAATCGATGTTACTTTATAAAACTTCACATCAGTTTTTTATAAAAAAAACCGATGTTACTTTATAAAATTCAACATCAATTTTTTTTATAAAAGAACCAATGTTACTTTATAAAACTCAACATCAGTTTTTTATAAAAAAAATAAAAAAACGATGTTAATTGATAAAACTCAACATAAGTTTCTTTATAAAACTTAACATCAGTTTTTTATTATAAAAAATCGATGTTGAATAACTTCTAGTAACATCGGTTATTGAAAAATCGATGTTGAGTTTTTCTGGTAACATCAATTTTTTAAAACCCGACGTTAAGTTTCTGCCAGTAACATCGGTTTTGAAAAAACCGATGTTGCTTTTATTCCAGTGACATTGACTTTTAGAAAAATCGATGTTAAAAACTCCCTTTATTTACAAAAATGTCACCGCATTTTTGTTAACATCGGTTTTTTATAAAACTGAAAAGTTATGATGCTAAAATATTTTTTTTCTAGTAGTGTAGCTACAAAGACGGTTATAAAACCATCTTTGAAAGCCTTTAAAAACTGTCATAGATTATTGTTTTCTAGTAATGATTGAGAACAAGTGTCCGGAAAATTTTATATGCTTGCCAATGAATCAACAGTAATACATAGGAAGCAAACTTTTAACCTCCTACTCCATCATCATCACCATCAAATCGAAAACATTTAGACCCGTGAGCAAAAAAAATCATATAAGAAATGCATAGAATGAAAAAATTATTCAATGACTAACCAAGTCAAAATTTTCAATGATATATTCATCCTTATCTCTTTTATACCTTAATTTACCTCATTGTTGTCGATTAATGCAACCTTGCTCCTATGAACTCTTAATTGGATTCATTTTCAACTCGCCCCAATTTTGTTGCTTCCGACCAAACAAACCCCTAATACCCAAGTCAATTGCCTCTTGATTATTACTTCAATAAATCCAAAGATAGTCACTTAAAGAGTCACTCTTAAACCACAATTTGTAAAGAAAAGAAAGATAAGATATTAGCTGGATTCAAATTTTGCATTGAGAGGAAAAAAGGAAGGAAAAAAATGATGAGAAGAAAAATGAGATTTCGAGGCAAACAAAAATCAAATAACCGCAATACCTACATCGACTCCATGGTCCTTCCGCACATCGTCATTCTTCATGGTCAATACTGTTGCGTCCTCCCCAAGCTTCACTGTTGTAGAGTTCCTGAGACGATGCACCTTCTCGTTCTTTCTTTCTGAATCTTGAAATTGGAAATCACAAATTATAAAAAAGGAACCCACAACCAAAAACTCAAAAACTCAGCTACGTCATAAAACAAAGAGAACCCTACAAATCATAAAAATGAACAAAGAGATTAAAACTTCAAACAGATTAACCTTAACATCTGTTGCCATAAAAAAAGGAAAAGCATGAAGGGCAAAGATTGAAAAAAAAATAGAAGAAAAAGAAAGAATAACAAGAAAGACTGAGAGAGAAAACTTAATATCCATCGAATTGGGATGCCATTACTATTTACTACACTATTGATTATAACATCAGTAGCTTTGCAAATTCTTCGATGAACGTAACAAATTTACAACACCTATATATAGAAAAACTTGAAGCATCAAACACATTGGATTGGCGGGATAAACTAACATTTCAAATTCAAAATTTGATTATAATCATTTGATTTTTGTACATTGGGGAAGAAATTTAGTAGGAAGTAGTGTTTGATGCAGAAACACAGGTTGGAAATTCGCTAAGTAACAAAATATGCAAAGTTAAAAACATATATTGAAAATACAATGAACACTTATGCAAATAAACCAAGAGGGAGGATAAATTGGTTTTACCTCAGAGTTTTAAAATTTCCTTTCAAAATTTATAACAGTGGAAGACTTCAAAAGGATCATATCTATTCAAAACCAATTTAGAAAACAATTTACTTCACCAATCAAATCACTCTTGTGTTGTAACCAAGTTTGTATGATGAACAAATTCTATACTTCAAGAATTTAATGAAAGATAAACTGAAATCTTAAAACACACAAGATTTATACTGGTTCACCTCTTAACCTCGGAGGCTACATCCAGTTTTCTTTCAACCAAATCTTGGTTAGAGTTCCACTATAACAAATATTTGTTCTTTACAAGCTTACAAATGATCTCTCTTACCCTCCCTAGGTAAAATTCAAAATCTACTCCCTATAGACTTTTCAAAAGATCAAGAACCAGAGATCGATTCCGTCTCTATTCTTCCATCTAGAAATCCTTTCTAGAAAAAGCTTTTAAAGAATACAAATGTTATATGGAAATACAACACAATTACAAAATAAATATCAACCAAAATCAAGCTTTATGTTCAAGAAAGATATCACCTTATAATCCTCAGCAATTTACAATGATATGAATGATGCAATCAACATGAGACTATATGCAACAGATTAATATAACTCTTTCTTGATGGCGTTCTTTAAGCACCAGCTTGAACAATTCTTCAATCTTTGAGAAACAATACTAAAAACACAAGTAACTCTCCATGATACTCATCATTTTTTATTATCTCACTAATCTCAACCTTGGGTACTCTTGAGAGCTTTAAAATGTGTCTATTACAAGGCTTGCACAAGTATCTCTATTTTTCTCACTTAGTCTAACACAGACCCAGTTATTCTATTTATAAAAAAATTGTTTTAACTAACTGTAATTGATTAATTCGTCAATGTGATCGATTATTTTAACTATTGCAATCGATTATTTTAATCAGATAATCGATTAAAGTGTTCATCAGAAATCTAGAAATTTGTCACTAACAAAATAATCGATTAAGTCATCTTGTAATCAATTAATCCAGATGAACTCAGTTTATCTATGCACACATGTAATCGATTAAGTTCCTATTTAATCGATTAACACAGACCATGCATAAAACTTAACAATGCACATTTAATCGATTACAAACATCTAGTAATCGATTAAACCAGATGAACATGCTATGTAAAATTATGCAGAAGCTTATGTAATCGATTATTTTTCAAGATAATCGATTATCACAGAAAGTTTCTAATTCTGTGTAAAGCTCATTTAATTGATTACGAACCAGTAGTAATCGATTAAAAATGTTCATAAGGCATTTTCCAGAAAACATACACATGTTGTAATTGATTATTTCATCAATGTAATCGATTAAAGCAGTGAGAAAATATTTTATACAATTCCTAGTTACCTTAATGAATTTCTGTGACTTTGATTTTTACCACATGATTAATTCTATTCAAATGAATGTATGAATGCATGAATTATCAAAAGCTAATGAAGATTATAAAGTTTTATCTTATGGACCAAGTTTAAACAAAAATTACATATGCCATCAAATTGATTAAGCATGTAAAACATCAAAACTCATTTGCTTCAATCATCTTGAATCCTTTGACTCGGCTTCTTCAATTCTAACATATATTTTATATATAAATTCATAAGAGGCACGTACCAAAAGCAAACTCATGCAGCGTACATTAGAGATTCCACATTTCAATAAATTCGAGTGATGACCAGTGAGAGATCGAGATGCTTTCGTTAGTACACCACACGGACAAAAAACTCTTAAGGTGCAAATAGTAGAATGCATTTATGAAAAACACATAATTGTGAAAAAGTACAACATACATTATAATTTTTTGCTTCCACACACCTTGTCATGTTCCCTTTTTCTAAGTGTACTCGGTACTGGACTAAAAAAAGTTAGTCTACAAAAGGACGATGATAAAAATAAAAAAAAAAAAGTCTACAACAGGACAATAATAGCATTGCAAATTCACTTATTTGGGAGGGCAGGCTTTCTTTTCTTTGTTTTTGCTTTCAAATGGAAGATGGCCCTATGTTTTCTTCAAAATATGCAACCGAAAAATATTTAAATTATGTTTATATAAATAAATTACATCTAAAAGGTTATTATAGGAAATACATAGTTATTTAAACAGTGAAAAAACACTTGACTAACTATCGGTGGTTGTTAAAGTATACATTAGTATTAGTATTATGTCACCTTCTTGGAAGACTTAAGATTGTGTAATATGTATGTTAAATTTAGACAATAAAATTATTTTATAAATAATTAAATAATAATTTATTTCTACTTACATAATATAACTTCTTCTTTTTAATTTGTGTATAAATAGTATACTATAAAAAAATTAATAACAGTGACAAAACAATTTACATGTAATTTTTAAAAAATTGTAAAATTTTAGTGGTGACAAAAATTATCAATAGTGACAATAATTTTGTCAGTAATATTTCAACTTCTTGTAGTTATGTTTATATTCAAATCTTCATAGATATGTTATGAATTTCGTCCAAGTATTATTCTTCTTCTCACAAGATAAATAATGCTATACTTAAATTGTATGTTTATTTTACATTTATGCAATGTTATGAATCATGCTTTCACCGATCCAGTCTATGCGCAATTCATATGCTTTTTTTCTTTCTTATATTTCAATGCATCATTTATTTTTTTTAAATTTCTCATTACTTTTCATCGGTGTTCATCTATTACATCATTATTTTATTTGAATTTAGTAGCTTTGTCAATAAAACTTAGGCAGCACTTTGTCTTTGACAAGTTTGTATATAATGAATGTTATTAAATTTTTTTTATAAATACCAAATCATGTGATTCAATTAGTGATTCATGGTTTAATTATTAAACCAGTTATCCAATATCTTGATTAGATTGATCTCTGGTTCAGTTTTTAAAACTATGATTATAAGATACCACTTCTCTTAATTAGTTTTATTTTATAGTACTGACAAAATAATTTAATTATATCTAATTTAAAAACAATCGTATATAAAAATTTTGTGATCCCCATATCAGTGACGAAAAAAGTAATTTACGTCAGTAATTCTTTGACTTTTTATAGTTATAACGCTAATAAAATAAAATTATTTAAGTCATTTAAGGTCGTATTTTGAATGGTTGAAGTTATTACGTGCACGATTTCATTGAATATTCATAAACATGCATTATTGTTTACGAGTAAGGAAATAACGTACATAGAAAAGCTCCACCACTGCTTCTCGAGCCACAGTAGGAGTTGAGTTGAAATTTGGGATAACTTAGAGAGCAACTAAGTTTCATTTCTAAAAATACCTGTCATTGTAGCTTCATTAAGGTTTGGGATAATTTTATGGACTAAGTTAGTGCTTGTTATATTCGACATCCTTTTCGTTTGGCACTCGCATAATACTTTATAATTTACAAGGTAAAATAATATATTTAGAGTACAATGCAAATTTAAGAGTAATGAGCCAGATTAATTTAAAATAAAATAAAGAAAGATATTGGATGAATGGAAAAACATAAAGCGACACAAGAGAGTCATTTTTTAAATAAGTACTACGTTGAACATAATAACTATAACTTCAACATTATGTTAGTATATATAATTTTATTTCTAAGTTTAAACATCTTTAAAAGCAAAAGAATATTATAAAATAAGAGGCATGATATACATCGAGTTTGGTGGCCTGTATTTTTCACCTTTGTTAGCTACATATTTATCCACATATATAACATAGATATAATCTACTCTGTTTTCTTATCTTTAGAGATCCAAAGTAAGGAAGAGGCTAGGACCAAGAGAAGGTTTTTATTTCTCAATCACGAAGCAGGAAATTTTAATGCCCTAAACTGGCTATATTTGTAAATACTCCTGGAACTTGTATATCCGCATAAACAAACTGGCTTTTACAAGAAATAGTTGGGCTAGTGACAATTGGGTTATAACTTCTCATTGTTGTTGTTTTTCCTTTTCAAGAACTCTTATTGTTATTTTCCGAAAATACTTAGTTAAAGATTCAGTTCAAGACTTCAATTTGTCATTTCTACATTCTAATAATTCTAGTTTATAAATTATATATTAATTAATCTTAAACATAAAGGGGCTGGAATAGACAGCTTCATCTCGGTGTGAATTATTGAACGGGTGGCAAACTTCCACTAAGCCTAAGGGCTAAGGGTATTGGGTTGTTAACTTGCCCAGGGGAGGAATTGTATTCTTAATCTTTGTCTAGTAACTTAGGTGGCTGGGCACGTCTTGTGCTTTAGCCATACAGTTTTATCAATATAGTTTCTTCGCTTACCAAAAAAAAATCTGTTAAACATAAAGGTAAATAAAATTTTATCATGTTAATTTGTTAGTTATTAATTTGTTGTTACTGTGATTTAAATTATTAAGAGTGGCATAGCTATCCTTTTAACACTAATATTTTAGTACACCAAAAAATTGCAAACCATTCTTGCACACGTTAAATTGTAGTTATTGATGCTAAAAGGATGATATGGGTCACTGATCTTGACCCTTACTCTTAACTAGGATAACATATTTCAATATAGAACTTCTATGTTATTTAGGAGTTAAGGCCAAAGATAATTTTATAAACGTCTTCTTCTCTTAACCCATTTTCATGCTTTTTAAAAATAAAAAACTATGATGATTCACCGAGTGTTAACCCACTTCTTTTGTTAAACCTAACTTTTGTTGGTACTTATTTTATATTTAATATTATTAATTAGAATTAAATATAGGACTACCAATTTAGTAAAATAATTTGAACAGTATTCTTGGATATTTTAAAATTAGAAATAATTATAGTTAATAAAAAAGAATAAGAATAGTAAATCGAAAGAAATAATTATATACACTCATATTAAGATAATAAGAATGAGCAAACTTTTAGAATATTGCTCAAGTTTTGTAACTGCTTTTAGATACTTCTAAAACATCATTTTAACTCTTCTATTTTTTTTCCTTTTTCTTTATTTATCTTTTTTATTTTCTACTCATATCTTTTTTTAAAATAAATCTTATTAAAAGTATTAACGAATATTAAATGTAAGTAAATTTTTTAACATATCTTTGAACTATAGTTCACCATGAAAGACTAATCCCTTTTACTAAATACTTGGTTTTGGTTCTCTTTTTTGTCTGGTAAAATCCAATGTAATCTAATATTGTATATAGAATCAATAGACAATTGATTCTTCGCAGTTTATCAATAGATAAAATATAAAAAAATAAAATAAAAGAGAAGATAAATAAAATGTTGAAAGCTTGTATCAACAAAACTTGGCACAGTTACTAAAGTATTGAATTCTTTAATTAGGTTGATGAAAATTTATTTATAAATTATGTGCATTATATAAATAGATTTTATTGAAAGAGGCCAAGCTTATTTTGATGATTCGTAATCTTAGAATCAATTAGTTTCTAATTTTAAACTATGGAACACTTTGATGCATATAAAAAAATTTTGAAGCCTGTTTAGTTGCAATTTAGAAAGAAAGAAAAAAAGCTCTCAATTTAATCCTCCAAAATTTCATGCATTATAACATAATTCCTCAATATATAATTTTGTTCGCAAAATTAATGCATCAAACACTTTGTTGTCAATCATTTAGCCCTTTAATTTTAAGTTTTTTTTTATTAAATTAGTTCATTAATTTTATTCACCACTTAATTCCAATAACACTAAATTAACATTTTACTCTTGCAATTGGCCTCTTTTATTCTCACCTTCTTTCCAAAAACTAAAAAAAAAAAATAAATAGGTATGAAGTGACAAAACTATTCGATTATTATCCATTGAACTCTATTCGTTCTAGAAAATATGATCTATTATTAGTTGCAACAAACTACATTAGTTGCAACTAAAAAAAAAAAAAAAACTACATTAGCAATATAGTTATAAATTGCTACAGAAAATAAACCTATATTATTTTTAAATATCTTATCCTTAATAAGTTTTTGGTGTAGTCATCATATATCAATCAAATTTGAACACCTTAAAAAAGATGCTAAAAATACAATTATGATTATTATTACTATTATTAATAATTAATAATTAATGTCTTGTTTTCTCCGTTTGTCGGTTTATATTTTACCTTATTCTATCTGAGATATTAAACAAAAAGGTACCACCTCGGCGCGATTGATCATGTAGGTACATTTCTAACTAAGTTGACTTTAAACCACTGTACCTAAATATCATTATAATACACGTTTCATCAAGTTAAGAAGTTTGCGGTTTAACTAGCTAGTCACTTATGTGTTAGTCCGTTACCTACTGCAAAAGTGCAAATATATGCAAGCAAAAAAATGGAATAAAAAATAAAAAGCAGCTACGGAACAGAAGAGAGACCGGAAGGTGACAGAGTTGTTACTTACCCAATATTGGTTTAATCTTGGCTTTCAAACCAAACATGATGTGCACCCTCTATGTGATGCTACCTGAAAAATGACCCTAAACTCTGAAAGCCATATCTCAACAATACTTTATTTTGTGAACTAAGCAATTAGGATCCTTG
>PYAF01006153.1:772266-784753 GCA_007407185.1 Glycine tomentella
AAATAAAAAGCAGCTACGGAACAGAAGAGAGACCGGAAGGTGACAGAGTTGTTACTTACCCAATATTGGTTTAATCTTGGCTTTCAAACCAAACATGATGTGCACCCTCTATGTGATGCTACCTGAAAAATGACCCTAAACTCTGAAAGCCATATCTCAACAATACTTTATTTTGTGAACTAAGCAATTAGGATCCTTGAAAGAAGATTCCGGTTCCTTAGCATCTACCATGCACTATAGGTGAATTTTTAGTCCCTTTAATTTGCAATGTGTTATTTCGATCTTTCAAGTTTGTTTGTTTTCTTAATATATAAATTAAGTTCATTTAATAGTAAAAATAAGTAATATGGTCCTCTATTAATATTTTTTTTTTGCCTAAAACTCCTAAATTCTCATTTTTTGTTGAAAAATATTTTTATAAATTTAATCTATTAAATTTCTTTAAACTTTAATCATCTAATCAAAACTCACCAAGCAAAAACATTGAATTTCACCCAAAATACATTTTTTAAAAATTTAAATATATTTTTCATACTTATAATTTATTATATTTTTTACTTTTCGTCAATGAAAAAAATGATTTTAGTCCTTATAATTATGAATGTTTTACTTTTTTGTCCCCACCATCAAACTCCATTACAAAATGATGACATCATCATGTCATATCAGCACGGAGTCCCGCATTATTATCAATTTATAGGGACTAAAATCAAAACAAACGTAATTTACAAGAACTAAAAGAAAAAAATGACATATTTATAGGGATGAAAAAAATATTTAAGCCTCAAATTAAATATTAAAATAAAGGGCTTCAATATTATAATAAAACCTCAAATTAAATATTAAAATTCATGCATTTAATAATCTGGCATAACTAACACCATCAAGTTTTTTAAATTTCTACCATGAAAGATGAATTAACACTATAGTTATTACAACATCACTATTGTAATTACTGTCACCACAATCACCATCACCATTGTCACCATCGTTGCCTTCATTATCATTGTCACCGTCACCACATTAGTTGAGGACTATGAAGGGTGTGAGAAAGACATTGAAGGGTGGAGCTTGAAAGAAAATGGAGAAAAGAGGGATAAGAAAAGGAGTTTAAAGGTAGAGGTCCGGTTATAGAGAGGAAGATGTGGATACATTAATATTTATTCATTTATTTTATTGTGATATGTAATTTAAAACTTAAATATTTTTTTATTCTTGCAAATATGTCTCTTTTTGGTTTTAGTCCCATAATTTATATATTTGCTTTGATTTTTGTCATTGCAAATTAATGATGACATGGCACCCCTACTAGCATGATGACAGCATCAATTTGTTTGTTATATCATCATTTATGTAACAAATATTCATGACAGGAACACGTAAAACTAAAAAAATAACAATTTACAAGGATGAAAACAAATATATATATATATATATATTTGTAAGGACGAAAAGCAAAAAAAAAAACATTAAATTACAATACTAACAAAATATTTAAGCCAAAAAAAACTCTCTTCAAATACTAATTTTTATTACATCTTACAAATTACTTCAAAATTTATTAAATTTTAATTAAATTCATGAGTTCTAAATTTTCATAATTTATTTTATATTCTAAAAGAAAACCTTATAAGTATTTAGATAGAGGGTGAGGATTGATAGTTTTAGATAAAATAAAATTAAGGGAAAAAACTAAATTTGCATGATTTAAAAAAAATAGAGACTTAATTGTTTAAAAAAAATTAAGATACTAAAATTATAAAGAATCCAAATTAAAGGGAAGAAAAGTACAATTAACCTATACTTTTCTGTTGTCATATTTGGACAAAGATTTGTATAATTATGAAACTCAATCATTGCAATTACCATTATTTAATAATCCAAAGATTGTGATGGTTTCTTCCTACTATTTCCTTTTGCAAATAGTTTTTCAAAGAATTCAAATGCAGAATATCTATCAGTTTTGTTGATAATTAATTTCCACCAAAAAATCTAACTAACCATCTTTAGAGAGTGTTTGGTAGGGGAGAAGTTTTTTAATGTCCGAGAATCATGATTCCTGAGAATAATGAATTCTTGGAATCATTTTTCCTAAGAATGAATAAAATTTGTTTAGTTAGTCATTGGAATATTTAGATAAATTTCTTAGGAATCAAAGAGTTACACATATTTTTATCAATTATTTTAATTATTTACTACATTATATAATTTAATAGAGAATAACATCATATTTTTATTGTAGTAAAAGAAAAATTTAACTTGAGAAAGATTTTTACCTCTTCCATAGAAAAGTTTTCTTGAAAAACTAATTAAAAATTATTCTCGAGGAACATCCTTTCCCATAACTATTATTTTTTAAAAATATATACCAGATATGAAAAATTAAAATTTTCAAACCTATGATCCTCCATAAACCAAAAAAATTTCTCTTACCAAAATGCTCCCTTAGTGAAATATTTCCTTCTAATCACATTTTCAGTTTTGCTCATCAATTACTTGTTGGTTCACACTTTTTTAGATTACTATATAGGAGGGGGAAAAATAGATGATATCTACATGAAGGAAGAAAAATAAAATAACAATAACAACAATAATTAGAGGGAAAAGTCTTGAAATTGAACAAAAACCTTACCTCTTGTGACATCGAATTATTGATCAAATACTATATCATTTATATTTTTTTGCACTTAAACTTACTAAGTCTCCTTAGACATAGATGTCTTTTGTATATTAAAATTAGAAAAAGACAAATACTAAAAGAGGGTGCTTATGTTTCACATGTGCGAAATGCTGTACTTTTCTAATGCCCTGAAAAAATATGGTACTTATTAGTATTAAAAAAAATCTTTAATGACTAGATAAAATAAATATCATACAAGATCAGTACTACTAATTAAGGGCTTCTGGTAAAAGGGTGTTTAAGGCCCAAAATGATGAATCAGGTTCGTAACTAAACTACATTACCACACTTTAATTGGTTAACTTTCTAGATGAAACCTCACTTAGTGGGGAACAGAGAAATGTTTGGAAGTCAAAACACAACCAATCCAAAACAGCGATTATCAATTTAACATAACAAATATGTGTCTAATTAAGGAGGTTATTAATAACTTATATCCCAAAATACACCGATTCCCATTATACACTACTTTATGTGACATGCAAGATATCATGGGATAAGCTAGTTTAATTTGTTCAATTTCAGTCTTAATTTCCGAGAATGCCTCCATCACTCACCTAACCAAGCTAAAACGACGTGGTAGCAATGCCCATTTCCGTCTATATAATTGTGGGTTGGCCAGTCGTTTGTGAATGCAACACACAAGGACACAAGAAGCACGACAAATTAAGACAGGGCCTAAGAGAAGGTGTTGTAGAGAGGATACAGCGAGAGCGAAATGTATTTTCATTGGGTTCGATTGATGCTTCTCATTGCTTGCATTCTTCCAGCTTTGGTTGAATGCAGAGTGAGGCACTACAAATTTCATGTAAGTAAAACATTTTTTGATTATTCATTATTGCCTTTGGGCAGTGATTTATGTCACGCAATTTTATAATGTAGTAACTAATATCATATTTGTAAAGTTATAACTAATATGATACATATATATTTATTGATGTGGAAGTTCTCCTTGTTCATAAGCACCTAGGAATCTCTTTTTTTAAGAGTGGAAGCTTAACGAATAATAATAATATACATAAATGCATGCAATTTGTGCTTTAGTTTCTTCGCTCATCTAGCTCTTATTAAGTAATTTTATATCAAGTTCTGATAAAGATGGGGTACGATTTTGATGAGGTTCAGATCATTTTCTAATTGAACTTAGAATAATGTTGTGACAACTGCGAGAGCAGCTTAGGATATTTCCTTTTCATGTTAAATAGATTAGTGTAATTATGTTTTAATTCCTTTTTAAACTAATTCATTCAAATTATTTAAGCTGAGTTATGTGGTACCTTTTTTTTTTAATCTTAAATCATATATCACCTGACAATATTTTGTGCCCTTGGTGCAAACAAACTATGAACCAGAGAACTCATAAAATAAATCACAGCACCAACAGTTCAACTAACTATTTAGAAATAAAATGCTTAATTTTATTCTCTTTTGAAACAGAGGTACCCCTCTTAATGCAAATCACAAACTTATCATTCACTTACATATCTTTTTTTATATACATATTCACCTACATATATATAATTCATATGAACATATAATCTAAGATTAAAAAAAATGCCAACCATAATATTTTTTCTGAAACATCATAGTAACATAAGCTGTCGATCCTTTCTTGGTATGTGTACAACGTTTGCAGGCACCTTGTAATCATAATTATTATTTTTGAAGCATTAATTTTCACTTAAACTTAATCCTTAGTAGATGTGAACAATTTTGTCACAAAGTAGAACGTAATGAGTGGATTTAGATTTTTAGTGACATGGAAGGTAGACCTCCAAATCAGCACCTAAAGATAGTTAATCGGTCAATTCATTCCTACCACATGCACGCTATATATTAGTTTCTTCATATGATGTGCTAATTTTGGTAATAATGGGTGCAGGTGGTGTCTAAACAAACCAATAGATTGTGTTCAAGCAAATCTATTGTCACCATTAATGGCAAGTTCCCGGGACCCACTCTTCACGCAAGGGAAGATGATACAGTGCTGGTCAAAGTCATCAACCAAGTCAACCACAACGTTACCATCCATTGGTGAGACATCATACATTTTATTTCCTTTAAGTTACAGAAATATAGAACAAAAAATTGAGCAATGGGTTATTGTAAACAATTTTTTTTCTCTAATCAACACAATCTTCAAATTCAATGCTAATTGGAGTGATTGTGACATCTTGGCAGGCATGGTGTGAGGCAATTGAGAACTGGTTGGGCTGATGGACCTGCATATGTCACACAGTGCCCAATTCAACCAGGGCAAACCTATGTGTACAATTTCACCCTCACAGGGCAAAGAGGAACACTTCTGTATCATGCACATGTCAACTGGCTAAGGTCAACTCTCCATGGTGCCTTGGTTATCTTGCCAAAGAGAGGTGTGCCTTATCCTTTCCCAAAGCCAAATGATGAGTTGGTTGTGGTATTAGGTGAGGCAAAACAATACCCTTCAAATTTTCCTATTCACTAAGTTAATTGGTCTTAAGGTCTATAAATAGTTAAATGCCATTAATTGGTATTCAAATTAATATTCAGTGTGGTGATAAATTGTAGGAGAATGGTGGAAATCTGATACAGAAGCTGTAATCAATGAAGCACTCAAATCAGGATTGGCACCAAATGTCTCAGATGCTCATACTATTAATGGCCTTCCAGGGACAGTTACCAATTGTTCTACACAGGGTATTTTGTTCTATTCACTTCTCTTACCTCTAAAATTAAATATCGAGTTTAATTTTTATGCATTATCAGTATACAAAGTTTGACACTGGCAATCAATCAAAAATCATGATTAGTATAACATATAAAATGATTATTGTAAAAGTCAAGTAACTTATCAAACATAGTAATTTGATGGTAGTGTAAATATCAATCCATCAACTATTTACTCAAATATTTTCACTATGCTCAAAATAAGCTTTATGTATTTTCTTTTTGTGGGAACATGTGCAGATGTTTACAACCTGCCTGTGGAGAGTGGAAAGACCTACCTTTTGAGAATTGTCAATGCTGCACTCAATGAAGAGCTCTTCTTCAAAATTGCTGGCCACAAGCTCACCGTGGTAGAAGTTGATGCCACATATGTGAAGCCATTCAAGATTGAAACAATTGTGATAGCCCCTGGCCAAACCACCAATGTGCTTCTAAATGCAGACCAAAAATCTGGCAAGTACTTGGTAGCAGCTTCTCCATTCATGGATGCTCCTGTTGCTGTGGATAACTTGACTGCCACAGCAACATTGCACTACACAGGCACTCTTGCTGCCACCCCCACAATTCTCACCACCCCACCTCCCAAAAATGCTACCCAAATTGCCAACAACTTCATCAGCTCTCTTAGAGGCCTTAACTCCAAGAAATACCCTGTCAATGTCCCATTAACAGTTGATCACTCACTTTTCTTCACTGTTGGGTTGGGGATTAACCCTTGTCCATCTTGCAAAGCTGCAAATGGGAGCAGGGTTGTGGCTGCTATCAACAATGTTACATTTGTTATGCCAACCATTGCCTTACTTCAAGCACATTATTTCAACATCAAAGGGGTGTTCACCACTGATTTCCCTGCAAATCCACCCCATGTTTTCAACTACTCAGGGCCTGGACCAGCCAATTTGAACACCGAAACCGGCACAAAGGTTTACAGGCTACCGTTCAACTCCACAGTTCAGGTTGTGCTACAAGACACAGGAATCATTGCACCTGAGAATCATCCAGTTCATCTGCATGGGTTCAATTTCTTTGTTGTTGGAAGAGGAGTAGGCAATTTCAACCCCAAAACCGACCCTAAGAACTTTAACCTTGTTGATCCTGTTGAAAGGAACACTATTGGAGTACCAGCTGGAGGGTGGACTGCATTTAGATTCAGAGCAGATAATCCAGGTAAAAAAAAAAATCTCATATACAACATGAGTCAACTTAATTAGTAAACTTAAAAATTTGCTAGAAAAACTTGGGACCAAATAGGTACATAGACCTACTCTGTAGGTAGTGCTAATTACATTCACAAACAACTTGTTTGGAAACACTTACCTCTCCCTTTATGCATTACTCTACCGGTGTATTTGGTTTAGAGGAAAGAAATAGAAGAAAAAAATTGAATTAAAGTATAGTATAAGAGATATGAATCTCACAAAATAAAATACAAAAATTTTCTCGTATATTATTTCTCACCTTCAAAACAAACACGCCCACATATTGTTGACTAAAAAATTGTGCTGATGAGGAAAATGACAAAAGTGTGATCGGTAACATGTAAAATTATGTGTAGTTACTACTAACATATATATATATATATATATATATATATATATAAAACTGATATAATTATTCCTAAAACATAAAATTTAATTGTCAAGCATGGTTAAATATAAAGACACTATCAACCATCAAAAAATATTTTAAGTCAACAAATTTACTGTGTATGATTATATATGATTGAATGACAATATATAAAAAATTAGTTATTAAGGGTGTGCCAAACTCATCTAAGTACTAAAATCTTTGTTGGGTCTATAGGATTACTCGTCAATCTCTTCATCATTATCTTTTAATTCCTTGTGTTTGATAGGAGTTTGGTTCATGCACTGCCACTTGGAGGTACACACAACATGGGGGCTAAAGATGGCCTTTTTGGTGGACAACGGCAAAGGTCCTAAGCAATCAGTGATACCCCCACCAAAAGATCTTCCCAAATGCTAATGTGCCAATCATCAATTAATTATGCAATACACAAAAGAAAGGCCTTCCAATGCTGAAACAAAAGAAGCTTTGGAGAGATACAGAGAAGCCAGGCAAAAGAAGGGTGAATGAAGAAGGGTTATTTAATAAGCGAGTACCCCGAATGTTTTTTCTTTAAGCAAATAGGAGAATTTGTTCAACCATTTTAATAAAATGGAGCGAGCATTTTGGTTTTCCTCTTTGGAAATTCAATTTTTTAAGACGCGCTGTGTATGTATTGGAATCAACAAGTGTACGCTCTTGTTTGTTTCAGGAAATACAAAAAGGGTTATTTACTTCGTTAAATCGTTGATCAGATTGGCTGATTTTGGCTTTTCAGAAGTGTTTGCACAACAAAAGCAGGAAAAAAGTAGATAGTCGTAAACAAGATTCTAATTACTATCGATAGCATATTAACTGATACGGGTATAATTGACCAGGGTTTGATCAAATTTTATATTTTTTTAATTCAATCTAATTAAATTTAATTGAATTCGATTATATTGATATTATCTTATTTTCTTTGTCAACCCAATACAAGTCAATTTTAATTGGATTGAATTTGATTGGTTATAGAGTTGTATCATTAAAAAATTGTTAACTTAAGTCTTGGAAAAAAAAAATTATTCAGCTCAAAAAAAATAATAATATATTTTATTTGACAAAAAATGAGAAAATATTATTCATATAATAAATAATAATCATTAATAGAGTTCAATAATCATAAACATAATATTGTTTTACAACTCAAAATTACTTAAGTCAATAATAATCATAACACATAATATTGTGTTAGATTTAATTGGGTTGGATTTTAGTCGAATCCAAAATTCTAAATTTGTCACCCAATTTAATTATAATTGATTTTATTAAATTAAAACCAATTCAATCCAATAACTCAATTCAATTAAAAAAATCTAATTAAATTAGATTGATTTGGACAGGTTGATGATTAAGTCCGATCTACTTATATTCTTATTAAGTATAAAAAGTTTAATTAAGTACTAACAAGAAATATAGCTACATTAAAATTCAGAAAAGAAAAAAAATTGCCACCTTAATAATCCTATCAAACTTGAACCAAAATGAAGTGAACATACTAATAAAACTATATCTTAATTTGTAACAATATGGTTACAGTTGCGTGATAGAGAATGGGAACGAGAGAAGAGAGAAGAGAGAGAGAGAAATGGAAGAGAAGGAAAAGTTTGTTGAATAGATTCTTATTCCTTTTATTGCTGCCACCAAGGCTATTTGTAACACATCATTCAGTATTCATTAACTCGTACGTTGATAATTGATAGTGAAAATAAAAGACTAAAATAGTGAAAACAGAGAGTTAAAGCTTCAGCAGTAAGTTAGTTCATAGCATACTCCTTCAAGTGATCTGACCTTTTTGTTTTTCTCCCGCTCTTGGTCTTTTTAACACTTGGGCCGTTATCCTCAATTTGGCCTATTACATTACTCCCCCCTTGCAAATTCGACTTGTCCTCAAGGCGACTAATGGACTGAATCAAGGGTGCATTAGTTGGAAGTCCATCAGTTGATGAAGTGGAGCGCACTATCAACGGTGTAGATGATGCCGCAGGAAGTGAACCAATAGGAACTAAAGAAGGCACATCAATCATGTGAGACAGTTGTTGCTCATTATTAATGATGGATGGTGTAGATGGACCCAACTCGGAAGAAACAATCATAGCCGTTGTAAGTTGAGATGCTTCGGAGTTTAAAGGACATTGAGATAATGTCGATTTAACATAACTGAATGCTTATGATATTTTGTCCTCGGCCTTGTTAGCCTGTTTCGCGAAGGTTGAAGAAGCCGCGAGTGGAGGAGCGTGAACAACTCCTGTGGTGGAGGCCGCAGAGTTGGTGTTGCCAAGGACCAGGGCGGACGACTGCGTGGCCAACAATTGCTTAGACAACTGCTTGGAAGAAAGAAAAATCTCATTTTCCCAGGTAGAATCTTCAGGAGAAAGGTCTGTCCATTGAACCAGCACTTGAGGAACCAGAACACCATTCCACCAAATGTTTCTCGAGCTCACAATAGCCAAAGGTTTGTGTTGGATCGAATGGTTACCAGCAGTCAATGGAAAACTGTAAATCTTGAAGGGCTATCCAGCATGAAAAGGCCGCAATAAAGATACATGGAACACCGGGTGTATCTGTGCTAAAACCGAAAGTTTCAGACGGTAAGCCACTGGTCCCACACATTCTTCCACCTCAAAAGGCCCATAGTAGCGTAAGGCTAGCTTTTGTGACGATCGGCGTGCTACACTCAACTGACGATACGGTTGCAAACGCACGAGCACCATGTCTCCGAAGGTAAAAGACCATTTTTTTTTTGTGTTTATCTGCTTGCGCTTTCATTACTTGTTGTGCCTTGAACAATTTTTCCTTTAATGTGCTAAGGAGAGTCTTCCTATCAGAAAGAGTGGAATCCACAACCTCATTGACCGAAGAACCTAAACAGTATGCAAGTAGGCTTGGTGGCGGACGTCCGAACATGACTTCGTAAGGGCTAACACCAGTGGACGAATGGAAGGATGTGCTGTAGTGATATTCTACGAGGCTCAAAAACTTTGACCAACTAGAAAGATGGGCATGAGAAAAGGCCTTGAGGTAATTTTCTAAACACCTGTTGACTCTTTTGGTTTGACCGTCCGATTGCGGGTGATAACTTGAACTGAAATGTAATTTTGTTCCTTGCAGTTTGAACTGAAATGTAATGTTGTTCCTCCTGAAGATACTTTGCCAAAATACCTAGGGCCAATTTGGTCATTTTCAAAAATATCCAGGGATATTTGCGTCATTTCCCTCAAATCTTTTTATACTGCCTCTGATCAACATTTTACCCTAATAATTTGAATACAGACTATCAATCGACTGTAAAAATTTGGGGTGTTACAAAGAAAGCTTGCAACTGTAAAAAGCTAATGGTTTCTCATTCTGAAGCAAAACAGCGCCTACGCCCATTCCAGAAATATCAGTCTCAACAACAAAAGGCTTAGAAAAATCCAGCAAAGCTAATATAGGAGCAGTGACCAGACGTTGTTTAAGCATATCAAAAGCTGTAGCAGCCTCTGGAGTCCAAACGAAATTGGACTTGGTCAAAAGATATGTAATAGGACTAGCAATAGAGGCATATTGCTTGATAAACTTACAGTAAAACCCCAAAATACCCAGAAAAACTCGTACTTGGGTTATATTGCTAGGAATGGGCCAATCCACAATAGCCTGTAATTTATCCTTGTCAGGGGACACACCGCTCCCTGTAATGATATGCCCCAAATAAGGAATCTGAAAACGAGCAAAAGAGCATTTTTCCATTTTTGCAAATAATGAATGCCTCCTTAAAATACTAAAAATAGCCATAAGGTGCTCAAGATGTTGTTTCGGAGAAGAACTGTAAACCAAAATATCATCAAAAAATATGACAACAAAACGATGAAGAAGGGTCGAGAAAATGTCATTCATAGTAGCTTGGAAAGTAGCCGGTGCATTAGACAACCCAAAAGGCATCACCACAAATTCAAAATGCCTATGATGGGTACAAAAAGCTGTCTTGTGAATGTCAGGAGAATGCATCTTAATCTGATGGTAGCCAGAACGTAAATCGAGCTTAGAAAAAATAGTGGCTCCATGTAATTCATCCAACAATTCATCAATTGTGGGAATAGGAAACTTGTCCTGAACCATAATGGCATTCAAAGCTCTATAGTCCACACAAAAACGCCAGGTGTCGTCTTTCTTTTTAACAAGCAAAACCAAAGAACTGAAGGAGGAATGGCTGTGTCTAATCACCCCTAAATGTAACATTTCTGCCACCAACTTTTCAATTTCATTCTTTTGATGATGTGGGTAACGATATGGACGCACTTGCACTGGTTTGGAGTTAGGCAATAAATGAATATGATGATTGTAAGCTCGATCTGGCGGAAGAGAAGTTGGTGTTTGGAAAACATCAGAGAAGTCTTGTAGCAACTTATCCAAACTCGGAATTGGTGTTGTAATAGGAGGACTATTATCAGATTCTATGTCCTGGGTAGAAAAACACATTAAGCAAGAAGAAATGGAGTCCTGCGCCATGAGTTTGTGCAATTGTGAGGAGCTGATATGGCCCGACAAATTATTAGCATTCCCACGAAGCAAAACCTGAACATCATTATGAGTAAAAGACATGGTTAAGGAAGCATAATCAGTCACAATAGGTCCCAAAGTGGATAACCATTGTATGCCCAACACAATATCGGGACCCTTCAAATCAATAACATAAACATCAATGCTAAATAAATGCGATTGAAGGTCCACAACCACAGCCTGGCAGGAAGCTGAATGTAACGCCTCTCTTAACTCTCTCGTGCTTGGTTTATTTTAGATAAAATATTGTGTCCGCTCTAAATTAGTTATAAATTTTTCACGAAATTCTTTTCTCTTTGCTTGCTAAATTTACGATTTTTCAGCAACATAAATGATTTTTCTCACCACGGTTCATGCAAATAAAATTCATTAATACATACTGAATTGTTAACAGTCCAAGTACAGTCCAAATAGTTTTATACAGACAGCTTAACACAGCGTGGCACCACATACAGACAAACAGGAAATCACAAGCACAATATATCCAGCTTCTTCATTAATTCTTCCTCCAGTTTCCATAGCTTACTGATCCTCTGCTCGCCCAAATAAGTTGGGGTCATCACAAGTATCAAACCACAGACACAACTCGGGTAAGTATATGATAATCAAGGTTTGAATAAAACATACGTAATAAAACACATACGCACTGAATAACATTTATAAAATAACCACACAGAAGTTTTACTCACCAATTAAATTAGCAGACCAATTAAGTCATATCACCCACACAACCTCTCATCAACAGGTAACCATGCGTTCATGATGTATAGAATGCATGCTTATCTTTTTATATGATGCATGTCTGAGATCTCAGGTTCTCAACATCTCATCATTAGTGGCCACAGTCAGATAGCCCCAATCACTGGTCTAGAACTTGCATGATCAGTCAGGGTGTCACAGTGGTGCACAGGAAAGTCACCCACACTACATGTGATCATCATGGGTGGCGTGAGT
>PYAF01006154.1:0-12480 GCA_007407185.1 Glycine tomentella
AAGTGGCAGAACCACTTAGCCTATTCAGCCCTATGGCGCGGGTAGCGCCATAGTCCGCGCTGGTCGCGCCACATTCCTGGCCTAGCCTATTTCTTTCTTTTCTCAAACTCTTCTCTTAGGAAATCTTAAGCATAATCATTATGCTTAATCACAGGCTTAATCTGGGCTTAAACACCTGCTTAATCTCAAGGTATTACACTTTAACTCGCCCAGGCGAGTGAGCATAGGCAAAATCAGTGGCCTGGACGAGCTACAAGTTCCAAAAAGATAAGTTAAGTTGGCCCAGGCGACCAAAACATGAAGAAATTGGTGGCCTGGGTGACCAAAGCTGGCTGGTGGTGATTTCCTATAAATAGGCCACGAATCCATGGAGTTTTGCATCAGTTTATGGAGATTCTCTCTCCCTCACTAGCCTTAGACTTGTTCTTAGGGTTTAGGTGCTTAAATATTAGTATTAAGTAGGTTAAGAAAGTGAGAGAAGTGAGGATTAGCGTGGAAACTCTGCCGGAGAGAAGCGAGGATGGGAACGTTCAGCAGCTTCTTCCGAGAGGAGGTTCTCTCCATGCTGAGCTAGCTTCTTAGAGGTTGGATGTAATCTTCTTAACCCTATACTTCTTATAATATTCATGCATGAATCATTCTATTTCTTATTGGTAGTTTCGTTGTGCGCTTAATGCTTGATCCTACTTGATCACTAGTATCATAAGCTTAAATCCGAAGTGAGACTGGAAAGTAATCTTAGGGTTTGAACTGAATGAAATTACTCGTTACGTTACGTTGCTAGGAATAGGGCATAATGTTTTGATTGCATAAAAGCACGCGATTATAATTCTTAGCGCTGGGGTAATTTACTTAAATATGCGAGGGATCGATATTCGGTAAAATATCCTTAGAACTTGGATGCGAGGAATCGATTCAAGGTAACTTAGTGTGCATCAATAAGAATAGACGGTGATTTATACATGGTAAATATTAATTGAATATAGGACGTTAAGAATGATGAAATCCAATCCTGCTTTCTCATAAATATATTTTCATTTTCGTTAAGTTTAGTTAATTTACTTTACTAGCATCAACAAATGAAATATCGTTCAACCTACTTGTACATATCTATTCAACTGTTTAATTTATTTGGATTAACTGAGTAAGCTCAAGTCCCTGTGGAGATGATCTTTATAAATTTGAAACTTACAACGATAAAACGGTACGCTTGCCGTGGTATAAAAATTCCTAACAAGGGCTGAATAGTGGAAGGTAAGGGAAGACTAGAAGCTGAGGAAAGTGGGATAGTAGGCTCAGAACTTGTATCTGTACCTGGAACACAATCAGAGTGAAGTGCGGAGGAAATTTCCGCACAAATGCTACACACAACAGCAGAATCATCACAGGTACAATTACAAGAACCAAGATCAAAGTCAGAAAAGTCAGAAGAAAGATCAGAAAAATCAGAAAGTAAATCAGAAATATCTACACTATCTACTGCAGCATCAATGATATCAAGGAGAAAAATAGAATGCTCCTCTGCAGGATGTCTCATAGCCTTAAAAATGTTGAACTGAACAATGTCATCACCAAACTCCATAGAAACAGTTCCAGCATGCACATCAATTTTGGTCCTTGCTGTCATCAAGAATGGTCTCCCTAGAATCAATGTTGACCCGCACCAGCACATCTTCTATAAGTCCAAGTGGAAGTGCAGCACTCCTGTTAGCTAAATGGATGACAACACCAGTGGGTTTCATCTCCCCAAGGTGTAGTGCTCTGTAAACAGATGTGGGCATGACATTAATGGAGGCTCCAAGATCACACAAGGCATCTGCAGAAGTAATATCTCCAATGGTGCATGGGACACTGAAAGTGCCAGGATCCTTGCACCTCTGTGGCAAGGTGGAGAGTGGGATGGCATCAACAGTTTTACCCTGGATCAGTGCGGAAACATTTCTGCCCATCTTCACTTGTTCATTTCCCTTAAGCTTCCTCTTGTGGGTACACAAATCCTTCAAGAACTTTGCATATTTTGGGATCTGTTTGATGGCATCCAGGAGGGGAATGTTAACTTCCACCCTCCTGAAAGTCTCAAGCAGATCAGAATCAAGGTCCACTACTTTCTTTGCAGGAATGGCTCTAGAAGGAAAAGGTAAGGGAATCTGTTTTGGTGCATAATCTGTCTTGGCACCATCATCAACTTTTTTACCAGTACCAGCATCACTCTTAGCACTAGCATTTGGAAGTTCCGTGCCACTCCTCAAGGTAATAGCACTCACATTCTTTGGATTAATGACTGGTTGTGCTGGAAGGTTACCAGAACCCTGCTGCTGCATTTGGTTGACAGTTGTAGCTAACTGTCCAATTTGAGTCTCCAGGTCCTGGATGGTGGCACTGACATTTTGCTGAAACTGAAGTTGGTGGCCATTTGCTTCATCAAGTCCTCCAAAGAAGGTCCAGAACTAAACTGCACAGGTTGTGGAGGTGTAGGTGTAGGTGTAGGTGCAGGTTGCTGGAACTGTGGTTGTTGTCTAAAAGGAGGAGGTTGGTATTTAGTGGTGGCAAGCTGGAAGGGTTGTTGTGGAGGTCTAAAAGGCTGTTGTTGTTTTGGACCAGGGCCATACCTCAAATTTGGATGATCTCTCCAACCAGGATTATAAGTGTTGAAGTAAGGATTATACTGCTGTTGAGGTCTAAATGATTGGCCAGGTTGCATGGCACAAACTTCAGCAGGCTGTTCTGTCTCTTGGAGAGTGGGGCATGCATCCGTTGGATGATCAGGCGCACAACAGATACCACAGAGCCTTGGTTGATTGGCTGCCATCACAGTCTGTTGTTGCCCAATAGCAAGCTGCCTCACAAGAGATGTCAACTTAGTCAATTTGTTCTCCAATCTCTGGTTATCAGCAACCATAGAGACAGAAGCTTCATTTGTAGCCATCACCTTAGTTGTTGTGACTCTAGCACCAAATTGTTGATAGTTGGCTACCATGTTAGAAATCAATTGTCTTGTAGCAAGAGGGGTCTTGTCCATCAGAGCGCCTCCACTAGCTGCATCTATCATACTCCTATCCATCAACATCAATCCTTCATAAAAATATTGAATCAGTAATTGCTCACTGATTTGATGGTGAGGACATGTAGCACACAGCTTGTTGAATCTCTCCCAATACTCATATAAGGACTCTCCAGGAAACTGTCTTATGCCACAAATTTCCTTTCGAATGGATGTTGTTCTAGAAGCAGGGAAGAATTTCTCCAAGAATCTTCTCTTCTTGTCAGTCCAAGTGGTGATAGGATCTGGTTGAAGGTACAACCAATCCTTAGCAACACCATCCAGAGAGAAAGGAAATGCCTTCATCTTAACATAATCCTCATGGACATCATGTGGGCACATGGTGGAACACACCACATGAAACTCTTTAAGGTGTTTTTGTGGATCTTCACCAACAAGTCCATGAAACTTAGGATGCAAATGGATTAATCCAGATTTCAGTTCATAACTGACCTCGGTCTCAGGGTATTAAATACACCAAGGTTGATAAACAACATCTGGTGTAGCTAACTCCTTAAGAGTTAGGTTGTTATCAGCCATGATATCAAGATGTGTAGAAGTAGGAGTAGAAACAGATTCAGAATCAAAGTCAGAAGATACTACACTACTGTCTAAAACTACACTATCAAAGTCATCTAAGTCATCTAACCTAGGGTTATGTCTGTTTAATCTGTGAAATGTCCTATCTATCTCAGGATCAAATGAATGTAATTCGCTTGATGTGGACCCAGTCATACACAGTTCAGATCATAAGGAACAATAAATACAGACAGCACAGAAATATCAAACAGTTATACTACCAGGACACTACCAACTATATATGCTGAAATGAAATAGAAATTTGAAAACTGTCCTAAAAATTTTTGAAAAAATCTAAAAAAATAACAGTGAATGCCTAAAAATCATGATTGATTTTTGTGATTTTTTTGGTGATTTTTAAAAATCATGAACTTAGAAAATTGCCTAAAAAAATGGTCTAAACGATGGAATTTGGCAAATTCAACTTGATGTATGAATTTTCCGCACCTTCTGGTAAAATTTTAGCCCATTCCGAGATAGTTTGCTGTGAAATTACCAGAATGCCCCTGCGCCAATTGTAAAAACTGGTCCAAAACTCTTACTTAGAGTTCGAATTTGCCAATTTGAACCCACACCCAAAGGGGTTGTTTTTGTTTAAAATGGGGGATAAACCTTGGGGAACAAATCGCAAGTCAAACTGCACAAGTTGTAAAAATTTTGGGATAGCAAAATGACACTACAAAAACAACTACACTACACTACTTTCTCCCTACTACTACTCTGTTTTTTTTCTCTGTTTTTGCTCTGTTTTTTTACTGTTTTCTCTATTTTTTGGCAGCACACATCAACTCTACTTCATAATGCACAGCATCAACAATGCAAATATGTGACAAAGTGCAATTATGCAACAGAATATCAATATGCAGTGAATGTATGCAAATGATTTTATATATATATATATAACTACTACTATGAACTATTTACAGCAAATTACAGCTAGCACACAATAAACCGTGTCCCCGGCAACGGCGCCAGTTTTGATAAACACGTTGTCGACACGCACCAAAACAATTTTATCAAACAGTTTGTATGCGTAAGTAAAACTTGCAAAAACGTAAACTAAAATTAAAGAGCAACACAGAAATTAACAAGATTATCAACAAGTGAGTAAAACAGATTAGAGAAGCATCAATCCAATTCACCAAACCAAGCAATTCGAATCATCATCATTCTCAGAATTTTATCCTGTCATGAACATCCATTCAATCTCATTAGAAGTTGTTCAATCGAATTAACCCCTAATTTAATTGAAACCACAACCCTAATTGAAATATCATCCAATTAATTATGTGATTAATATTCGAAATTAGGCATGAATCCATAACCTAATCCGCTTTCAATCCTAAACGCATTCATAATCATGAAAAACAGAATAGCAATTGAAGAAGAAGATGAACATTCAAGTAGAATTCGAAATACTAAACCAGAACTCCAATTCTCCTTGTATCTTGGTTGGTTCCTTGGATTGATTGGTGATTTAGCCTTCCATTATCATCATCAATGAAAGCCCCATGGATTGAGTGCACGAAAATGGAAGAACAGAAAAACGAAAATGAAGAACAGTAGAGAGAAAATGAGAGCAAGGGTTTTGATCTAAAAAACTAAAGGAAAGAAAAATAAAACTTGTTTATTGAAATGTAAAGAGTGGTGCCCAAGTTTCACTAAAGTCACTAATATGTAGTGACTGAGTTCTGAAAACGAAATGGGCCATAAGCAAACCCAACAATCTAATTATTTTCTATTTACAACCATGAAAGTCAAATTCGCAGCCCAAAATTACAAGTGCAGATGCGCAAACTTCCAAGCTTAAAATGACACTCTAAATGACAGAATTGGCCTCAGGCTATTTGTATCAAACTTGTAGATATTTTCATTATCTTTCCAGGGACTCCTAGAAAGCTCCATTCAGAGGTTGGTAGAACCCTATAGGTCCTGCACAAGTCAGATACGTCAAGTGAGCCAAAAATCCGAAAATACGCAACAATTAGCAATTAAGCCCACTTACTTGCCTAGGCCCAAAAACTGAATTAGAATAGGAAAATAAAGGTCAGAGAGAGGTCAAATAAGCTAAGAAGGATAGAAAAATATTCAACTAAAAACCCTCTATCATCTATCACTCACAATGCTTCTAGGCAATCCACGAAGTCTCACCACTTCCTTGAAGAAGAGATTAGCCACTTCACAAGCATCATCATTCTTGTGACAAGGAATGAAGTGTTCCAGCTTTGAGAACCTATCAACAACAACAAATATAAAATCCTTTCCCCTCTTGGATCATGGAAGACCAAGCACAAAATCCATGGAAATGTCAACCTAAGGGGAGTTAGGAATAGGCAAAGGTGTATATAAACCACGAGGCCTTAATCTAGATTTAGCTTTATGACAAGAAATACATTGAGATACAAGCTTATGCACATCATGCCTCATTTTTGACCAAAATAAATGTTCATGTAAAATAGTCAAAGTTTTATCCACACCAAAGTGCCCATCAAATTGTTTTCATGAGCTTCCCTAATGAAAAGTTCTCTCAAAGAGCTTTCAGGATAACATAGTCTCTTCTCCTTGAAAAAGAAATCATCATGTCTAAAATATCCTTGATTATCACACAAAGCAAAAATACTAGAGAAGTCATTATCACTTTTATGTGATTAAAACCAAGCAACTTACTTTCAAGCATAAAAATCAAACAATGCCTCCTTGATAAGGCATCTGCCACTACATTCAATTTTCCTTGCTTGTGTTTAATAACATAAGGAAATTCCTCAATAAATTCAATCCAATTAGCATGTCTCTTGTTGAGTTTGCCTTGACTTTTCAAATATTTAAGATACTTATGATCACTATGGATCCCAAATTCCTTAGGTAAAAGATATTGTTGCCAAGTTTGAAATACTCTAACAAGTGCATATAACTCTTTATCATAAGTGGAATAGTTTGAACATGCACCCTTTAATTTCTCACTAAAATAAGAAATAGGACGTTTATCTTAAATCAAAGCCCCGCCCCCCCCCAACGCCTACATTAGATGCATCACATTCAAATTCAAAAGAAGCATTAAAATTAGGCAATGCAAAAATAGGTGCATGAGACAATTTATCCTTCAATGTTTGTAAAGCAATTTCATGTTCTTGCTTCCAAGAGAAGCTCATGGTTTTCTTTATCAACTCATTCAAAGGAGAAGCAAATGGTACCAAAGTCCTTTACAAATCTCCTACAAAAGCTTGCTAAACCATGGAAGCTTCTAACATCCTTCACAATCTTTGGAGTTGGCCACTCCATGAACAACTTTCACCTTCTAGAAACACAACTTGTGAAGTGCAAAAGGTACATTTATAAATATCTCCATACAAGGTTTCCTTCCTAAGCACCTCAAAGATACTTTTAACATGCATCAAATGATCATTTAATTGGCACTATAAACAAGAATGTCATCAAAATACACTACCATAAACTTTCCTATAAAGTGTCTAAGCTCATGATTCATAAACCTCATAAAGGTACTAGGTGCATTAGAGCATCTTTAGTGCAAGATCTTAAGCAAGGATCTTGAGCTCAAGATCTGATTTTCACTAGATCTCCCAATAAAGGAGTTTAAGATATACAACATGGAGGATGGGTTCTTGTAGAAGATCCCTTAAGATTTGCACATTGTTAAAAAAAATTCTTTCTTTTTCTCTCTCCCTAAGATCTCAAAATGAGATCTATCATTAAACAAAAAAATGGAAGAGATCTTGAGAGATCTTTAATCCTATGTGACACTATGGGATCTACCAAAAAGTAGTCTAAGACCCCAATTTGAGATCTACCACTAAAGATGCTCTTAGTCAAACCAAAAGGCATAACTAACCATTCATAAAATCCAAATTTAGTTTTGAAAGTCGTTTTCCATTCATCCCCTTCCCTCATCCTTATTTGATGATAACCATTCTTAAGATCAATTTTAGAGAAGATAGTGGAACCATGCAATTCATCTAAAAGATCATTAAGTCTAGGGATAGGGTGTCTATACCTTAAGGTATGTTGTTTATTGCCTTAAAATCAGTACACATCCTCCATGTTCTCTCCTTCTTAGACACAAGAATAATTGGCATGACATAAGGACTCATGCTCTCACAGATCCACCCCTTGTCAAGTAGCTTTTCCACTTGCATTTGAATCTCCTTTTCCTCCATGGGTGAAGTCTTATATTCTGGCCTATTAGGTAGCGAACAACCTGGTATTTAATTAATTTTTTGCTCCATGCCTCTTAAAGGAGGCAAGCCATTAGGAATTTCTTTTGGAAAAACATCTTCATTTCCTCCAAAAGAGATTGCATGGCTATAGGCAATTTTTCTCCTTCTTTTTCAACATGCAAACAAAGAGAGTTAGGAACCATATAATAAAGAGGTTGTCTTTCTAATAACACTCTCTTGAGCTCTTTTTCTCTCAAGAATAAACTCTCTTTGATCTCATGAATTTTTTTGCTCTTAATTTGTTTTTCTTCTTTTTTCTCTCTTTTTTTCTCACTAGTTTTCCGCTTGGATAGTTCACTGTTTTTGCCTTTTTTTATTGCTATCAAGTACAATGTTTTTTAAGCTCTTGAACTCTCTTTTCTTTCATCCTCACTTGATCCTCACACACTTGTTTAGAAGTCAAAGGTCTCAATTTTTTTGCCTAAATGCTCAAACTCAAAAGTGTTCTCCACGCCATTGTGTATTACTTTTCTATCATATTGTCAAGGCCTTCCAAGAAGAATATGTCCAGCCTCCATAGGTACAATGTCACAAATAACTTCATCCTTATAAGAGTTAATAGAAAAAGGAATGTGCACTTGAGAATTTACCACCACTTCTCCACTCTCACGAAGTCATTGGAGCTTGTATGGCCTAGGATGAATTGTGGTTGGTAAGTGTATTTTCTACAAGCCTTGTACTAGCCACATTTGTGCATCTGCCTCTGTCAATTATAAGTGAGCACACTTTGTCTTCAACTAAGCACCTTGTGTGAAAAAATATTTTCACTTTGAGTCTCCTCTTTGTCAATGCAAAAATTGCTCAACATTCTCCTCACCATCAAGAGATCACCCTCAATGGCTTCCACATGTGTAAGCCCTTCTTGATGGATATAGGGGGAGCTAGAAGAAGATCAAGTCAAGGATGAAGCCTGTGTCTTAGAAGAAATATTTTAGCTTTTTACATGCCAAGGCATTTGTAATTTGTTAGGTGTTTGAGAGGCTAATCTTATGATCCTTGCATTGCATAAATCATAATCATAATCATGCATACATGTTTTAAGAAAAGGTTGAATGATTACATGATGTATGTGGAATGATTCTCTCATGACTTTGTTTTTTAAAAAGCAAATATGTCTGCTTTACTCGATTACTCTGTTTCTGTAATTGATTACATAAGCAAAGGATATTTCAGAAAAGTCATATAGAACACTTTAATCGATTACGAGCCAAGTGTAATCAATTACATAGTTCATTTCATACATTAAGCATGTCTATCTTAATCAATTACCACTCTTCTGTAATCGATTACTGAAGCTTATTTTCTAACTGAGTCTATTTGCTTTAATTGATTACGCCTTAGATTAATCAATTACATTGTTCATCAAAGTTTTCCAGAACTGCTCAAGAACATTTTAATCGATTAAGTTTGTATTTAATCGATTACATATGGCTATTTAATTGATTACATTCAGTTACAAATGTTTTCTATATAAAGTTGTTGAGTCTTTTATTTTGAACATAACTTGATTTTGCGAAATACTCATTACTTACAAAAGCTCTCACAGTCTGAGAAAAGAGATTCCGAGTTACATTGATTTTGTTTCCAAACCTAGAATTCATGCATCATTGATCATGTTGGTTTGAACAAGATTTGTCAAGAGTTTTTCAAAGAGAGATGATTCCAATAATTACTTACATTCAACCTGAGTTTGTTTGGTAAAATTCATTCATTCATCTTCTGAGGATCATGAGATTGTATATCTCTTAAACTCTTGCAGTGATTTGATTGTTTACTTTTATTTATTGTAAGTTCTTAGATCAAAGAGGTTCTTTAAAGGTTTTTCTAGAGTAGGGTTCTCTAGAGGGAAGAACAGAGTAGTGTTCTCTGGTTCTTGGTCATTAGAAGTCTATAGGGTTTAGATTTCTGTTTCTTTATCTAGGTTTGATAAAGGTGATCGGTTGTAAAAGCTTGTAAAGAATAGAGTTTGATTTAGTGGAACTCTAACCTAGTGTTGGTTGGAAGAAACTGGATGTAGTTTCTCTTGTTGAGAGGTGAACCATTATAAGTTATTGTGTTGATTGCTTTCTTTTAATCTCTTCTAGCTATCTTAATCTGCGATTCTTTTGGTGAAATATTTTATTACTCAACAAGTGAAGTTTTTAGTAATTGTATTATTGAACTGAGTGGTTTGATTGATTGAAGCATTCTTATTGTGATAAAGATCCTAAATATGTTGCTTGTTTTAAAAGAATTTTTAAAAAACTTTGTTTTAACCAATTCACCCCCTCTTGGTTATTTTGTGTATTCATCATTGTTTTCACTTCTTCTTCTTCACTTGAAGAGCTAGTTGAGCCACTTGAAGACTCATTCTCTATGCCTCCATCCTCAAGCAAAATCATTATTCTCTTGTTGGGACATTGTGAAGCAATGTGCCCTTTGCCAAGGCACTTAAAGCACTTGATTTTGTTGGAGTAAGGTCCATAATTTTTTTGCTTGAGATCTCCACCTTTTCTTCTTTAATTTTCACTTGAGAAACCTCCCTCCTAGGCTTGTCCTTCCAGCTGGAAGTTCCAGCCCCAATGGTTTTGGAATATTTCCTCCTTTTAAGTTGTTGCTCCACCCTTTGAGCTTTGTGGACTAGCTCCTCAATTGTGCCATAGGAATATAGCTCCAACACATCTTAAATTTCCCTATTCAAGCCATGAAGGAACCTTGCCATGGTTGCCTCTTGGATCTCCACAATTTTAGCCCTCATTATCATCAATTCCATCTCCTTATAGTAGTCATCAACACTCTTGTACCCTTGGAATAATCTTTGGAGCTTGTTGTGGACTTCCCTTAAGTAATAAGCGGGAACAAATCTTTCTCTCAAGTACCCTTCAAGTCATTCCAGCAATTTATTCTTGGCCTTCTCAACCTCCCTATGTCAATTTGAATTTGGTTCCACCACACCAAAGCATAGCCACCAAATTATAGAGTTGCTAGAATCACATTCTTCTTTTCATCAAAGTGTTGGCATGAGAAAATTTGCTCTATTTTGATCTCCCACTCAAAGTAAATTTCTGGATCATAAGTGCCAAGGAACTTTGGAATTTTAATTTTCACTCCACTCAATCCTCCATTCCTCCCTTCTCTTTCATCTCTCCTAAACCTCCAATCTTCCTCCTCTCTATTTTGTCTCCTATTGTTGTTTTCTCTATACTCCTCCCTCTCATTTCCCTCCTCTTCATAATTTCCTCCATGAGAGGATGCATATTCACTCATCCTCCTATCCTCATAAGCCCCTTCATTCACACTTCCAATTGGATTACTCCTTTGTGTCTCCCTTTGTGTAACACCCCATAGGCCTCCGACGTGTTATCATTAATAATATCAGATTATCGTATAAATATAAAATAAACTTTCAGCGGAAGCACATAATCGCATTTCTTGATACATTATGTATGGAATAACCAATATCTCAAGTCACATATACACAAAACCATAATGCACGCCCCTGCTGATCCATTGTTCACAAATCAATCATAATAAAGACAGATAACAAGGTTCTTAGGCAGAGTAATAAATATACAACACATACACTCAAGGAAAGTGTTATATACATATCATCAAAGGTCTGTACAATATATACATCTCAGTTTCACACCACACCATGGTGCTACAAAATAATATCAACCCTCAGCAGAGGTGTACAAAACTATACATCATACACAAAATAAACTATGGAGCCTTCATGATCTCTATGCTGCTCCTCAGCCAAGCAGTCTAGTCTCTGATGGGCCTCTTGCCCTGAGACTGCTCTTCTCTTCTAGAGGGTTCACCTGAAACCACATAAACCCCACACGGGGTGAGATAACATATCTCAGTAAGCTCAGGATCCATGGAGGAATCTCTTCCATCCTGGCCCACTATCATAATACACACAAACAAGTATCACAGTTAAATGGCTCACTGGCCTAGCCCTCTTGCTTTTCATAACAACACAACATATCATACAAAAGTGGCTAACATATCAGAGTAGGAGGAATAGCCATCTCCTGGAATAATGCCACGGAATAGGAGGAATTGCCATCTCCCATATCAGTACCTCTAGACAGGAGGAATTGCCATCTCCTGTATCAATATCACAGAATAGGAGGAATTGCCGTCTCCTATAATAGGAGGAATAGTCGTCTCCTAGTGTGAGGCCAGAACTCACACCTATGTCATCCCATTGGGTGCTACCCCTTTGCATGGATGCACAACATATGGTACCTCCAAGAATAGAAGGAATAGCCGTCTCCTATTCCCTTGGCCTAGGGGATCATCATCACCCCGGGATCATCATCACCCAAGAGCCAGCCATACTAGGAGGAATCGCCATCTCCTAGGGAGGTCCATATCTATCTATTGGCCAATAGATCTATCTCAAACACAATCATATCACAGCACAGCACAATTCAAGCTCAGTGTAACACCCCGTAGGCCTCCGACGTGTTATCATTAACAATATCAGATTAGCGTATAAAAATATCAATTTAATCAATTCAGCGGAAACATAGGATCGTTTTCTTGATACATTATGTATGGAATCACACAACAGAACCATAAAATCACGCCCCTGCTGATCCAGTTTATCAAAGCCTAATATAATAAGACAGATGACAG
>PYAF01006154.1:12580-39761 GCA_007407185.1 Glycine tomentella
GCCGACGTTCCCACGCGACTCACTTGACCTCCCACGCGTTTCACTTGAGATGGCAGACAGAAATGCCCTTTCTGAGCCACTTCCCACGCGACTCGCGTCGTTTCCCACGCGACTCGCGCCATACATTCGGGCCTTCCACGCGACACGCGTGGATCCCACGTGACTCGCGTGGAGCCTCAGAGAAAACCATGTTTTCTGGACCACTTGCCACGCGACTCGCGTGGATCGTCAAGTGACTCGCGTGACATGGCAGAGTCATCTGCCCTATATTACACATATGGCGCGCGTCGCGCCGCACCCCAAGTGAGTCGCGCCATATGCCAGAACCACCATAAAACTTGCATTTTAGCCTCTTCCCACAGGGTTCTAAGGCATACTCATATACCTTAACCCTTAAAATTAGATTCATGCTTAATCTAAGCTTAAACATACGCTTATGAATTCAAGTTATTACATATGGTGCCATCAGCGCCAATCCTGGCGCCACCGGTGCCGCACCCTTAGCAGGGTTTTCTGACCTGAATCCCCGCGCTATCGCGCAGGGTTAAGCGCCGAAAATAAAAGTCCTTACACTCAGAGGCATATATAAATCATCACAAGAATGCAGATATCCAAGCATGCATTATGAAATGACCACAACTCCCCCTGGAGTGTGGTGTGGCACACAAGATGGGAATCATCCCCAGGGACACTGAACTTACCTGGAATAATATCACTCTGTGGTCTGGTCCCTGCTCTGTGGCTCCCGCCACCAATAATCTCATAATCATGGCCTATTCAAGGCACATACAGTTTCATATCAATATCAAGACCACAGGCATTAATCACAGATCAAACATATCAGAATTCCCCTATCCTAGGGTTCAAATCAAGTCTAGCCCATCATTAGGCTTCTCTCAGACCACCCAAGGTCCACATGACTGCCTATCAATCAATTGAGTCCTCACAGACTCAATGCAGTCTCATGCTCAAATATCATTGGAATGGCCTCAGTCTCAACCAAGGTCCTATTCCATTAGCCTCTTAGGCTTTTACAACCTATACAAGGCTCTGGCATATCAGATGACCAATTCAAGTGACAATAACACCGGCCACATAGGTAACACAGAGCCAAAATTCAAAGTCATCAAAATCAAAAACTGAAAGTTGTTCCTTCATCCATTCCTCGTCCTAAACAAGTTTCTCTACTAGACCCTGGGCTAATTCTAGCCCCATCTCAGTGTGGGTCACAAAACTCAGAAAACCCCAAATTCACAGAGAACCAAGAGAACTCGAATTTCTTACCTCAGAAGCGACTAAGGAGACCTCAGGACAGCTACCTCGAGCTCTGGTGTTCGTCTCCCACCTTAAGTCTCGACCACTTCTCAAGTTCTCTGAGGTTTCTCACTTGAGAATTCAAACTCTCACTCAAATGGGGTTTAAAATGAAAGGATGAAGGATTATAGCTTTCTAAAGGTTTCTCTCACTATCAAAGGTCACAGGAAGGTGTTTAGAACTCAAAACAAGGTCCTAGGAAGCTTGGCAAGTCATCAATGGAGGTCCTGGACGTTGGGAGGAAGAATAAGAGGTTTTTCCTCTTCCAAAACGCTTTTTGCCCTTAAATAGTCAGCCTGCCCGAGGTCTGGCGCGATCCGCGCCACAATGGCGGTGCCCCGGCGCTAACAGCGCCAGCCCTCATGCCATCCGCGCCAACTTCCCGAGACCTGTGGCGCCACCCGCGCCACCTCTAGCGCCATCCGCGTGAAATTCCAGAGAAAATTGATTTTCCAGGGCACTTCTGGCGCTATCAGCGTGGCCCTTGGCGCTACCCGCGCCAATTCTAAAACAAATGGCGCTATCCGCGCCAACCTTGGCACTGGCCGCGTGGAAATCCAGAGAAAATGGATGTTCCAGGCCACTTCCCGCGCTAATCGCGCGACCTCTGACGCGACCCGCGCCAGTTGGAAACCTCGGCGCCCTTGGCGCCACCTTGACGCTCCCAGCGTCAGCTTCCAGTGGGTCTGGCACGATCAGCACCAGCCCTGGCGCCATCCGCGCGGCACCCTTAACAGAGTTTTCTCATGTGAATCCCCGCGCGACAACGCGGGGTTAGGCTCCAAGAATGAGGGTCCTTACACTTTGTAACGCCTCAAATCTTGCCTCCATTTTGGTTTGTAATTCCTCCATTTGTTTTGTAATGATCTTCATCATCCTAGAGGTCTTAGGTGACAAAGCTTCTTCTCCCCTTGAGCTCATTCTTCAAAAGAAATCGTTAGCAAAAATACAAGTATATAGAAAAATTATCACAACTTTAAGTGTTTGCCATTCACACTCTTGTTTGCACACTTTATCTAGGCTTTTTCTCTAAAGTTCTCTCTTGCCTTTTCCCACTCTTGTTTCACTATAGCTCTTAAGCAAAAACTCGCAATCCAATCAAGGTTCTTTACTAAAGTGAAATAATTCTAGGCTAGACTCAAGAATCCAAAAACAAGAAAACTCTAAGACAAAACCTTGGAATTTTTAAAAGACAAGCAATAAAAGCAAAAAATTTAAGGATAGCACAATCTCAAATTGAAATTCAATGAGACAACTAAAGGATAGTTGCTGAACCACAACTGCACAAGGAGATACACTAAGCAAATTCAAGTTTTAGAAGCCAAATTTCACAAAATTTACATGTCATACAAGTTCACTCAATTTTGTGGTTCAAAGAAAATTTGAACTTCTAACTTTTGTAACCTTTCTTTGCTTCTAGACTTCTGTTTTTATTCTATTTTTCCAACCACCAATTCAATATTTTCTTTAGTTGCACCTAATTGCTTTTCTTTTGCTCTTTTGTTCGTGTTTCTTTCACAACATTCTTTATAGGCTTTTGTTTTGCATTTGTATAAGTTCAAAAATACTAAAAGAAATGTGATGAATCACGAAAAACAATGTATAACAATTGTAAAATTTCTTTCTAACAACTCAATTCAGATTTAGACATGAGATTAGAATCAAAATAAGAGGTTATACAACACACAAAAAACTACTAACACAAGCTGGCAAGAATCAAAACTAGAAAATTATCAAGCACAAGGAAGAACATGAAGAACATGGGATGAACAAGAATTTCTAAAACTAGAAACTAATCACAGGGAAAGGTGTAGGAGCACAAGACAACACTCAATCCACGAAGACGTTAAAGAAAATTTAAGAAAACCAGAAGTAGATCTAAGAATTTAGTCATTTTTGTTTTTACCTTTAGGGTAGTTCTAAAAACTGAAATTGAAGAAGAATTTCTCAATGATTAGGCTCTAGATACCACATGATGTATGTCTAAGCTCATTAGACATTGATTTTCCCAATCTACCTTGCAATGAAACTCACTCTTCAAGAACTTGAGCTCTCACTCAAGATGTGAAGAAAAAATTGAAAATAATAGGAATACCCACAATAAACAAGAAGGGGGTGAATTGGTTTAAACTTGATCTTTTAAAATTTATTTATAAAATCATAGTTAAAGGATCTTAATCACTTTTAAACCAAGAATGCTTTTACTCAATCAAATTACTCAGCTCAAGAAACCAATAGCTCAAAATAGAACTTGTTGAATAATGATAATAACACCAAGAACAAGTGAACAAGATGAATTTTAGAAATAGAGGTAAAGAAAATCAACACAAGCAATTTATACTGATTCACTTCTCAAGAGAAGCTACATCCAGTTTCTTATAATCAACACTAGATTAAAGTTCCACTATTATAAATTTTTGTTCTTACAAGCTTTACAACAAACTCTCTTTATCAACACTAGATAAAGAATAGAAATTTAAAACCCTATTAGACTTCTAATGATCAAGAACTAGAGAACACTACTCTGTTCTTTCCTAGAGAACACTACTTTAGCCCAAGCTTCAAGAACCCATTTACAATAGCATCAAATAATAGAAATTACAAAAACAAAATTACAATCAAAGATTATGGAGAGAAACGACCTGATGATCCAATGAATGTGAATGCATATGAATTACCAATCAAGGTTGAATAGCAGAAAACAGAGTTTCAGAACATGCTCTCCATTAAACCCTTGAAGTTTCTTGCCCAAAAATCATTCAATACCCATGAAGATTAAAGAGTTGGACAAGAAGTTAGTAAACCCAGAAAATCACTTTTAAACTCTTAGAAGGCTTGTGTATACTCAAAAAATACGAAGTCTTCAAGTTCAAAAAACAAGTCAAGCCTTCCTTCTATTTATAACAAAATTTTGTAACAACCTGTATCGATTACATGTGCCAAATAATCAATTAAAATGCATATGTAATCGATTAAACCAGTTTTAAACATGAACTGAATAATCGATTAATTTCCTATGTAATCGATTAAAACAGTGAAATTAAATTTTTCCAAAAACATTACTCAATTAAATCTTTTTTTTTTCAATTTGTGAGTAGCTTTAATGTTTTAATGAAAAACATTTAAGCATGTTAATGAGTATGTGCATGCAATGCAAGGATCAAAAGATTGGCTTCTCCTACACTTCATTTGAATTACAATCTTCAAGGCATGTGAAAACCTCAAAACATTCTTCTAAGTCATATGTTTCATTCTTCATGTTGCTCCCCCTATATCCAACAATCTCCCCCTTTTTGGCTTTGAACATGCCAAATCTTTGATTGACCATGTGTTTGATTTTGAAGTGCTTTGAGGGATGAAAATAGAAGACTTTGAACTTTGTAAACCTGAAAACAAATCAGCCTCTTTGCCAACAACAAGTGTTAAGAGATATGCTTGCATAAACATTAATCATTAACTTGCATTAGTTGCTTCCTTAGACTTAATTTGCTCAATTTGCTCCCCCTTAGATAATTTATTAGTTTTTCATTTGTGCAAAACTCAGCAAAAAAACAGAGCACAACAAAGTATGATATCAATCAATATTTCTCCCCCTATTTGGCTTATCAAAGACAAAAACTAGCACAACAAATAATGAGAAGGAGAAAAATAAAGACTTCATTAATCAATAAGGGAGGTACAGTACATTAATCAGAAAAACAGAAAAGAAAGCAGATGAAAAACAAGAGGAAATACAACAAACTTTAAAGAAATTATAAAGAAAACATAGACATCCTAAAAGGATTCATAACCATCATAGATAAGCTTAGACTCTATGTTTTCTAGCCTAGATTTTATCTCCTCTTAGACTAAATTTGTCTCAGCCATGTGCTCATGATGTAGGGACAGTAAGCCATCCATCTTTTGAATCATAAGAGATTCAAATGGACTGTAAGATGGTTGAGCAGGGCCTTCTTCTTCAGCCTCTTCATCAGCTTCTTCTTCATTTCCAACAGCAGCAGCGATTTGTTGGCCAGCCATTTTCCATCCTTGAGGGGTTTTGACCATCCCTAGCTTTGTGAGATGTTTCTCTTTAATGAGGCTGTTGCTTGAGTTTGTGTTGTCAACAACCTCATTAGAGACATCTATATTAAAATAATCAATAAACCTGGAAACAAGAACAACATATGGAAAAGGGTAATTCATTAACCTCTTGGACTTAAGCATTATTTCCTCAAGAATAAGAATCCAATTCATCTTAATTGAATTTTTAAGACCGTACACAAGTTGCAGGTCATCATCAGTGGCTTGGGCATGATTGGTGGCTCTTGGGGTAAGGATGTAGGTGATTATGTAGTGGATAAGTCTGTCTTCATGGGTCATTGGGCCAATGCTTAGCCTAAGCTTCAGCCTCATTTGGGGATCAAGAAGCATCCCCCTATAGGTTTCAACCTTATTATATCCCCCAGCCTCTTCTTCAAATTTCCTTTCCCCTTCAAAGGAAATTCCAACAACTGCTTCCAATGGCTACTCCATTCACTTGGGACAGAAGGGTCCCATCTATAGAACCCTTAGCACAAGTGTAGAACATCTTTACTAATTCAGGGTAAAAGGTACCCTTCATCTCAAAAAACTTTCTCAATCCTTGAGTTTCAAGAAAAGCAGGGAATTGAAAACCTTACCTAATGAACCAATCAAGTTCAAGGTGTTTGGGAGGACTGACAAATTTGGTGGCATTGAACTGAAGATAAGTCATTTTGTCCCTCTCAGCAGGAAACCAATGATCTAACCTATTACCAGCAGGGTTAGAGGTTTCACCAGCCTTTCTTTTGGAGGTTTTGACTCTCTTAGATGTTGACATGGATAAAGGTTGATGAGAGACTATCTGGGCAGAGTTTCTAAACTTAGAGGGAAGAAGATGAGAATGGTGTGATTTCTTCCTTCAACCAAGGCTGTATTTATAAAAGATTTTGGGCTCCAAAGTTTCAAAATTTGAAATGAGGAACAATTATTACGAATTAACCCACTAACATTAAAGCACAGAAGACTCAAATTTGAATTAGGTGGTAGTTGGGCAGTTACAATTTCCAAGAAAATCTGGCAGATTCTGCGGTAACTCCATGAATAATTGATTATATGCTAATGTAATCGATTAATTCGTCATGTAATCGATTATTTCAGTGAAATCCAGTTATTGAAGATGAAGTGTAATCGATTGTTTCTTTTATGTAATCGATTATTATAGTGAGATTTGAAATATAAAATAAGTTTGAAGCTTGTGTAATCGATTAATTCGATTCGTAATCGATTATTCCAGAAGGATTTGAATTTTTGAAACAGTTTCTCAAACAATTTAATCAATTACCATTCACTGTAATCGATTATTCCAGTGAATTTAAATTTTGTAAAAGAATTTTTATACTGTGTAATCGATTAATCCGTCGCTTAATCAATTATTACAGATAAATTCATTTTCTGGAATTATTTTTCTATGAAGAATAATCGATTATTTTGCTTGTGTAATGTATTACATATGCAAAAATTTTATTCTAAGCCATGTTTCAAGTTCATTTAATCGATTAATTTATGCTCTAATCGATTATTACAGTGAAAATATCAGAATGAACAGTTTTTATGCAGCACAACTTGGAATTTGGAGCCACATGTGATGATTGAACAAGTATAAAGCTATTTCACATAGATAAGCACATAACAATCATGCTAATAAAGATTTGACTCATCCAAGATACCTAGCATGTTTCTAAGAGTATAGAATCTATCTCTAGCCAAAGGTTTAGTGAATATATCAGTCAATTGATTGTTAGTATCAATGAAGTCAATTTTGATATTACCTTTTTGGATGTGATATCTAAGGAAATGATGTCTTATCTCAATGTGTTTGGTCCTTGAGTGCATTATTGGATACTTGGAAATGTTCATAGCACTTGTGTTGTCACATAGCAGAGGTATTTCTTTTAATTCTACACTAAAATCTTGTAATTGTTGCTTTAGCCATAGGCTTTGAGCACAACAACTTCCAGCAGAGATATATTCAGCTTCAGTTGTTGATAAAGCAACACAAGATTGTTTCTTGCAATGCCATGAGATCAATGAACTTCTTAGTAGATGACAAGTTCCACTAGCGCTTTTTCTATCCAACTTGCATCCTACAAAGTTAGAATCAGAATAACCAACTATATTAATTGATGCACCTTTAGGATACCAAAGACCAACTTTTGGTGTTGACTTGAGATATTTGAGGATTCTTTTGACTGCAATGAGGTGTGATTCTTTAGGATTTGCTTGATATCTTACACACAAGCATACACTCAGCATAATATTTGGTCTACTAGTTGTTAAATACAATAAGGATCCAATCATTCCTCTAAATTTTGACTCATCAACCTTTTTTCCTTTTTCATCTGAATCAAGATAGCTTGATGTTGCCATTGGAGTTGCAGCATCTTTGCTTTTCTCCATTTCAAACTTTTTGATCACTTCAAGGCAATACTTGGCTTGTTTTAGAAATGTTCCATTCTTCATGTGCTTCACATGAAGTCCAAGAAAGAATGTTAATTCTCCCATCATTGATATTTCAAACTCATTTTGCATAGAGATAGAAAATTCTTTGCACAACAATTGATTAGTTGGACCAAAGATTATATCATCAACATATACTTGAACCAATAAGATATCATTCTTTTGTCTTTTGATGAACAAGGTTTTATCAACATGTCCTCTTATGAAAGATAGTTCAAGCAGAAATTTACTTAATCTTTCATACCAAGATCTTGGAGCTTGTTTTTAACCATAAAGAGCCTTTTTAAGTTTAAAAACATGGTTTGGATATTTGAAATCAACAAAACCAGGAGGTTGCTCCATATATATATCCTCCTCCTCAATATATCCATTTAAGAAAGCACTTTTAACATCCATTTGAAAAAGTTTAAAATTCATTAAACATGCATATGCAAGCAATAACCTAATGGCTTCCAATCTTGCAACTGGAGCATAGGTTTCCTCATAGTCAATGCCTTCTTCTTGGTTGTAACCTTTTGCAACCAATCTAGATTTGTTTCTGACTATGATTCCACTCTCATCAAGTTTGTTTCTAAAAACCCATTTAGTGCCAATAGGTTTGAGAGAAGAAGATCTAGGAACAAGTTCCCAAACTTCATTTCTCTTAAACTGTTTCAATTCATCATGCATCCAATGTTCATCAATTAAGGCTTGATCAATATTCTTATGTTCTATTTGTGAAACAAAAGCCATATTACAATAGAGATTTCTTAATAAAGATCTAGTAGATACTCCCTTTGAGACTTCACCAATGATATTGTCAAGGGAGAGATCTCTTGTAGTTCTCCAATCTTTTGGCTCTTGGACTGGTGTTGATTGTTTTGCTTTAGACTTGGTTCTTCTTTTTCTTTATCCATTGAATCATTAAGCTGGATGAACTCCTCCAAAGGACCTGCATCTACATCACATTTCTTTTCCTCCTTGGAGGGATTAGATTCATCACAAATAACATGTACGGATTCTTCCATGCAAAAGGTTCTTTTATTGAAAAATTTGTATGCTTTACTATGTAATGAATATCCAAGGAAAATGTCTTCATCAACTTTAGCATCAAATTTTCCAAGTGATTATTTACCATTATTTAAAACAAAACACTTGCAGCCAAATGCTCTCAAATAAGAAATGTTTGGTTTTCTACCTTTGTATAGTTCATAAGGAGTTTTCTTCAAAATAGGCCTTTTTATTAATCTATTCAAGCTGTAGCAAACTATACTTACTGCATCAGCCCAAAAATATTCAGGCATATTCGTCTCATTAAGAAGAATTCTTGCACCTTCTTCAAGGGATCTATTTTTCCTCTCCACAACACCATTTTGTTGAGGTGTTATTGGAGCTGAAAAATTGTGGTTAATTCCATTTTCTTCACAGAAATTTTCAAAATGCTCATTTTGTAATTCCCCACCATGATCACTTCTTATTGAGATAATTTTGCTTCCCTTTTCATTTTGAGCAAGTTTGGCCAATTTTTTAAAAGCATTGAAAGCTCACTCTTGGATTTCAAAAACAAAGTCCATGTGAATCTAGAGTAATCATCTACAATGACAAGCCCATAGTAATTACCTCCTAAACTCAGTTCTAAAAGGATCAAATAGATCTATGTGAAGTAATTCAAGGGGTCTTGAAGTAGAAACAACATTTTTACTTTAAAAAGGATTTTTTGTTTGTTTCCCCTTTTGACAAGCATCACATAATTTGTCCTTTTCAAACTTGAGTTTGGGTAAGCCAATGACTAAATCCTTTTTAATTAGCTTGTTCACATGTTGCATGTTAATGTGACTTGCCCTTCTATGTCATAGCCAAGATTCATCAATTTTACTTATTAAGCAAGAAGTGTTGTGAAAGAATGCATGATCTATGGAGAGTAAATAGATATTACCTTTTCTTTTACCTATATGAATCACCTCACCATTTTGCCCGTCACATATCATGCAACAATTGTCATTGAATGACACTTTGAACCCTTTATCACAAAGTTGGCTTATACTTAAGAGATTGTGCTTTAAACCTTCCACATAAAGAACACTTCTGATTTTGGTTTTGAAGTTGTCTCCTATATTGCCTTCTCCAATGATCTTCCCTTTGTTGTTGTCTCCATAGGTGACAAATCCACCATCTTCAAGAGTCAAATTTGTGAGCATTGATATGTCACCAGTCATATGTCTAGAGCATCCACTATCAAGATACCATAATGAAGATCTTGCTCTTAGACATACCTGCAAAATCCAAATCAATTTACAGAGGAAGGTACCCAATTGAGATTGGGTCCATAAGGGTTAGCTACTTTCTTCTTCTTTTGCACCCAAATATAATCTCCATTAGGCACATAGAATCTCCTAGCATAGCATTTATAAGATGCATGTCCTTTCATCATACAATAGTTGCATGTTACAGATTTTGATGAATTCCTCAAGTAAGCATTTTGATTGATATTTGAGTTATTGAAATTCTTTTGATTTTTCTGTTTTGGTGGTACAAATATAGTTTTTCCAAAAGACTTTGAGCCTTGTTTGTAACCCCAACCAGAAGTATCTCCAGCATATTTCTGCACACTCAATATTTCAGCCAAGTTGCATTTACCTTTGTAAAGCTTTCTCAAAAGATCAATCAAATCACTATTCTTGGATAAGAGTAACATGTATTTTTCTCCTTGACTTCTTTTGTAATTTTCAAAATCCTTTTGCACCATATTATATTTGTCAACATTAAATGAAGAAGAAGCACATACACATTCATTCATTTTGTAACTTGAAACAAGTTTTTCATTTTCTCCTTTCAAGTTGCAAATTTCAGTTTGCAATTCTGTAATTTTTGCAACATGCCATTCTAAGATTTCCTTTTAGCTTATTATTGGATTTTGCAAGCTTTTGGGCTTCTTCATGCATTTCTTGAAAAGCATCAATAACTTGATCAAATTCAGAACTTACCTCAGTTCCAACAATTGAGAGATCATCATCTTCATTAATTGTGGAAGTGAGACACATATTTGCTTCTTCATTTTCAATTGATGATTCAGAAGTTGTTGACTCATTATCTTCCCAGGCTATATAGGCTTTCTTAGACTTTCCTTCTTTCTTCATCTTATTTTCACCTTGTTGCTTTTTCAAAAAGATGAAGCATTCAGATTTGATGTTGTTAGAATTGAAGAAGCTGAGGCAAAGGATTCAAGATGATTGAAGCAAATGAGTTTTGATGTTTTACATGCCCAATCAATTTGATGGCATATATAATTTTTGTTTAAGCTTGGTTCATTAGATAAAGCTTTATAATTCTCATTAGCTTTTGATAATACATGCATTCATTCATTCATTTGAATAGAATTAATCATGTGGTAATAATCAAAGTCATAGAAATTCATTAAGGCAATTAGGAATTGTATAAAACATTTTCTCACTGTTTTAATCGATTACATTGGTGAAATAATCGATTACATGTGTATGTTTTTTGGAAAATGCCTTATGAACATTTTTAATCGATTACCATTGGTTCATAATCAATTAAATAAGCTTTACACAGAATTAGAAACTTTCTGTGATAATCGATTATCTTGAGAAATAATCGATTACATAAGCTTCTGCATAATTTTACACAGCATGTTCATCTGGTTTAATCAATTATCAGATGATTGTAATCGATTAAATATGCATTGTTATGTTTTAGGCATGGTCTGTGTTAATCGATTAAATAGGAACTTAATCGATTACATCTGTGCATTGAAAAACTAAGTTCATCTGGATTAATCGATTACAAGATGACTTGATCGATTATTTTGTTCGTGACAAATTTCCAAATTTCTGTTGAACACTTTAATCGATTATTTGATTAAAATAATCGATTACAATAGTTAAAATAATCGGTTACAGTTAGTTAAAACATTTTTTTTAATAAATAGAACAGCTGGGTCTGTGTTAGACTAAGTGAGACGAATTCGAGTGGATCCCAGGTGAGTTCTTAATAATTCTAATCTTTTTTTTCATATAAACGACTACTTTTTCCGATGTTTCAAAAAACTCCATTTCAGAAAAATAGAGATACTTGTGCAAGCCTTGTGATAGACACATTCTAAAGCTCTCAAGAGTACCCAAGGCTGAGATTAGTGAGATAATCAGATATGATGAGTATCATGGAGAGTTACTTGTGTTTTTAGTGTTGTTTCTCTGAGATTGAAGAATTGTTCATGCTAGTGCTTAAAGAAAGCCATCAAGAAATAGTTATATTCATCTGTTGCATATAATCTCAGGTTGATTGCATCATTCATATCATTGTAAATTGCTGAGGATTATAAGGTGATATCTTTCTTGAACATAAAGCTTGATTTTGGTTGATATTTGTTTTGTAATTGTGTTGTATTTCCATATAACATTTGTATTCTTTAAAGCTTTTTCTAGAAAGGATTTCTAGAGGGAAGAATATAGAGGGGATCTCTGGTTCTTGATCTTTTGAAAAGTCTATAGGGAGTAGATTTTGAATTTTACCTAGGGAGGGTAAGAGAAATCATTTGTAAGCTTGTAAAGAACAAATATTTGTTATAGTGGAACTCTAACCAAGATTTGGTTGGAAGAAAACTGGATGTAGCCTCCAGGGTTGAGAAGTGAACTAGTATAAATCTTACGTGTTTTAAGATTTCAGTTTATATTTCATTAAATTCTTGAAGTATAGAATTTGTTCATCATACAAACTTGGTTATAGCACACGAGTGATTTGATAGGTGAAGTAAATTGTTTTCTAAATTGGTTTTGAATAGATACGATCCTTTTGAAGTCTTCCACTGTTATAAATTTTGAAAGGAAATTTTAAAACTCTGAGGTAAAACCAATTCACCCCCCTTCTTGGTTTATTTGCATAAGTGTTCATTGTATTTTCAGATGTGGCCAGGTTTTCCACATTCAAAGCAAGTGAAGTTGTTGTCACTCCTTTTGTTGTTGTTGTTGTTGTTGTTGTTGTTATTCTTTGTGAACTTTTTGTTCTTGTTTCTTCTCAAGAACTTGCTGAATTTTTTAACAATTAAATTCATGTTGTCCTCTTCATCTTCTTCACTTGAGTTTTCCACTTTTTCAACCTTTGAGGATGCAGCTTTCAAAGCTATGCTTTTGTGTTTCTTCTCTGCATCTTCTACATTGGTTAGTTGTGACATTTCGAGTTCATACACAAGAAGCTTACCAAATAGTGCAGCCATAGACATTTTGGATAGATCTTTTGATTCTTTAATTGCTGTCACCTTTGGTTGCCATGGTCTTGTGAGACACTTCAAGATTTTGATGTTTAACTCTTCAGCATCAAAGATCTTTCCAAGACCAAGAAGATGATTAACTATATGAGTGAATCTTGTTTGAAGCTGAGATATGCTTTTATTGGTGTTCATCTTGAACATTTCATACTCATGGATTAAGGCATGTTTTCTTGATCTTCTTACTTCATATGTACCTTCATGAGTTATCTCCAGCATTTCCCACATCTTCTTTGCACTTAGGCACCTTACAGTTCTAAAGAATTCATCAGAGGAAAGTGCAGAAGTAATCATATTCTTAGCTTTAAAATCATATTGGACAACTCTCTTTTCAGCATCTATCATTTCATCCCATTCTTTGGGAATCATATCATTACCAACATTTTTTATAGGAATCACGGGACCTTTCTCTATAGCATTCCAAGTACCTGGGTCATTTGATTGAATAAAGATTTTCATTCTATTTTTCCAAAAACTGAAGTGCTCCCCTTCAAACATCAGAGGACGATTGAGGGAGGCACCTTCCTTGAAGGTAATTTGTGTGGTATTCATTTTCTTTTTACAGAAAGATAGTGATCTTGAATAACACTCAAGAACCGGCTCTGATACCAATTGAAAATAATAGGAATACCCACAATAACCAAGAAGGGGGTGAATTGGTTTAAACTTGATCTTTTAAAATTTATTTATAAAATCATAGTTAAAGGATCTTAATCACTTTTAAACCAAGAATGTTTTTACTCAATCAAATTACTCAGCTCAAGAAACCAATAGCTCAAAATAGAACTTGTTGAATAATCATAATAACACCAAGAACAAGTGAACAAGATGAGTTGTAGAAATAGAGGTAAAGAAAATCAACACAAGCAATTTATACTGGTTCACTTCTCAAGAGAAGCTACATCCAGTTTCTTAAAATCAACACTAGATTAAAGCTCCTCTATTATAAATTTCAGTTCTTACAAGCTTTACAACAAACTCTCTTTATTAGCACTAGATAAAGAATAGATATCTAAAACCCTATTAGACTTCTAATGATCAAGAACCAGAGAACACTACTTTGTTCTTTCCTAGAGAACACTACTTTAGCCCAAGCTTCAAGAACCCATTTACAATAGCATCAAATCACAAAAATTACAAAAACGAAATTACAATGAAAGATTATGGAAGAAACAACCTAATGATCCAATGAATGTGAATGCATATGAATTACCAATCAAGGTTGAATAGCAGAAAACACAGAGTTTCAGAACATGCTCTCCATTAAACTCTTGAAGTTTCTTGCCCAAAAATCATTCAATACCTATGAAGATTAAAGAGTTGGACAAGAAGTTAGTAAACCTAGAAAATCACTTTTAAACTCTTAGAAGGCTTGTGTATACTCAAAAAATACGAAGTGTTCAAGTTTAAAAAAAAAAGTCAAGCCTTGTATCTATTTATAACAGAATTTTGTAACAACCTGTAATCGATTACACGTGCCAAATAATCAATTAAAATGCATATGTAATCGATTAAATTGTCACTTAATCGATTAAAGTGTTCAAGGCACATTCTGGGTTTCAACAACGAACAAAATAATCGATTAGTCCGAGTTGTAATCAATTAAATCAGAAAAATGTTGTTTCAGAAAACAGCTTGTGTAATAGATTACAAATATCAGTAATCGATTAAAGCAGCAAAGCAAGCATTTTTCAAAATATCCTATGTAATCGATTACGAGTAATGGTAATCGATTATCACAGCAAGGAACAAAACCCATTTTACACTATGTAATCGATTACAAGAAATGAGTAATCGATTAAAGTGTTCACCAAAGCTTTCCAGTTTCAAATACGAACCAAATAATCGATTAATACGTTGTGTAATCAATTATAATGTTCATTAAAGCTTTTCCAGTTTTAAACATGAACTGAATAATCGATTAATCTGCTATGTAATCGATTAAAATAGTGAAATTACATTTTTCCAAAAACATTACTCAATTAAATCTTTTTTTCAATTTGTGAGTAGCTTTGATGTTTTAATGAAAAACATTTAAGCATGTTAATGAGTATGTGCATGCAAAATGCAAGGATCAAAAGATTGGCTTCTCCTACACTTCATTTGAATTACAATCTTCAAGGCATGTGAAAACCTTAAAACTTTCTCCTAAGTCATGGGCTTCATTCTTCATGTTGCTTCCCCTATATCCAACAAAAATGGCGTGAAGTAGCTCCAAGGAATTCAACAATGGAAGATGGACTAACAAGGAATGAAGATGGATGACGCCATGGAGAAGCTCTCCAATGAGTCTAGGAAGAATCACCATAATAGCATTGAGAAGTCATTGATAAGATCCAAGAAGTTCTTGCACAAGAACAAGAGAGAAACTCTTACAGGAAAGTTTAGCTTTCTTATTCATTTAGCCAAAAGTCTGTACAATATGTTTGGGCTAGCCTTATATAGCCACAAAAATGTAAGCTAAATGCAAGTGAAATGGAAAATGAAATAAAGCTTGAGGTGCAAGCTATGGAAGATTGAGGTGCAAGCTAATGAAGCTTGTGGTGCAAGCTAATAAAGCTTGAGGTGCAAGCTTCTCATATGATGACTCACCACTTGCCAATGTCAGCCATGTGCATTTTACAAGCTTACATAGGTGCTAAAAAAATTACATACAAGTGCACCTACACTTATTTACATAATTGTCTCTAAAGGCCTTTTTATTTCCACTAAAAGCCTATTTATTGCCACTACTATTGCCACTAAAAGGTGATGAAATTAAATTCAACTTGAGAGTACAAAATCCAATCCGTGTTCTTCTTAAGTTGGTGTGCTTCTTCATACTTGTCTAAAAGGTGCAAGTTAGCTTTGATGTACTCTTGAAGGGATTGAGTTCTAGCTCTTGTCATGGGTCCTCTAAAGCTAACCAAAGAAAGTTATTCAATTCTTGGCCTTGAGCTTGCGATGGACCTCCATCACCTTCTCATGAGTTCCAATACCTCTTTCTCCTTAGGCACTTCATTCATCACATTCTTATGCAAATTCATACTAGTTTCCATAGACATGTCACCCTCTCGTACATGTTGAAGAAGTTTATCTACAAAGGACATAAAGGATCTCTTCATATAAACCTTTGTACCTTCCTTAATCTTCTTTGTACTTCTATATGAAGAAGATCCTCCTATTGACTTGTTGCCTCTGAAACTCTTATTTTGGAAACCCTAGCAGAGCTCACCAGCACATGACATATATTATTGAGAATGAAAAGAGAAACAATAACAAGTAATTATCACAACTTGTTTAGAATTCAACAACAATTAATGAAAGAAATGAATGGAAAAATATAACACAAAGGATAACAAAGTTCAGCAACGTGCTTATTCTATAATCACCAAGAGAATAATGATGTATTGCACCGGTTGTATGCTGATCGGCTCAAGACTTCCATCATATAGCCCCTTATCTACCGATTTTTGTCCATCCCATAGGTCTCACATTCATCCTTTAATGGTCGATTTTTGGACAACCCACCCCCACACCAGTAATGATCACCTTTATAACCCCCATAGCATGGCAATAATTACCTAGGGAAAATCGTGACAAGATATCCATAATAGTGATTTATGAGGAATTAAGGGTGAAAGTAACCGTTGCTAGGTTAAGAAATGAGGCTGGGTATATAAGAACCCTAAGCTTGATCTAAGAAGGCATATTACATTTATCTCAGTTGAATGCTCTTGGGCTAGGTCTTGTAAACCCTAGGTGAGACTTTGTTACAGGAACAGAGGGATAAATGAAATCTAAACAAAAGGAGAAAAAAGTAGAAAAGTAAAAAAAAAATCAACAATTGATATAGAAAACCAATAAATCTAACAGACAAAATTTCTTTCCTATAGTTAGGACTCCCACGTTTCCCAATTTAATCATCGACAAGTATCAAAATATGAAGACTAATCTATATTGTTGATCTTTCACAATAATTTTATTCAGTTCCTTGGCAATAATTAGTTATTAGTTGTTTTACACTTAAAAGGATGGATTACTTGAAAGTTGTTTACAACTAGGGTGTAAACGAAAGTCAAACCTTAGAAATTTAGGCTTGATTTGTAAAAAAAAAAATAAGTGAAACAACTAAAATTTATATTAATCTAACTAAAGCTTAGGTTTGACTTATTATAAAAAAAAAAACTAAAAAATGAGTTTTACTTGTTTAACACATGTATCATTTATCATTTTTTTATTTTGTGAAAATTTACCTTAAACTTTCTTTTAAATCTATCAATTTTTGTATTTTAAAAAAAATTGAATACTCTATAATAATCTATAAGGATAATTATGTTATGTCCCTAATTATTTTTTTTCCAAAATTAACTTTTAATCCCTAAACAATTGTTTTCCATTTGTGACCCCTATACCTTTTCTTTATCACCATTTTAGTCTTTTCTATTAAATAATAGTGTTAATTAATGATGTAACAATCACTTTGACAACCTAATAACTTGTCATGTCATCAAAACATTAATTTGACACAACAGTCACAAGTAATTTATTTTTGTGAACTATATATATATATATATATATATATTTAATTTCTAATTTGTTCAGTCCAATTGATAACATCTAATTAGTGTTGACCAGTAAACCAAATTTAAAATACAGTTTTATAAAAAGAAGTCGTGTATCAAACTCCTTAATAATAATGTGAAAAATCACTAAATTGTAATATTATCAGTTAACATTATTAGTTGACAACAAAAATTAATTAAAACTATCAACACAGAGAAACCCAAATGTACTTCTTGTCTATGCATATCCATATCTAATCTTACCGTTGAATTCCAGCCCTTCCATTGAACAAAACATGGAGCACTCAGATACACCTCACATAATAGCTATACCCTTTCCATCAAAAGGACACATCAAACCCATGTTTAATTTAGCCAAACTTCTTTCCCATAGAGGCCACAAAATAAACTTCATGAAAACACATCACAACCACAATCGCCTCCTCCAATTCACAAATTTACCCTCATTCCACACTCAATTCCCCGATTTCCACTTTGCATCCATAACTGATGGCATACCCTCTGACCATCCACAAAAAAGTGCCCTAATAAACTACCTTCCAATGCTTATCACTCCTAGCGCTAGGTCCTTAGTTGCCAAAGAGTTCTGAGAATTATTCTCAAGACTTCTCGAGGAAAATGGTGATCAGTGGCAGCAACCATCCTGCATCATAGCTGATGGATTCATGTCAATGATTGTCATGGAAGTTGCACAAGAGTTTATGATTCCAGTGATTGATTTTTGAACCTACAGTGCCACTTGCACTTAGGTCACAATCCTCATGAGTAAACCTGCTCAGAAAGGAGCACAACTGCTTCGAAGTAATCAAGGTGAGTAAGGAAGTTTAATTTAAAGCTTAAATATGTTGAAGGTTCCTCTTCATAAATAATGAAATTTTGTTTTCAGTTATTAATAACTTTTTGTTATTTTAATAAGTCCTAAATATATTAAAATTTTTCTTTTGAATCTCTATCATCATTGTGTGTCATTTTACAAATTAATCTTCCAAATATCATTAAAAGTTGTTATGGTACCATGTCATTAAATAACTAACAAAAAAGACTTAAAACAACAAAAAAAATATCAAAAAATCTTAAATATATTTAAGCCTTAATTTAATCATCAATTATAAACATAGAAACAGACTAATAAAATTACATGAATTCAAACACAAAAGTTACACACGAATGGTAAAAATAAAAAAACTAAAATGATGTGAAGTTTTAAAAAGGTCATGAAACTCTTTTAGTCACAATTTTAAATCTTGGTCCATGTATAGTATACAGTCTCTGATTATTATTTAGTCTGAGATATTACGTTCTAATTAATGAAAATTAGAATGCTAGAACAATACTCTTATCAAGTTTTGACAATTTTACAATTGACTTAAGATGCAGAAAATTTGAAAAGTGCATCCACAAACATTCCAGGATTAGAGAATTTATTGAGAAACTGTGACCTTCCATCCTATTTCACAATATTATTGACAAATGAAAGCCTCAATATTATGGGCGTAGGACTGCAGATAGTTCAAAGTGAAGGAGGAACTTGGAGTCTTCAAGGACACATTACACTCCTATGGCTATAGGTGACAAAATTCATGAAGACAAGGATGGTAAGAGTGTAGATGTTACTATGTATAGAGGTATGATAGCCTCTTTATTGTACTTGATTGCAAGTAGGCCTGATATAGTTTTTAGTGTAGGATTATGTGCTAGATTTCAAAGTAATCCAAAAGAATCCCAACTAAAAGCTTAAAAAAGATCCTAAGATATTTAAAAGAGACAAGTGATTTGAGCTTATGGTATCCTAGAGGAGCTAACTTTGATTTGTTTGCTTTTAGTAATGCTGACTTTGCATGTGACTTAGTTGGTAGGAAAAGCACTTCTGGGATGGCGCAATTTCTCAGTTCATGTTTAGTGTCATTGGAATCTAAAAAGCAGAACTCAATGGCTTTATCCACAATTGAAGTAGAGTATGTAGTAGCAGCTTTGTGTTGCACACAACTATTGGGGGACAGGCAACAAATTTTTGACTTTGACATTAATATACGTTGTATGCCTATTTTCTATGATAATACTAGTGCCATTTGCAATTCTAAAGATCCTATGATGCATTCTATGACCAAGCATATTCATATCAGACATCAATTTCTTAGAGATTGTGCAGAAACTAGTTTAATCGAACTTAAGTTCTGTGATACTGAACATCATGTTGCTGATATTTTCACTAAACCCCTAAGCCGTGAGAGATTTGAAAAATTAAGACTGGAGCTAGGGTTGATAAATCACAACTAATATGTTCAAATTTCTTTTCCCCAATGATTAACTAGTTTAGAAAAGAATGAACATTCATGATATTTGTTGGACTATCTTGTTTCTCTCACTCACCTATATCTGTTACATCGTTCACTTCATATACTTTCTTGTTTTAATAATTCTGAAGTACATGCCTTGATATTGTAGTGAATTTGCTATGTTGTGAGGAATAATGTGCATGTGTGTTTTCTCTGTGAGGTAGGTAATCTAGAACTTGTATGATTGAAGCTCAAGGCTCATTGTTTGAGATGTTTCATAAGTTTACTGAAAATGATATAGGCCATGTTTGGTCGTTTGAGCCTTTCTAGCTAACCATTTCAATATTTTATATCCCTAGTCACCCTATTTGAGTCTTAATTCTGATTATTATTGATAAATTACAATATGCAAACCTTTGTGTTTTTATTAAAAAATCCCTTTTAGGTGCGGGTATGCATAGTTTCTAAAGCAAGTGTCATGAGGTGTCTGGTTGAAAAAGAAAAAGAAAAAAGGGGAACGACAATGGAAAGAAAAAGAAAAGAAAAATCATCTTGATTCAAAAAAATAAAAATAAAAAAAGAGAAAAGAAAAAGGAAGTGGAAGCATTCATCTTGATTAAAAAAAAACATGTTAAAAGTATTAAAGTGGAGAGGAAAGTAGGAGACTATGCATATCAGTACTATAGTTATTTAAAAAAAGGGAGAAAAGAAAAAGGAAGTTGAAGTATTCATCTTGATTTTTAAAAAAAAAGGAGAAAAGAAAAAGGATGTTGAAGCAGTCATCTTGATTAAAAAAACATGTTGAAAGTATTAAAGTGGAGAGGAAAGTAGAAAACTATGCATATCAGTACTATACTTATTTGTTTCCTATCTCACCTTATTCTTTGTTTGTTTCTTATCCACCTTGTAAGCTACAAGCTTATAAAGACCTATTGATTTGGTGGCTTATGAAAAATTTTCACACTAAGAGTGGAGAGCAGTCATGATATACAAGCTTATGGAAAGTCTGAAGAATAAGAACATAGAGTGATCCTAAATATGAGTAAAAAGGTAATTTATTGCAATGTTAAGGCATGTGCTTTAGATTGTAAATTTCTTTGCATCCTTTCATCTTTATCACTTTCTTGTTCTTCATTGATAGCTCTATTCATGTTGCTCTTCCCATGTATCCCTATTCCTGCTAAGGTTCATAACCATTCTCTCTATCATGATTTTTTGTTTTAATCTTTTCGATGATGCCAAAAGGGGGAAAGAAGTTTGAATGTCATCTTATGGTAGATTGTTGTGAGTTGTTGATTCTAGTCATAGCTTGGCAAGGCTATGGAATAGTTGAAAATCATTAGTAGATAAAGTTGAATATCATTCATTCATAGTGCATTCATAGTATATTTGTTCATTCAATTAGTACATGGCATTAATTATTTGTCATCATCAAAAAGAGGGAAATTGTTGATATTTGTTGAACTCCTAATGTATAAAAAGATTTATAAAGTTTTGATGATAACAAACAATGAATGCGATATTATTAGATTTATTGCACTGATGATAATTATTTGATTATTTGATATTTTGAAGTTACTGATATTTTGGATTGATGAAGATCAACATAATTTGAGAAGATTATTTGAAGAATTCTGAAGATTGATATCATTCAAGATAACATGGAATTAAGAAGATTTGTTTTTATTTATTTTTATTAAATTTTATGTAAGGAGATTAGAAGATTGAATGCTTTAAGATTGTATTGCATAATATAATAGAATATCTTTAAGATTGCATTGCATAATAAGATAAAAATATTTTTTAAGATTGCATTCAAAAATAGGATAGAATATTTTTAAGATTGCATTGCATAATATAATGGAATATCTTTAAGATTGCATTGCATAATAAGATAAAAATATTTTTTAAGATTGCATTCAAAAATAGGATAGAATATTTTTAAGATTGCATTGCATAATATAATGGAATATCTTTAAGATTGCATTGCATAATATGATAGAATATCTTTAGGATTGCATTCAAAAATTGGTTAAAATCATATGCTTAAATTAGTATAAATAGAAACATATTCTTGTGTTTAGAGTATGCATTCCATTCTAGATAATATTAGAGTGTTAGAGAGTTTATGTTTGTATCATTGAGAGAATTGTTGTGAGATCATATAGAAACATTTGGCAAGTATGATTCTTCAACTCTCCATCAAGATTTTTAAAGGTACCTATTTGCATAAGGAATAGAAGCATAAAGGTAATCATTTTATTGTATTTTTCTTCTTGACTTTGGAAGAGGACACAACTAGGAAACTAGGATACAAGTTCTATCTCTGTTCTTGGTGAATTGAGACGTGCGACTTTCGGCTAGAAAACTAGGATTCCAATCTAGCTAGGAAACAAGGATACTAGTCTGTCTCTATTTTTGGTGAATTGAGACGAGAGCTTTTTGCTAGGAAACAAGAATACTAGCTGGGATAATTGTTGTGTAAGTGTAGACTAGGAAACTAGAATACTAGGAACTATCATACACCAAATTATCATAGTGGAGTTTTCCATTGAATTGATTATCCAATTTGGACGTGGTGGTTTTTTTACCCAAATTGTGTTTTTCACGTTAAAATTGATTATGTCTTCTTTATCTCTTATCTCCATATTATTGCTTTGAGTTTGATTTTAAATTATGAATTATTTTATAAAACTCCATCCATCCCTCTTGAGTTCATTTGGGACCAACAATAAGTGTTATTAATAAATTAAAAAATAATATCATAAAATAAAAATATTCAAGAAAATAGTTAATATATAAATAATATCATTAAATATTTAAAATTTCACCTAAGAAATAATATCATCAACATTATTTGGAAAATTAAACAATAAGAAAAGATAGAAAAAAAATGAAAAGATGAATAGAAAAACTTGTATTTAATTTATAAATTATAATTTTAATTATCACAATTGAAAAAGTGTTTTCCATGTTGGTTATGTAACTCATTTCATGACGGTTCGAAAATCATCTTTGAAGTCGCCGTCGTGAAAAGTCAACTCTTTCCACGACGATTTTCAAAACCGTCTTAGAATTTTGATTTCTACATTGGTTCTCCCCGAAACATCTTAGAATGCCTTTTTTGAAAATAAAAAAATTGAAGATTCTAAGACAATGTTTACTTTCTAAGACGGTGTCTAAAAAGTAAATGTTCTAAGACGATTTTTCTAAGAACTGTCTTAGAATCCTCAATTTTTTTAATTTTCTTTTTGTGTAGGATATCCTATATAGACTAAAAGCCTTTGCAACCAAGACCATAAGAGATGGTTTAAGCACATATAGAGAAATTGACCCAACAGAAAGTGGCAAAGGTCTGTAGAAAAATGAAGACAATGAACATTGAAGAAGCTTCACAACATCACAAGTTAATTAGGTCTTGTAGAGGTTACCTTTGCAAATGGCTTAAATTTGACTCCCAACAAACCCTTGGAGAATTGTATATAAAATAAAAAAGCAAACACATGCAATAAATTAGAGAAGAGATCACAAAAGAACTAAACAAATAATATTTTGATTCTCAAGATGACTACATAAATTCTTGTAGTTACATCACAAGTAGCAACCAAGAACTATTTCTCTGCTTGTAACTAAGTTGGCACTTAGAGTAGGAACTAATTGACAACATATGTCAAAGACTCTTCAAAACATGGTTTTAAAATAACCAACCACTTGCTCAGAAAGGATTTTGGTTCCACCAAGTCTTCCTCAATATTTGGTAGCTTCATTGGAGACAATAGGAATCTATTTTACAGATCACATAATATCAAGATACTTGTTATTCCTTTGTCTGTCAAGATGGGATTGCAAAGGCCATTTCTAGTCTTTTGTTTTGGTTTATCAACTTAATCCCTTAAACAGAATTGAGGGTTTCCTTTTCACATTAATTTCAGCCAATAAAATATTATGGCAAGTGAAGCTTTAAGCTTCTGGGTTGAATGATTCTAGTAGATATATAGTTTGCGTGTGATAATTTGATGATTTTTTTCATAAGTAAAAAATGCAACATCCGAAAATACTACTATCAACTCTAGTCAATAGTACTAGATCAGCTCATCTAATATGCACTTAGTTGCCATTGAACATTAAGAAAGCAACTATTTGTGAATCCAAACAAGCATCACAAAAAAGTTTTGCACAAATTATTCAAAGATATACCTCCTTTACAAGATCCCCGACTATTCCTCTAACAATTTCATATAGATTGTTTTCAGTAAATGATTCACTAATCCAAAAACTCATGTCCTTGTAACAAGGAGGATACTGCAAAGGCAAACACAAAAATTAGAATGTTCTCACAAGATTTTAGGAATGTGTCTACTCAAATAAAAATATAAATTCCTCAAGATTCAAGACTCAAAATCTAGAAGGACAGTCAGACATGCAGAGAACATAACTTACAAGCTTAGTCAAATTCCTTCTGGTGTGAGATTTACATAGAAGACAGGTATCATTTGACAAGAATAAAACTAAAATGCAAAAAATATATCTATACCTGTATATGCTACTTTAAAATAACTAACTATACAAATTATTTTGGTCTCAAGATGACTACATAAACTCTTGTAGTTACATCACATGTGGTAACCAAGAAAAAGAAGAGACAACATTAAATGATGCTTGTTGAACGTATCCATAAAATACCTGAGAGGTAAATCGCTCAATTTGACCAAAAGAGACAAATGTCAAATAGAACCATAGCTAACCTCTCCAACCCTAGGCCAAAAGCCCAAGCAACCTTATTAGGTTTTCCATTTCTCTTCAGAATCTCTTGCACTGTTACTCCACACTCCAAAACTTCCAACCATTTTCCCTACAATAAAAGATATATTAAACATTACTTAAATTTTATTACAAAACTATTGAGTGGGAAAAAATAGGGATGAAGAGAAATAAAACAAGCATAACTAATAATGACATAAGTAGTGGGGTGATATTTGTGACTTCTTCCCCTCCAAATTCTAGTCACACTCTCGATTACTCATAAAGAACTTCCTAATCAAAATAAATGCTAAACCTTAAGAAAAACACGTCAACCTGATTAGAAATCTACAAATTTTAATCACACGTATAAAATAGTCAAATATGGTGATGATAAACTATTAAATTTGAAAGGTCAAAATCAATTTGGGATGAATCTAGTGCACTTTAATGAATAATTTTTTTATATATAATGCGTAATCTTCTTTTCATATTATTTTTTAACCATACTAGTACATAACATTTGTTGTCACCATGCTATAGAGATAACTATGCATAGCATACCTTGAAATATATTTCAAGTTCAAACAATGGATTAGTAAATGGGAAATAAGTATCCACCCAGCGCATTTCCACAACACCTGAAACAGTAAAAGGGAAAATTTATAAGTACGTAATTTTGCAAATTATATTTGGCTTCAAAGGAATATCACAAGTTCATAACTAGACGCCTTGTGTATATAATTTCTTGTAGAAACAACTTTGGAATTTTAGCATCAAATGAGATTATAATCATAAAATATTTAATATTTCCACTTTTGGTTGATAGAGTTTTACTATACCTCAAGAATTTTGCAATTATAATTCCAATTACACAATAACTTGTAGTTTAAATATATTTTTCTTTTAACCTATAAAAATTTCTTGAAGTGTAAGGAGACTATTTAAAAAAAGAAAATCATTTACATAATGTTAGGTTAGAGGGAGATGGAGGAGGCTAAACTCCCTCCTTGCTCAATTTTGCCTCCCTTCAAACTTGGGAAATGTGGAAGGAAGGGAAACTTTTACGCTTATTAGACTAAATAAATATTAATCTAATAGCTTTCTTTATTTTACCATTCTAAGTATATAATAGTAAATTTTATCATTTCCCTCCCCTTCTTTGTATCAAATAGTGCATTAAGGAAGACTACATAAATTATACACATGTATTTTGTTGGAATGTTGGTTGTACACAATTTTCTTTTTATAATGTTGGGACAACTAAGTTGTAACATAAATTGCAGCCTAACACATCCAGGTTGTAATGATCTGCCTCGTCGCAACGGCATCACTAACTCTAGTCGTGTGAATTTTAAATTTTAATGAAAACTCTATTAATCTGATTACGAAAATGGTAGTAAGTTTTTCGCAATAATACAATCATCATACACACGCTACAAATACAATAATTGAATAATATACTAAATCAGTACTCATCATTCACATTTTTAGAACTTAATTTAGTTTTACATGTATTTACAACTCAAAATATACATGTCTACAAAAAAGATGAAGGGACTAACTACAAAAGAGTTAATTAACAAAACACAACTCTTTCCATAAAGAGTTCCAATGTCATCACGTCGGCTTGGCGTGTAACACCCCAAAATTTTGGAATCACAGTCAATTAGTGGGGTAAAATGTTAACTAGAGACAGTACAGAAGGATTTAAGGGAAATGACAAAAATACCCTTGACATTTTAGTAAGATATTTGAAGGAAGAAATTTTATAAATACTCTGGGATGTTTGAAAAATGATCAGAATACTATTAGGGTGACAATTACAGAGTTTCCCTGAACATTTTTTTGAAATGACGATTTTACCCCTAGGGTGAAGGGTAAAATTACCAAAATACCCTTTAGGTTAAACAAGGACTAGATGACCTTAGAAATTTGTGGGAACCTGAGGATGTGATAAAATACTCTTAGACAACAAATTATCAACATGGTTGGTGACAGAGAATCATAAACTGTGATTTTCAGGAATTTTGAAAAATATCTTGAAAAGAGCTCAATCTAGACAACCTCAGGTATCAGAAAAATTATAAGAAAAGTGTAAATATAATCTATGGAGTTTTCTCTTAATTATGGGATTAATAGACTAATTTAGTAATATGGATTAGTAATTTTACAAATTAAAAGTGAAACGGACCAATAAGAATTCAAATAAAGCTATTACATGAAATTAAGAAAAAAAAATTGGTTGATGTGGAATTCTAAATTAAGTCTTGACCATATGATGCAAAATCAATGGAGGAAAACATGTAGAAAAGTCAAGAATGGTCACATGGATGGATAAGGAGCCTAGCTATTTCATTGGTCCAAGTAGAAAGTAGCCATAAATGCTTTAAGACTTTTACAAAATGTAAAAGTTTAGTAACAAGCCAAGCACCACCGTAGGAATCAAAAATCAATTGAAAGACCCTACACCAAATTGAAATGGAACGTACAAAACAAGCCAA
>PYAF01006154.1:64824-77363 GCA_007407185.1 Glycine tomentella
TAACATAACATAGATATTAAAAATAAATAGATTATCGTAAATATTGGAGACAAAAAATAAGATTAAAAATACAAATAAACACATACTGAGAAAAAAAACTCTAACAAACTAAAATTAACATACGTCAATAGTTTAATATATAAAAAGAGAAACTACAGTAAAATATCAAATTTAACTCTTACTCAAATAAACAAAAAATGTGTAAAAATAGACAAATATTGAGAAAAAATAAATTAATAAACTAAAAATAACACATAGGAAAAAAAACCTTACATATAAACATTCATCAAACACAAAATAAATTATTTAATAAATTAATATATTCATCAATACATAATAAAATATATGATAATAATATATATAGTAATATAAAATTTAATTCTTTTAATTTGTTTTATATATTTTTTTATTTTATATAGTTAGTGTTAAAAATTCATGGCATTTTGATTTGAATAAATTTTAACGCAAAAACATATAATAACAAAATATAATATATTCTCATGTTATAAGAAAGGCCATATGTCCATAACAAACAAAAATTATGAAAGGGCAAGTAATAATGTTGGAATTGAGTTAAGTTGAGCCGAAGTCGATTTAGCTTGACTCGCTCTTTTAATAGTTACCTCAGCTCAAAGTTTGACTCAAGTCCTACATGAATCTTTTTTTTCCAGCTCGAACTCGACTTAGTTCAAACTCACTAACAATTCAATTTAATTTTTTAACTCGAATCATCACATGAACCAAGAGTCAAAATTTTAAATTCTATACATATCAATTTTTTTATTTATTAGTATATTTTGGATAAAAAGATTGTTTTATTTTTAAAAAAGGTATAATTGAACTTATTCTATTAACTTTATGAGGTCACAAGATACGAAAAAATAACATGATTACCATCAAAGTATCTATAAATAAAAACTACTCCACTATACATATATAAAATAATAGAAAACTCAAAAATAAGTTGATTCACGAATCAAATGAGTCAAATTATATGCGGTTCAAATTCAACTCATTTATTTAATGGGTTTAATTTTTATATCAAATTCAATTCATTTGATTCATGAACCAAATTAACGAGTTGATTATCAAATCAAATTTTTAATTATTTTTGAGTTAGTTGATTCATTGTCATCCTAAATAGGATTATCAAATGAGAGTAGCCGTTAGGAGAAAAATTGAGAATGAGAGTATAAAAGTGGGAGGCGAAAGAGTGCGGTACGAGGGAGAGGTAAAAAAAAAAAAGAGTATTTAAAAGGTTATTTTTGTCTTTTAATAGTTTATGCTTTGGACAACTTTTTGTCTAGTAATTTCTTGTGTAACATAAATTGTGTTTTTTGTTATCCATCTCTTTCCATTTGTCCTTTCCCTTGATCTCTAATTTAAATCAAACATGGAACACTTACAATTCTGGCGTCCAATTCCATATCTTTTAGCCAATCAAACCAACCTATAACAAATTAAAGCAAAAAAATCAAGTCAAACGACAAGGACAAGGACAAACAAAAGAAGCAATTCCAAATGTCTCATACAACCATTTAAATATAAAACGAGTCTCACCTAACTTAAACATATATACAAATATTATCAATTAAAAAAGATTTTAGAGCTAACTACTACATCATTGAGCAATATTTAAGAAGAAAAAAAACTTTCCAATTAAATTGCGGTCGACACTAAACTCTATTAATTCAATGTCCCGTGGTTGAAACTTGAAACAAGCGGATTGATAACAAATTGCAATCTCATTGCCAATTGTGTAACCAAAAAAATTAAATCTCTCTAATCAAAGATGGAGCACTCAAATGCACCTCACATATTGGTTTTACCTTTTCCAGCAGAAGGCCACATCAAACCCATGTTTAACCTAGCCAAAATTCTTTCCCTTAAAGGACACAAAATCACCTTTGTCAACACACATCACAACCACAATCGTCTCATCCAATTTACAGACTTACCCTCATTCCACATCCAATTCCCCGGTTTCCATTTTGCGTCCATCACCGACGGCGTGCCCGACAACCTTCCTCAGAACGAGTTCGAACACATGATCTCTCCGACCAGCAGGTCCGAGGTTGCCGGAGAGTTCCGAGGTTTGTTGTCGAGGCTTGTTGTCGAGAAACCTCGTCAGTGGGACCCACCTCCTTGTGTAATAATAGCTGATGGGTTGATGTCAACGGTTTCGATGGACGTTGCTAAAGAGTTCGGGGTTCCGCTGATCGCTTTTAGAACCTACAGTGCCACGGCCACGTGGGTCTCAATTCACGTGAGCAAAATTGTTCAAGAGGGAGTCATGGATATGCAAAATCCGGGTTAGTAAATGTGTTTGATAAGTTATAATTAAAGCCAAATTTGATAAATATACTTGAATATAACAACCGTTAATACAAATCATATTATTTGTATCTTTTAATTTAGTGATACAAATTTTAAATTCTAATTAATCTTTGAGTTTGAAATAAATTATTAGAAAGAAAATATTCAGTTGTGTATACTTATGGATCTCCAACAAAAATTAACCATTACTTTTCATGAAAAATATGATGTATCAATACTATGATTAAAAAAAACTTATACATGCTTGCTAGTTTAATGACAAAGCTGTTGGTTTTAATTTTTTGTGACAAGAAATTGTACTTTTTAACAAAATTTAATAGCATTTTGTTTGAATTCTTTTTTTATGTTTTTTATTAAAATTGAATTATTATTATTATGGTAATTTTTATAACAAAAAAATATGTTAAAAATAAACATAATCTATATATGGAAGTCAAACTATATGATTCTAATGGAAAAATAATACTAAAACATCGATATATGCAATTTCTTTTGATTTTTTTTCTTATACTTTTTGTTCTCTCTTTCAATATATATGTTCTTTTTATCATTTTTTTGTTAGTGTTTAGTATTTCACAATTATTTTAGTAAACATATTCAAATTTCTTTTAATTGCTTATTTTCAAAGTATTGACTGAGTACAATTTACTCTTAGTCATACTGAGTATTAACTTAATTATTTAATTTTCTGAATTATCTTTTATGACTATGAATATTAATTTGATTATGTTAGCTTAATTCCATGGAAGTTGTAATTTTTAATTTTTTTGGTCAAGAACTCACGTACACTTGTATAGTGAAACCGAAAGTTCAAGAAAAGTATAAATCTTGTAAGTTTCTTGGCAATTTTAATTTCTATTTGTTCTGTTCATGATGAACAGAAATGTCTAGTAAGGATGGCTGGATAATTGATATAGGATCAGACTCTCTCTTTCTGAAGATATTTATGGAAGTGAAATACTTCAGGCGATAAGATCACGATGCTAGAACAAGAACACCACAATTGACGTGGGGTGTGTGCACTGTGTAAAAGGAATAGAGAGAGTAAGAGTTGTGTGTACCTTGTTTTCTAAAAATATCCCTATTTATAATCACTGACCTGTGTGTTAGTTGGGGAATATCTCTCCATAATCTTGGCCGAGATCTTTGGTTTGTTGGAAAGATATATTCTTCAGTTACCATGCAGATATTATCTTTTATTTCTCTCGATTCTGCTAGGCAGTTACAGTCCATATTCAAAGTTGACCAATTCTTAATGAGTCTTAATACTGAGCCCAATCTATGAATCTGTAACAGTTTCCCCCAGCTAGATTGTTAAGGCTTATGGACAGTCGGGATGTATTAGTTTGGATTAGGTAACTTAGTTCTTCAATGCCTTGTCACGCTCGATTATCGGTAATCCTAGGCGGGGGTTGTAACACCCCGTGTGCACTCGGCGTATTAACATTATAATTATATCAGAATAGTGCAGCAAATATAAACATATATCAATAATGGAAGCTTAATCAAAACAACTATATATTATATACATATATGGTGAAACCTGTTTAATATACAAAGTACATGCTTTTCAAAACTGTACAAATATCTATCAAGTGTCAAAATACAGGCATAATCAACAAAATATGAGCCAACAAGCTCAATCCTCTATGCCTGGGGTTCTGATCAACCTCTATCCTATCTCAGGCCTCTTGCCTTGGGATCTATCGGCTACTCCTGCACTGTCACCTGCAACAAGAGCCCCAACAGAGGTGAGATAATGGTCTCAATAAACTCAGGGTTCTTGGAGGTTTCCCTCTCCCCTGGTTCACTCCCAACCATATAAACAAATTTACTAATATCAAATTTACCATTCTCATACCATCAGCCTTCACGGCTTCCCTAAAAATTAATAGCAAACAAATCACAATACTACCACATCCACATGCCTTACTAGCACGAAGAGAATGTCTATCACATGGATAGACCCTTTTTAATCTATCTAATGCCTGAGGGGGGTCATCTGACAGGTACCTTTTCTTAGGACTTATTGCCTTTGCCTAAGAAGTTCATCTGACAGGTATACTTCCTCAGAATCCCATTAGACTCTATCCAATGGCTAAGGAGGGTCATCTGACAGGTACTCTACCTTGGGACTTATTGCCTTTGCCCAAGGAAGTTCATCTGGCAGATACATTTCCTTAGAACCTCATTGGATATCTACTCCGTAGAAGAGGATCTGACACGTACCTTACCTCAGGGCTTATTGCCTTTTCCTGAGGAGTTCTCTGACAGGTACATTTCCACGGAACCTTCCTATTCTATTCTACTGGCCAGAGAATTCTCCTATAACCACATCATTATCCTATCAGTTCTCTTATACTCAATACAGATCATACACTACCTTAGTGTTCAATTAAGATCAATCATCATATACGTCTTATACCTCAACAAGACAATATTCAGATGCATGACATATCAAACCATTACCCTCTTTGGGTACAGTGAAACACAAGAAAGGAGAACAAACTCCAAGATCAATGAGCTTACCTGGTCTCAGCTCAATACCGGCTCTCCCGACCTTGTGGTGACTACCACCAGCAGTCTGAATCTCACGCCCTACATTAGGCATGAAATCAAATCATCAGTAACGGTTTTCAACCATTCATATGAAAGGAAAACACTCTTTCCTTTCTATATCATCCTCTCTGTCTTCTAACTTAATGTTTATCATAGCCCAGCTTCTACTAGGAAATTCATCGACCCTCAGTGGTCTACCTTAGTCTGACTAAGGCCTTAGAGTCTCTTTAAGACTCTGTACCAACCAATTCAAAGTTCCACTAATACCAAAAATCAATAGTTGTTCAACTTAGTCAAAACAGATATATCAACATGTTTTCACCGTTCATTTGGCCTTATGAGCAACTCTTGTAAAGGTACTTAAGTTCATATAGATCATAGTACCTCCCATTCACTCACTATTCTTACTACAACAACCAACTCAACTCAAGCCAAAACTTCATCACAAATCCAATTTCAAGGTTCCTTATTTCTCAGAACAACCTCCCGACTATACTTTTCTAAAGAACCTAAGCCTAATTCCAGCCCTATCACACATGGGTTACTATTCACCCCATTACCCATTACACAAATTAAACAGTGAAAGTTTGAGTTTCTTACCTCAAATCTGTCGAGAAAGGCTGGAGAATCCCTTCTCTCAGCTTTGGCGTCCTTGAACCACCTTCTTTCCTCTCCCAAAACTCAGCTCTCTGAAGAATCTCAGGAAATGGGTTTCTCTCAAGAGTTAGGCTGGAATTTAGCTCCTAAGTGGTTCTAGTCATGTTTATAGGTGATTAGGAGGTGTTTAGATGGGTTATGATGAAGGTATGGAGCTTCTATAGCTCAGCCATGACTGCTTGGCCAGAGGAAGAAGAGAAATAGTGGTTTTCCCTCTCAAAAATGCGAAATGACCTTTTATACTTGGCCAGCCAGAGGTCTGGCGCTGATCGCGCCACCTCTGGCACTAACCGCACCAAGCTCCACCGACCTTGTGGCGCCAACCGCGCCACACCCGCGCCAACAACGCCAACATCCAGAACCTGTGGCGTTACCCGTGCCAACCTTGGCGCTCCTAGCATTGGCTGCCAAACTATGGCGCCCCAGGCGTCAACCTCCAGAGACTCTAGCGCCCCATGCGCCAACCTGGCTCCCTTGGCGTCAACTTCCAGAGACTCTAGCGCCCTACGCGCCAATCTGGCGCCCTTGGCGTCAGCTTCTAGTGGGTCTGGCGCTGATCGCCCCAACCCTGGCGCTACTCGCACCACACTTCAGGCATGGTTTTCTCAACAGCACATCTGGCACTATCCGCGTGGCACCCCGCGCCATCCACGCCAAGTCTCAGGGTCATTATATTCTCCCCCCTTTTATGAATTTTGTCCGCAAAATTTAAAATCATACCTGACAAACAACTCGGGATATAACTGTACTAGCTCTTGATCTCGCTCCCAAGTCGCCTCCTCAGGTGTTCTTCCTTCCCATTGTACCTTGACTATGGGAATGGTCTTACTTCGGATCTTTTTCTCCATCCGGTCCAGAATCCGTCAGGATTCTCTCTAATCTGAATAGTGTCAGGTTCTACCACGTGTGATGGATCTGGCACATACTTTCTCAGTTGTGACACGTGGAAAACGTCATGTAGTCTTGACAACTGGGGAGGTAGAGCTAGCCTATATGCCACTGGTCCAACCCTCTGAAGTATCTGATAGGGACCAATGAATCTAGGACTCAGCTTCCTCACACCTAAGGCCCGTTCTACACCTGTGACCAGAGACAGCCTTAGAAACACATGATCACCCTCATCAAACTGCAGGGGTCTGTGTTTATGATCATAATAGCTTTTCTGCCGACACTGAGCTTTCATCAGCTTGTCTCTGATCATCCGAATCTGCTCAGAAGTCTCCTGAACCATCTCAGGTCCAAGAAGCTGTCTCTCACCCATCTCAGTCCAACATACAGGAGTTCTGCACTTCCGGCCATACAGTGCCTCATAAGGTGCTATGCCCAGACTGGCATGAAAACTATTATTGTATGAGAACTCTACCAGAGGTAGGTATCTGTCCCAGCTGGTACCCTGCTTTAAAGCACACGCTCTTAACATATCCTCCAGAGTCTAGATGGTCCTCTATGTCTGACCATCTGTCTGAGGATGATAGGTTGTGCTAAGCCTTAGCTGGGTGCCAAAAGCTTCCTGAAGTGCACTCCAAAATCTATAAGTGAACTTTGGGTCTCTGTCATTGATGATACTCTCTGGGACTCCATGCAGTCTAACAATTTCCTGGACATATAGTTGAGCTAATCTCTCTGTTGTAAAGTCAGTCCGGACAGGCAAAAAGTGAGCAGACTTGGTCAGCCTATCCACAATCACCCAGATGGAATCACATCCAGTTTGAGTTTTCGGCAGTCCCACTACAAAGTCCATGGAAATGTTATCCCATTTCCACTCAGGGACCTGTAAAGCTTGTAGTAGGCCTGTTGGTCTCTAGTGTTCAATCTTCACCTTCTGACATATCAGACACTTTGTTACATACTCAGCTATGTCTTTCTTCATCCCTGGCCACCAGAATCCCTTTTTAAGGTCTTGGTACATCTTGCTGGCACCTAGGTGAATGCTGAATTGGCTTTTATGAGCCTCAGCCAGAACTGCATCAACTAGTTCGCCCTTAGGCACCACGATCCGGCCTTGGTATAACACCAATTCATGATTATCCCAAGAGATATCCCGTTGACCAGTCATGGCCCTCACATCATCATCATGTCTCTGGGCCTCCCGGATCCTCTGAATCAACTCATTCTCAATCTGAGTCTTTCTCAACTCCAGACCACTCGTGCCCTCTGTTGCCGTTAGGTGCATATCTCCGAATTGCTCAATTAGTCTGCAATCAGAGATCATCATACAGGCAACACTCACATGCTTCCTGCTCAAGGCATCAACCACTACATTTGCTTTACCTGGATGGTATTTCAACTCAAAGTCATAATCCTTAAGGAACTCCATCCATCGTCTCTGCCTCATATTCAATTCTTTATGATCAAACAGATATTTGAGGCTCTTGTGGTCACTAAACACCACCAACTTAGCCCCCATATAAGTAACGCCTCCACACTTTTAGAGCAAACACAATCGCGGCTAACTCCAAAACATGTGTGGGGTAATTCTCCTCATGTGGCTTCAATTGCCTAGATGCATAAGAAACCACTCTTTTTTCTCGCATCAACACACAACCAAGTCCCTGCTTGGACGCATCGCAAAACACCTCAAAACAACCCTCAGGATCAGGAAGAGTCAAAACTGGGGCTGTGGTCAATTTTTCTTTCAGTCTCAGAAAACACTCTTCATATTCAGGAGTCCAAACAAATGGGTTACCTTTTCTAGTAAGACGAGTTAGAGGTAACACCATCTGTGAGAATCCCTGAATGAACCTCCGATAGTAACCTGCTAGCCCAAGGAAACTACGGACCTCTGAGACGTTCTTGGGCCTCTCCCAAGACATCATAGCCTCAATCTTACTGGGATCAATTGCTACCCCGGTTGCAGAAATCACATGGCCCAGGAATTTCACCTCTGATAGCCAGAACTCACACTTAGATAACTTAGCGTATAGCTGTTAAGATCTGCAGAACGATCCTGAGGTGTTCAGCATGCTCCGCCTCTGTCTTGGAGTAGATCAGTATATCATCAATGAACACCACCACAAACTGATCTAGAAATGGTCTGAATACCCTGTTCATATAATCCATAAACACTGCAGGGGCATTTTTCAGACCAAAAGGAATGACCTGATACTCATAATGACCTTACCTTGACCTGAATGCAGTCTTCGGTATGTCTTCTGGCTTAATCCGGATCTGATGATACCCGGATCTTAGGTCAATCTTGGAGAACACACAGGCTCCCATCAGCTGATCCAGTAGATCATCTATGCGAGGCGAAGGATACTTATTCTTTATAGTCACCTTATTCAACTGCCTGTAATCTACACACGACCGGATACTCCCATCTTTCTTATTCACAAATAGAATCGGTGCTCCCCATGGTGACACACTCGGTCTGATAAAACCCTTGGACAACAAGTCCTCAAGCTGTACCTTCAGCTCCTTTAACTCTAAAGGAGACGTGCGGTAAGGAGCTATGGATATAGGTCCCACACCTGGAACCAGATCAATGGAAAATTCTATTCCCCTATCCGGTGGAAGCTGTGGAATTTCCTTGGGGAAAACATCAACAAACTCGCTCACCACCGGAATCTTTAACATATCCAACCCCGGTTTCTCAACTACTGTACTCAACAAGAAATATCCCTGAGCTCCCCTCTGTATTTCCTTGCGAACTTGCAAGACTGAGAGAAATAAAATGGAACTCAAGCTGGCTTTATCCGAGGGCACTACAACCTTCTTATGACAGCAGTATAACATAATGCCATACTTGGCCAACCAGTCCATACCCAAAATAACCTCAAGGGTAGGCATCGCCAAACAATACAGATCAACAACATATTATCTGCCCTCAAACTGAAAATGCACATCTTTACAGCATATATCTACTCTGCATTACTCTTTAGAGGCAGTAGTGACCTCCATAGGAACAGGAAGCTTGAACATAGGCAAGTTCAGTCCTTGTGCAGTGCGATCACTAATAAAAGAATGAGTGGCCCCAGAGTCAAACAAGACTCTCACATCATATACATCAATCAAAATAATACCTCTGATCAGATCAGGAGCCCTGGCGGCTTCTTCAGCATATACAGTATAAACCCGACCTGTAATAGGTGCTGCTGATATCACTGGGGCAGCTACCGCTCGATCGCTCGCCTGCGGACACTCTGGCATAGTGACCAGGCTGGCCACATCTATAACATGTCAACTGTCCGGTGCAGCACACTCCCAGATGATTTTTCCCACAGTTAGCACACTTGGGAAGTGTAGAAGGTCTCGAGGGTACTCTTCTCGGATTGAGGCCCTTCTTAAATCTGCCTGTTGTAGAAGAAACCCCTAAATCTTTGCCCTTGCCCTTCCCAGTAGGACCTGACCCACTGGGTCTCTTCATCTCCTGTCTCTCAGTAGGGGTGGAATGGCTTCCACTGCGCCTCCTGATCATGTCCTCCACCTGGCGGCACTGTCTCACTAGGCTGCCCAGATCTTGGGACCCACTGCCGGCTATCTTCTCTTCTATATTCTGTCTAAGTCCCCTCTGGAACTTAGCAGCAAGAACCTCTGCTTCAGGTAGAGCCCTCCTAAAATGAGCATACTTAGCCAACTCATTAAACTTGGCCAAGTACTCGTCCACTGACATCTTCCCCTGAACAAGGCTCTCAAACTCAGCCTGCTTCTGCTCTCTAGCATCTCTGGGGAAATATCTATCTAGGAATTGGGCTTCAAAGACCTGCCAGGTGATGACCTCCCCCTGGCTTCTCAACAGCCGTGAGGTGGTAACCCACCACTCATGCGCATCCCCCTGAAGCAGATAAGTGGCATAGAGAAGCTTCTGATGATCTGAGCATTCCATCACTGTAAAAATCTTCTCTAATGCCTGTAACCACTTAGCAGCAGCAATGGGGTCATACTCCCCATGAAAAGAGGGAGGATCATGCTTACGGAAGGCAATAAGCATCCTTCCTCTAGTGACTGAATCCTCCTTTGTATCCGCTTGGGACGACCTGTCCCCTCTCTGGTGCTGAGGCCCACCAGAGTGATGGTTACCTCCACCCTGATGGTGACTACCCTCGCTTTCAAGAGTAGACTGTATAGGGGATACTCTATCTTCCCTACGTCGAGCTCTCAACTCAGCCATGAGCTCTTCATTAGTCTTTAGCAAGGCTTCATTGGCATGTCTGCTTGCAGCAAGTTCCTATTGCACAGCTGCCAAAGCAGCTACAATTGGGTCGGGTTGCCCTTTCGCACCCGCCCTCTCACTGGTGTTCTGGGTCCTCACCATGACACTGCACATATCACACAACAGAGTGAGTTGATTAGGCTCACACTTAACATCACACATGCAATAATCATGCTGTACACCCAAAACATATAGGGAAAGCATGTAATTCACCATATATATATATATATTGCTTCCTTGTACACTGCTCTGATACCATAAAATGTAACACCCTGTGTGCACCCGACGTATTAACATTATCATTATATCAGAATAGGGCAGCAAATATGAACATATATCAATAATGGAAGCTTAATCAAAACAATTATAGATTATATACATATATGGTGAAACTTGTTTAATATACAGAGTACATGCTTTTCAAAACTGTACAAATATCTATCAAGTGTCAAAATATAGGCATAATCGACAAAATATGAGCTAATAAGCTCAATCCTCTATGCCTGGGGTTCTGATCAACCTCTATCCCGTCTTAGGCCTCTTGCCCTGGGATCTATCGGCTACTCCTGCACTGTCACCAGCAACAAGAGCCCCAACAGGGGTGAGATAATGATCTCAGTAAACTCGGGATTCTTGGAGGTTTCCCTCTCCCCTGGTTCACTCCCAACCATATAAACAAATTTACTAATATCAAATTTATCATTCTCATACCATCATCCTTCACGGCTTACCTAAAAATTAATAGCAAACAAATCACAATACCGCCACATCCACATGCCTTACTAGCACGAAGAGAATGTCTATCACATGGATAGACCCTCTTTAATCTATCTAATGCATGAGGGGGATCATCCGACAGGTACCTTTTCTTAGGACTTATTGCCTTTTCCTAAGAAGCTCATCTGACAGGAATACTTCCTCAGAATCCCATTAGACTCTATCCAATGGCTAAGGAGGGTCGTCTGACAGGTACTCTACCTTGGGACTTATTGCCTTTACCCAAGGAGGTTCATCTGGCAAGTACATTTCCTTAGAACCTCATTGGATATCTACTCTGTAGAAGAGCATCTGACAGGTACCTTACCTCAGGGCTTATTGCCTTTGCCTGAGGAGCTCTCTGACAGGTACATTTCCACGGAACCTTCCTATTCTATTCTATTGGCCAGAGAATTCTCCTATAACCACATCATTATCCTATCAGTTCTCTTATACTCAATACAGATCATACACTACCTTAGTGTTTAGTTAACATCAATCATCATATACATGTCTTATACCTCAGCAAGACAATATTCAGATGCATGACATATCAAACCATTACCCTCTTGGGGTACAGTGAAACACAAGAAAGGAGAACAAACTCCAAGAACAATGAGCTTACCTGGTTTCAGCTCAATACCGGCTCTCCCGGCCTCATGGTGACTACCACCAGCAGTCTGAATCTCACGCCCTACATTAGGTGTTAACTGAACCTCGCATAAAACTCAGAGAAGCGATTAGCAACAAAAATTCCAATTACAAAGATTAAAAATTAATGTAAAAACTGTTTACCAATCCCCGGCAATGGCGCCAAAAACTTGTTGCGGAACCCGCACACTACGGCAAGTGCACCGATCGTTTCAAGTAACAAAATAGGTAAGTGAGTATCGTTCTCCACAGGGATTGGGGTGAAATTCACAGTAATTATAAGTCTCAGTAATTAGAAGTAAAAAAAAAATTATTTTAAAAGAATTGTTGTTGAGTTGGTTGAAGTGTTGAATATAAAATTGAAATTAAAATAAACAGTAAAATAAATTGAAGTATTACTAATGGAAGAAACAATTGTGGTGAGGCG